>OZ025296.1:172102100-172446600 GCA_964019185.1 Maratus speculifer | reverse complement strand
AAATTAAGATAAAATGATCCAGGCTTCGCTTTTATACAAGCCCTCAATAAAAAATCACAACCTTTTCTCCTTTTTTTTTTTCTTTTTTTTTTTAAGTAAAAAAAAAAAGTTTAATTTTTTTTTTTTTTTTTTTTTTTTTTTTTTTTTTTTTTTTTTTTAATCCCGGGCTTACACTTCGCTACGCATATTCAAGCGGATTTGTTTGTTTGTTTATTTATTTATTTTTGAGGGGAGGGAGATTATTTAATAGATTTTGAATAGACTTTCTTTCAAAAGAAAGCATATGTGGACCCCTTTCCAGTTTATTTCTTGAGAAGGGGGGAAGGGTTGTGACCCGATACTCGTTCCCCCTCAGCCTCCGACGTCGTACATGCTTAAAGAGGGGCTTCCAATGATATTATTCAGCACATCTAATATTTTAACTCTGATAATAATTTAAGACTATTTTTTTGTCTATATATAAATGAAAAAAGAAAAAAAAAAATTTCATGTGGGCCTTTTTGAAAGCCAGCCCTGTGTCTGTAACCAAGATCTGACAGCAACTTCATATTTTTTGGATAAAGATCCTGTCTGCACTAGTTTCTTTTTGCTTTGTTGCATTCTCATGTGAAACGCCTGGAAGTGTCATGTGTAGGTCAGCGGTTGTATAGTGTCTGCTCGGAGAATCGTGCCTCGCCGCATTTTGGCAGGAAAAGTCGCCGATTCGTGATCACGGATTCCGAACACGACACGACGCTCCTGTAATCGCGTGTGCGTGGAAGGAGCTTCGTTCAGCTGACCGTAACCTCGCTATGTGCTGGTGCGTACATGAACTGGTAATGCCAGAGCGTAGAGGCACTCTTCACATCGAAAAGACATTTTAGAGCAGTAGCACTCGTTGAACCGATCCTAAGAATTCGACGACAGGTGCAGCTGCATAGTGCCTTCGCATGCGAAAGCCTTGCTCCTAGATTTCTTTCAAATTAAGAAATATTGGATATTTATCATTTGTTTACATAAAAGTTTAAATATTTAAGTAGTCAATTTAGCCTTTTTTTCAGTTCTTTTTATACCACATAGACTACTTTGGAGTATATATTGCGTGCAGGAGTCTGTCCAGATTTTTCTGATAGGGCCCTGTTTTTGTAAAATTGTGAAGTTTTTCTTATATTTGTGAAAACTCTAGTCATAATTTTGTGAATTTTAAATTATCAATGTATTCAGTTTCTATCCTTCACATATAAAAAAAAAGCTAAGTAATATGTCCTTTGGAAAGTTCAACTATTTATTTACAGCCCAGATTTTATTTTTAATTAATTAAATTTCTGTAAAGTTCAATTTGAAAGTCGAAAAATTCTTTGAAAGATCTATTTAAGAAAAAAATAATTTTGTGAAGGGTCCTGTTTGGAAATAAATAAATTTGTGAAGGATCCTGTTTTAAGATAAATTATTTTGTGAAGAGTCCTTTAAAGGACCTAAAATTTTCCTAAACACATCCCTGTTGAGTGTTTCATTTGCTACATTTAACACTGGGGAGGGGGAGTAAAAGTTAATACTGCTCTTTTCTCAGCATACGTCATAGGGGCTGTGCATATATAACGTTATCGTTTTACGGGAGAAAGGGCGTTTGGCACATGATATCGTAAGTTAAATCAAGAGGGAGGAGGATGCCTTTTGATATCGATATCATTTCTGATCTATTGTCTTTGGTTTCAAATAGTATATTATCTTTTTTTAGTCTATTGTCTATTTTTATGAAAATACAAAGTTATTATTAAAATCACGTAATTATCATAAAATTATTTAATTCTAAAATATGGGATACTCCAACGTTTGACATTCCTATATTCATCTTCCTATGTGTATGCATAGATAATCACGTTCGAGAAACCATATGTAAAGTGTATATGGTAATGAAGCTTGTGTTTACAAATAAATAAAAGACAAAGAATGTCGTCCACTTGTTTTGGTGCTAAGAATTTCTGTCTGTCCCCCCCCCCCCTGCTCCGTTCGGGGCAAATACAGCAAGACTATTATTGTTGAAAGCATAAACAAAAAGCTGTTATAAAATATTTTTAAATAGTAACTATTTCTTTTAATTGTTATTTGAATAAAGCAATATTGCTTCTTTTCAGTTAAATCAATAAAGAATGCGAAAAATAAATGTAACCAGTTTTGTAAATTACTCCAAACAAAAGAACTAAAAAAAAAAAAAAAAAAAAAAAAAAAAAAGTAAAATAAATACATTTTAATAACGATATTATTACCGGGGGGGGGGGGGGGGGTTCCAACATTACCAAAATATTGATAACGCCCCATAACTTATTTAAAAACTATTTTTGAAGTATGATATTCTTCAGAAATGAAATCTAATTAGTTTGTGCCACTATACACAAGACAATAAAGATAAGCTACTGAGCTCAACATCACCAATACTGTTGATTATAATTATGACGCATGCTATTATACCCTTGCTACTCATTTGTTGTATTGAAGTTTCAATATGAATTGTTGATAAATTTAGATACAGTCGACTCTCGTTAATTCGAACTCGTCGGCGCCACAATAAATGTTCGAATTATGGAAAACATGCTTAATATGGTACTATTACAAAGGAATTAATGTTAGTGTTTTTTAAAACTTATTTCGTCTGTTGTCACTAAAATATGACTTAATATTAAATTAGAATGTATAAACACATAAACTAATTAAAAGATTAGAAACAAGCAGATTGGAAGAAAAATTTAAAGCGTCGCTGATGGACAGACGGGGCTCTAAGAAAATGGATACCAAACGCATTGTATTGTATATTGTATGTATACTCGTTCGGAACAATTTTCACAAAAATCAAAGAAAGAAAGTTATTCTAATGATCTGAAATCCGTGAGAAAGAAAAGAAAAATGAAAAATCGGAATTCTCGTTAGTTCGAATTAAACGAAATCAAGAGAAAATGAGTTCGAATTAATGAAAATTTTAAACGTTATTCTGCCATTGAAAATTTCGGGACTTCATGTTTAGTTCGAATTAAGCGAAGATTCGAATTATCCGATTTCGAATTAACGAGAGTCGACTGTACATGTAAATTAATATTTCAATGATACTCTGTAACGCATTATTACATTTCTGCTAAAAATAGTTTACTAAAATGTTGCACATTTTATTGTTCAATCACTTTTCCTTTATTATCATACGAATATCTCTGTTCCTGACTACATATATAATATGTTTGTCATTTGAACTTGTCTCCCCACCATTTTCCTTAAAGAAAAGGAAGAAAGAAAAAAAAAGATGATTGAGTTATAGAAAGAGAAGGCGGTTAGATTAAGCAATTTGGGAGGAAAGAGCCTCACAAATATTCTTGCACCTTATCTCGTTTTCGCTAACGACAGCTCTGGGTACTCGCATATGCGGACTTCTGTCGCAAGTTGCACACTTATAATATATTAGTGCAATTATTATTATTATTATCTATATAATAAAAGTTTAAATCATGTGACTGTCATCAACAGTTCCGGGCTGACCGCTTCTCTTTTTATTTGCAAAGTGATCATTTTGGTACTTTAACGTCAACCAGGTTCAGACAATAAGTCGCCAAATATCGTTCTATCGCCACTATTTCACCTATATTATAATAATCCCAGGGCTCCCAACAGATTTTAGCCCTCAAAAAGGGGGAAAGGGGACCATCTTCATTTAAAAAGATGACTTTGGGGGACCATTTTTGTTTAAAAAGGGGACTTTGGGGACAATTTTTGCTTAAAAAGGGGACTTTGGGGGACAATTTTTGCTTAAAAAGGGGACTTTGGGGACCAATTTTATTAAAAACGGAAACCAAATAAGGATCATACGTGTGTAAAAATATAGCACAAATTTTCCTAAATAAGAAAGTAAATTTTTAAAATTACATCAGAAAATATGTTAGATGGTTATCTTTATAAGATTTTATTAAACAATGTACACAATTTTATTTAAACACATTTAAATATGCTACTGAAAAAGTATATAAAGCATTCAACATTTTGGCATTCACCTTGATAATTCTCGTTACAGGTAAAAAACTAGTTAGATGTGCCAATCCCAAAACTTTCTTCTATCTCATACGTACATTTTATAATATTAAAAAATAGTTACTCATTTTAATGCTTTAATAATTTTAATTCAATACCATATCAACTTTGATTTTCATCTTAAATTTCTGCTTCCGTCAATTAATTGGAGTAAAAACAAATTTCCGTCTCTGCACGAGCCAATGGACAATAGAATGATAGGCAGATTTTTTTTTTTCAAATTCAGGGAAAATCTACTTGCCTTACTAAAAGAAAAAAAAAAAAAACATATACAAATAATTTAGTTTTGTTCTAGAACTAACTTCATACACTTTTAGGTGGTGCAGTATTGTAAATGGCACAAAATTTGCTATTGCAGCGCCATCTTCCGGAGGATTTGTTTCAAATTTGGGGAGGACCAACTAGCCATAGCCATACAGTTACACAAAAAATTTGGTTCAATTCGATGCATAACTTCATATACTTTTGGTCGGTACAATATTGAAAATAGCACAAACATCGCGATTGCAGCGCCCCCTTCGGGCAGATTTTTCTCAAATTCAGGGAGGACCAACTAGCTATAGCCATATACTTACCCAAAAAATTTGGTTCAATTCGATGGATAATTTCATATACTTTTGGTCGGTACAGTATTGAAAATGGCACAAACATCGCGATTGCAGCGCCCCCTTCCGGTGGAATATTTCAAAACTGATGGAGGATCTGCTTACCACAGCCAAAAACATTCACAAAAAATTTGGTTCAATTCTAAGCATAACTTCATACACTTTTTGATGGTAGAATGGTGACATAAGGACACACACACACGGACAGACAGATATTTTGTAAAAACATGTTTTTTGGAATATCTGACCCCTAAAATGTGTAAATCCATCGAAAACCGGAAGTCGAAAAATTTTTGATTACAATACTTTCTTCTATTGAAGATAGAAGAAAGTAATAATAGTGATCAGTTAATAAAAAAAAGTGGGTAAGTGTGATTACAGATCATTCAGAGGGTTTTATTTAATATGCCTTTCAAAACGTTCTAAACTTTAATAAATAAACCAAAATTGTTAATAAAGAACTTTGTTAAAAATTAATAATGGTTTATAATGATTAAATCCTTATATAGATGGGGATGATATAAGAGAGTGAGAATGGAGGTAGGGATTGAGTGAAGAATAACATTATTTGTAACCTGCTTTTTCATTTAAGATATTACATGCCATATTGTAGATTACATTTTTGAAAATTTATTTCAATAGCGTCCCCTGGTGACAGAAAGGGATGAAAAGATGCTAACCGTTGAGATATGTTGAGCAGATTTTTTTTCTTAATTTTTTAGAAAATTTATGATGTAAGGAACACAATTAAAATTAAACCACCTATTAATGGTGAAAAAATGAGTTAAGACGGTGGGAAATGGCTGCTTAGACCAAGAGTTTTAAAAGGATGTGTGAAAAAAATCAATTTTCTGATTCCCCACCCCACATACACATGAAGAAATGCCCCTAATTGTCTGGGGTCAAAATAGGCCCTAGCAAAATGTTGGGCTCAATGAGATACCTCCTTCGGTCAACCCTTAAATTGTGATTAAATCTTGCTGTAGTTTAATTAGGGGTTGAGTTGAAAATTGCTGAAGTTTTATGAAAATCAGTGCATTAGTTCTTGAGATAGAGCTATTAATGAAATTGCGAATAATGCAGCATAACAGTGTCACTTGTTGAGCGATATACACTATAAACTAAACAGCTGTAGTTTATATCAAGGTCTAAGTGAATCTAAAGTTTTGTGCATTAGTTTTTGAGATACAGCACTTTTTAACAGACATTTTCTAAAAACCACTAAAATTGTGTTCAGGACCTTCTAAAATGTATAAATCCATCAAAATTGGAAGTCGAAATTATTTCATGTATTCAATATTTCTTTTTGTAAAGATAAAAAAAAAAAAAAGTAAAAAAATGTGGAAAGGCATTTTACTCCATTTTCTTTAATATGATTCAGAATTGTGGACTTTAAATTAATTTTTCTTAGTTTTAATCATCTATTTCCACACAATTCAATGATTCTTTCCATTCAAAAAAGCTTTACTTTTTTTTAGGTGGTGGTGGTGGTGGGGGGGGGGGGGGGGGGTGAAGCATCCCAAGGCCCGTTATTGAAGACTGGTCAAGCAGTAGTTTAATATAGTAACTTTTGTGCTCAGCAATTTTTTAATTTTTAAGAATTTTAATGAAATTCTTAAAATTTGCTTGTATTCTGTAGTGATTTTTTAACATTTAGATTCATGAAAGAATTTCAATTACAATGCCTTTTTATGCCCATTATAATGCTTTTTTTATGCCCACTTTAAAAATTTTTGTCTTTTTGGATTTTTAAGCTTTTTGTGATTTTCAGAGTTTTTTTTTTATTTTGCGACGATTTTTTTCAGACACAAAAAAGGGGACTTGGGGGACCAAAATACAAAAAAGGGGTCTAAAGGGGACTTTTGGGGGAAAAAGGGGACCATTTGGGAGCCCTGTAATCCAAGTCAAGAGACTGTTGCAAACAAGTGCGAATTGATTCCATCGGTTTTCATATGCAAGGTTTCCATTTTGATTAAAAAATCAAACTTATTTTTCAATTACAACTTCACAAAAGCTGCCATGATCGCAAAGAATTCTTGATACTTTTATGTTAGACGGGTGCAAATCTTGCCATTAGGATTTTTTTCGAGTGGCAAATTAAAACAATGCCTTGAAATTAAATACTATCATAATTTGTGGTATTATGGTTTTTTTTTTTTTTTTTTTTTTTTTTTAAGGGGAGAAAAAAGTGTGAAAGGCGTGTGAAAGGCCGTGAATTTTAGATGTTTCAGTTTGAAATGAAAGTTTATTTTATTTTATTTTATTTTATTTTATTGAAATGCACACTACAGAATAACCCATTTACAGTGTTGCAAGAACATCAAGAGACACAGGACTACAAAAATATATACACATATATATAAAACACAAATAATTACAATAATATAATTACATGTAATAAAACATGAATAAGACAAAAATTAAGAGATTAAAAGTTCAGAACATTTATCTTTGAAGACATGAAATGACATATCAAAAATATCAAGATGCACAGAGAGTTCATTAAATATTTTGTAAAATTTATACAAAGAGAAATTACTAATGTAATTATATTTGAGAAATGGTGAGGGAAAGAATTGGTTGGACCTGAGGGATCTATTTGGTACATTGAACTTAATAGAATTAAGAATTTCACTACAGTCAATCATGTTATTTATAATCTTGTAAAAAAATAAAACACAAAAAAGATCCCGTCTAGATTTTAGACTTGGAATGCCAAAAATGCCGCGTAAATAGGAAGCAGAAACATCATAGGAAAAAGTAAGATCACTTTTGAACAATAAGTAACGAGTGAATTTAGACTGCACCTGCTCAAGAATTTTAATTTTATTAAAATAATAAGGATCCCAAATGAGACTGCAATATTCAAGCTTAGGACGTATCAGAGCAAAATATAAAACTTTTAATGCATGTTGATTGGTAAAATCTTTAGTTTTACGCTTTAAAAACCCTAGTTTTTTTATATGCCTTAGAAACCATGTTATTAATATGAAGTGAAAAATCAAGTTTAGAATCAAAAGTAATACCCAAGTCTACAACAGTATTAGGACGAAATAAGGCAAGATTATTAATTTCATAAGAGTAAATTAAAGTACCAGTTCTACGTGAATAACTTAAAATAGTGATGCACAACCTTTTTGCCAGAAAATCGTTTGCCACCAGAATATTTGAAAAGTGACGATTGTTTTATTACATAGCAAAGTTTCTGTCATTATTATATGGAAAATTATTCTGCATAAAATTAGTGGTATCAGTTTGGCCCGCGGGCCACAGGTTGTGCACCCCTAACTTAAAACACTACATTTTTTAATATTAAGGAATAATTTATTATAAATGCACCAATTATATAAGCTATTTAGATCCTTCTGCAAAAGTGCAGCATCAATAACAGAACGTATTTGTTTATATAATTTTAAATCATCTGCAAATAAAAGATAATAAGAAAATTTCAAAATAGAGCACTGATCATTTATAAATAAAATAAAAAGCAATGGCCCTAAATTAGAGCCTTGTGGTACACCAGATGTATTGGTAAATTTATGAGACATAGCACCATTGAAATAAACGTAAAGCATTCTATTATTTAAGTAAGAAAAAAGCCAGTCAATAAGATTAATATGAAAACCCATACCCATCAACTTATTCAAAAGGATACCAAAATCAATAGAGTCAAAAGCCTTAGAAAAGTCAGTATAAATGACATCAAGCTGATAACCCTGTTCAAATGATGACATAATGTCATTAGTTAAGCAAAATAAATTGGTAAGAGTGGACCGTTTTGGAATAAAACTATGTTGAGCTGACGAAATAAAATGTTTTACCTGTTGAAAAATTTTATTATGGATTATAATTTCAAATATTTTAGAAAAAGGACTCAAGATTGCTATGGGACGATAATTTTTACAATCATTAGGATCACCTTTTTTAAAAACTGGAATAATTTTAGTTTGCTTCCAAACATAAGGAAAAACGTTATTTTTTAAAGAAAGATTAAATAGAATAAGAAGGGGATAAATCAAGGCATCAGCACAACCTTTAACAATAAACGAAGGGACATTATCCACACCAACTGTCAAAGTCGATTTTAACTTGTTAATCGCCAAAACCACATCCATATATGTAACCCTGTCAATTTTAATAATGTCACCAAAACAGTTGTCGAGTTTACCAGTATTTTTATCATAATTTGTGCTAGGATTGTAAACGGAACTAAAATAAGATGCAAAAGCATTCGCAATATTATCATCACCATCATAACAATTGTTGTTGTAGAATACACTGTTTGGCAATGTGTTATGACTTTTAAAGTACGACCAAAACTTCTTAGGATTAGAAATCAGATCATTTTCGGTACTCTGCAAATAAGAAGCATAATCATTCCTGATACTGAGTTTAACAGAAGACCTTAAACACGAGAATTCTTCAAAGAAAAGTGGATTCCCACTGCGTAACGCCATCCTACGAACTTTACTTTTATGTTTAATGAGTTTAATAGTTTCATTGGAGTACCATAAGGGGAATTTATTATTAAAAGTCTTTACAGGAATAGTTTGGTTAAAAACATCATTTAAATAACTATAAAATTCACTAACTGCTAAATTAACATTGTCATAAGTATTCAGAAAATTCCAGTCAATTTCAGAAATCAAATACCATATAGTTAAAAAATCAGACCTTTTAAAATCATATTTCATAGATTTGGCATTGTGATTACTGGCACGTATGGGAATAAGATTAATAACAATAGACAAAGCTGGGTGATATTTGTCCTCAGATACTAAAGGCTGATCACTGCGTTTAACTTTAACATTTAAAACATCAATATCAGATAAAATCAGATCTAAATATTTGTTATTACAGTTAGGTACAGTATTTAGTTGGTTTAAATTATAGAATTGAACAAAGTTAAACAATTCTCTTATAGTAGGATCTAGAGTATTATCCTTACACAATTCACCAATAATAGACAGATTAAAATCACCACAAACAAAAATATTTTTATAAGAAGTAAACTTTACAAACACGTCAAAAAACTTTATATAGGTATCAATATTGCTATTAGGGGGAAAATAAATTAAACATAATAGCAGTTTACCTTGATATTTCAAATTCAGGGAAACCCAAAGACATTCGAGTTCCAAATCAGGAACATCAATCTGAAAGGCTGTGAAACATTTATTAATTGCAATGGCCACGCCACCACCACGCTGTAAAGAACTGGTTATATTATTACGATCTTTACGAAAAACAAAATACCTGTTATCAAATAAATCAGAGGAATGAATATCACTACACAACCAAGTTTCAGTTAATAAAATAATATCAAAGTTTTCAGAAGCAATTGAAGAGTATATATCAGGAATTTTAGTCCGCAAGCCACGAACATTCTGATAAAACATGGACAGTCATTTCACAGTCTCATTATTTTGTTTCAAGGAATCGACAGCATCGCCAGAGTCCATACTATGATCCAATAATATTTGTTCTTTTTTAAGTCTACCAAAAAACTCAGAAATAAGACACCCCTCAGGCCAAACAGATGCATCCATTAAACAGTTGAAATCAGCCTCATTGACCTCTACATGGAAAGAAGAATAAGTCTGGAATTTAGTTCGGAGCCTGCGGCATCGCACATAATTTAATTTTAGAGGGCTTAAAAAATCAGTAACATCATTCACAGATGTATCTGGACTTAATCTGGATATAAAAATTGCCCTGTTACTTGGCAATCTATTTGCAATCTTTAAGTTTGCATTTTTCATAATTTCATTGACAACCAATTTATGTTTTTTAGCCAAGGTGATATTTCCATCAAGCCCCTCTCCAGACGATAAAAATGGGACAGACTGAGAAACTGAAGCGTAAGTTTTTTGCGCAGTGATATTACACTCATTAGGATAACTCATAGGTTCCCAACGGGGGCGGTACCGCCCCCCAGTGGGCGCTGGACCCTTCCAGGGGGGCGGTAGGGAGTCCAGAGAAAAATGGGGGGCGTTAGGACAGTCAAGGGGGGCGGTCATGGCATACCTACCTATTTAGGAACTAATGTAATAAAAATAGTTGATCTCCCCTGCATTGCCCGGTCCATGACAAAAACCTTAACTGCACCTTTAAATGGAAATCTATAAAGACGAACATATATCTGAGAGGGGGGGGGGGTGGAATTTATTTTACTAATGTCCGTGGAACAGGTAGAAGGACTAAAATCGCGAAGAACAAAATTGTATTATATTAGGCTAAAAACATTCTAGCTTCAATTCTTTCATGAATGTCATCTCAGCGGAACACGAAAAATCGTTATTACTTGCATTAAAAATCATTGTGAATTTGAAAATTGTGAAGCACAAAATTCGCGATAATTGGCTAACTAAAGATTTTTTATTAACCTGTAATTCTAAAAATTCTGTAGTTTACGGCATAGACCTGAACAGAGATATTTAAACGAGCCCGTGATTTGAAAAAGTTCAAGAAATTAGTTTGTTCTTAGTGAAAGTGATAAAAATCATTATATCTATAAATCTGTTCAAAAGTAAATTTATTTAAACATAAATAGGAAATTTTTTTATATTTCAAAATATCTTACCATTAATTTGCCCACCCCCTCCCCCAAAATGTGACAAAAAAATCGATTAAAAAAAACTTTTTCAAAAAAAAAAAAAAAAAAATAACCAACTTCAATTAATGCTCTAAAAAGAGTTAAATAATTCTTTAAAATACCCTAATGATGAATTGTTATCTAATAGCCACACATCAGATATCATGTACCGACAAAAAAATGGTTATAAGTTTAATACATAGAACTTAATATCCAACAAACATGGTTTTTCGACAGAATATTTTTTACAAGAGATTAATTTACATATTTTTGATTTAATTTATGAATATATACATATAAAAAGTAATGAATTACTTTTTGAAGTTGGTGCCAAACTATTGCAATCAATAATGATTTTTACCATTTTATTTATGGTATTAGGCATAATATAACCACAATTCTTACTATACTTACAATAGTTTGGCACCAACTTCAAAAAGTAATTCATTATTTTATATATGTATATATTCATAAATTAAATCAAAAATATGTAAATTAATCTCTTGTAAAAAATATTCTGTCGAAAAACCATGTTTGCTGGATATTAAGTTCTATGTATTAAACTTATAACCATTTTTTTTGTCGGTACATGATATCTGATGTGTGGTTATTAGATAACAATTCATCATTAGGGTATTTTAAAGAATTATTTAACTCTTTTTAGAGCGTTGATTAAAGTCGGTTATATTTTTTCTTGAAAAAGTTTATTTTATTTCTTACTTTTTAGTTATTTATACCGTAATACTTATAGTTTAATCGGTTGGATAGTTGCGGTGTAATCGGTGAACATACATATATATATATATATATATATATATATATATATATATATATATATATATATATATATATATATATATATATATATATATATAAAGTACATACGCGGTCAAATTGATGATAACCTTCTCTCCTTTTTAGGTGCGTTCGTGATTATGTAAATACGTAGCACCTATTGTTGTCGCTCAGTCCGTCCGTCTGTCCGTCTGTCTGTCCGTCCGTCCGCATATAACAACGCAAAAACTACCCAACCGAATCGTTTGAAATTTAAAATACATAATTATTACATAATTTTGTCGAGTCATTTCAAATTTTATGAAAATCGGATGCATAGATCAATTACAGGGGCAATCAAAAGTATTCCGTTACATTACGGTCAATGGGGAAAAAAGTTTCAAATGCATTTTAATCGTTTGAAATTTAAAATACATAGTTATTACATAATTTTGTCGAGTTATTTCAAATTTTTTGATAATCGGGTGCATAGATCAATTACAGGGGCAATCAAAAGTATTCAATTACGTTATAGTCAATGGGGAAAAAGTTTCAAATGTATTTTATACGTTTGAATTTAAAATACATAGTTATTACATAATTTTGTCGAGTTATTTCAAATTTTATGAAAATCGGATGCATAGATCAATTACGGGGGCAATCAAAAATATTCCGTTACATCACGGTCAATGGGGGAAAATGTTTCAAATGCATTTTAATGGTGTTGCACTCATTCGAACTTAATAAAATTTATATGCAACTATAAAGTACATATTATAATATACATTTTACATAATTTGTGATGCAAAGAACATTTGTTATTTATTTACAAGGTCACACAAAAGTATTCCATTACACAATGGTATTGTTTGATGAGCGTTTTAATTGTAATTCACTATTTACAATTTTATGAGCTTGATATATGAGAGTAATATTTTTAAAACTTCGCTATAGTTGGAGCGCACCTCGTTTGCTACGCTTCACATGCAATTTCGAACTTGTTTAAGTCAGTTAAAGAAATTATAATACGGAAAAAATACTGTATGTTATACATGGATGTCATGAAAGGGGTTCGAACCCGCGATCTGTTTCGAGAACCAGAGCTTAAATCGGGCGCTTTAGACCGCTCGGCTATCCTAACTGCAATCTACACGGTGAACAACGCCATATTACTTTTCGCAAGTCTATTATTTTAGCACATTTTCACTGATAAAATACTGAGTTGGTAAAAGATCTCTGATACTCTGTGCTAACGGTTAAAAACAAAATATTCTTAATAGCATAATTAGTACTTAATTTGTAAAAAGAATAATTAGGAAAAGGCTTTTGTATATATGTATGTCAGGAGTGGGGTTCGAACCCACGTTCTCTTTCGAGAACCAGAGCTTAAATCAAGCGCATTAGACCACTCGGCTATCCTGATTGCAATTAACTCAGGGAACTTATTCAAGGTCATGTTATTTTTCACAAGTCTATTAATTTAGCACTCTTTCACTGATAAAGTATTGAGGAGATAAAAGATCTCTGATTCTCTGTGCTAACTGTTAAATACAAAATATTCTTAATAACATAATTAGTATTTAATTTGTAAAATATATGTGTGAAAATTATAATGCGGAAAAAGGTTATTGTATACATGTATGTCAGGAGTGGGGTTCGAACCCCCGCTCTCTTTCGAGAACCAAAGCGTAAATCAGACGCCTTAGACCGCTCGGCTATCTTGACTACAATCTACACTGCTCAAAACAGTTAAAGGATATTGCAGTTTTAGATGGATTTTGTATCTAGGAAACATTTTAGCTGATTGATACATGGTCGACAGACATAGTAGGTTATATGAGAATAAATTACACATGTTTGGCAGAAAAAAATGCATTTTATTGCGCATTTGTGTACAAAAGGAAAAAAACACAATTTGTGCATATGAGAAAAAAAGAATAAGAAAAGGTGTTTTCTTCAAAGAAAATCATTTTCAGTAGGGGGTATGGTTTCCACGGGCGGCCAGCAACGTTGAACACCTTTGAGGCATGGACTCAATGAGGCTATTAAGAGGCTACATCGGTGAAATCGAAACTTAGAATCCTCTCACAAACACATGACTGTTGCCAACACGAAGGCGTATCCCAAACTGAAAGATTGACACTTTAAAAGACCAATGATATTTAAAAAGCGTCTAATTGACACGAAAAATGGTCATTTCAGAGTACAAGTTTACACACCTCTTCCCCCCAGGCAAATAACGGGGGACGAGCTCGGTATCCCATGGGGGAAAAGTGATTAGCAAAACAGGAAATGAGGGTTAAAGATAAGAAATCTTGTACTTCTCAGGTCTGATAGAGAGAAACTAAATGTACCTTGCAAAAATTTGGGAAGCAGAATTTTCTTCATTTATTTATGCAGAAGTCAGCATAAAAAAAGAAAGACTTCCAACACAATTTCGTAAGGCTAAATTTTCTGTAGCCAGAAAACAACAAAATTTTTAGAATTATCATTATTATTATTTTTTATATATATATATATATATATTTTGAGACCCGTTGCGGTAGCACTTTATTTATAAAATGCGTCTTAGGGTAGACATTTATAAAGATATTTATAAAGATATTTCATCTGCATTTTAAAAATTTTGTAGGACAATTTTTTTTTTTTTTTTTTTTTTTTTTTTTTTTTTTGGACAACCGAGAGCGATTTGTACGAGGCCTTTTTCGACTGGTTAAAGATATTTTAAAGAGACTACTTCAGTCGAGGGGAAAAAAGAAAAAAAAACAATAGCGATTGGTAGTCTTATGGTAGAAATTTATAAAGATATCTCGTCAGAGTTTAAATGTATTTAAATGACATTTTGCATTGGATAACCTAGATCGATGTGTACAAAAACCGTTCTCAACATTTTTGGTTTTGTCTATGGATATTTTAAAAGACCATTTCAGTCAAACGAAACAATACACTCGCTAATGATAATATAACGGTAAAAATTTATAAAGATATCTCTTCAGCATTATAATATTTTAAGCTTTTTTTTCTTTCGATAGCTGAGATTCCAACTATATACAAAGACCTTTTTCTATTTTTTCGAATTTATTTACGGATATTTTAAAGAGGCTACTTCAGTAAAGCGAAACCCTATGGTAGAAATTTTTAAAGATATTTAATTTCGTCTACATTTTAATATTTTAAATGATTTTTTTGGCATAAAATAGCTGAGATCTTATGGTACAAAGACCGTCTTATACTTTTTCGATTTTGCTTACAGATTTTTTAAAGAGGCTACTTCAGTAAAGTGAAATCCAATTGTAGAAATTTATAAAAATATCTCTTCTACATTTTAATATTCTAAAATGATTTTTTTGTCATGGGGAAGCTGAGATCTTTCGGTACAAAGACCGTTTTGTACATTTTCGACTTTGTTTAGTGGAATTTTAAAAAAGCTACTTCAGTCAAGTGAAATCCAATGGTAGAAATTTATAAAAATATCTCTTCTACATTTTAATATTTTTAAATGATTTTTTTGGCATTAGATAGCTCTGCTCTTTCGGTACAAATATAGTTTTGTACTTTTTTGATTTTGTTTACAGTTGTTTTAAAGAGGCTACTTCAATCAAGCAAAATCCTATAGTAGAATTTTATAAATATATCTTTTTCTACATTTTAAGATTTTTAAATGATTTTTTCGTATAGGATATCTCAGATCTTTCGGTACAAAGACCGTTTTGTACTTTTTTGGCTTTGTTTAGAATTTAAAAAAAGCTACTCCCAGTCAAGTGAACTCCAATGGTAGAAATTTATAAATTTATTTCTTCTACATTTTAATATTTTTAAATGGTTTTTTTTTTTTTTCCGCATTGGATAGCTTTGATCTTTCGGTACAAACACCGTTTTGTACTTTTTTGATTTTGTTTACAGGTGTTTTAACGAGGCTACTTCAGTCAAATGAAATCCAACGGTAGAAATTTATAAAAATATCTCTTCTACATTTTAATATTTTTAAATGATTTTTTTGTCATGGAATAGCTGAGATCTTTAGGTACAAAGACCGTTTTGTACTTTTTCGACTTTGTTTAGTGGAATTTTAAAAAAGCTACTTCAGTCAAGTGAAATCCAATGCTAGAAATTTATAAAAATATCTCTTCTACATTTTAATATTTTTAAATGATTTTTTTGTCATTGTATAGCGGAGATCTTTCGGTGCAAAGATCGTTTTGTACTTCTTTGATTTTGTTTAGAGGTGTTTTAAAGAGGCTGCTTCAGTCAAGCAAAATCCTATAGTAGAATTTTATAAATATATCTTTTCTACATTTTAAGATTTTAAAATGATTTTTTGGTATCGGATATCTCAGATCTTTCGGTACAAAGACCTTTTGTACTTTTTTGACTTTGTTTAGAAGAATTTAAAAAAAAGCTACTTCAGTCAAGTGGAATCCAATGGTAGAAATTTATAAATTTATTTCCTCTACATTTTAATATTTTTAAATGATTTTTTTGGCATTGGATAGCTCTGATCTTTCGGTACAAACACCGTTTTGTACTTTTTAGATTTTGTTTACAGATGTTTTAAAGAGGCTATTTCAATCAAGTAAAATCTAATGGTAGAAATTTATAAAAATATCTCTTCTACATTTTAATATTTTTAAATGATTTTTTTTTTTTTTTTTTTTTTTTTTTTTTGTCATGGGATAGCTGAGATTATTCGGTACGAGGACCGTTTTGTACTTTTTCGACTTTGTTTAGGGGAATTTTAAAAAAGCTATTTAAGTCAAATGAAATCCAATTGTAGAAATTTATAAAAATATCTCTTCTACATTTTAATATTTTTAAATGATTTTTTTGGCATTCGATATCTCAGATCTTTCGGCACAAATACCGTTTTGTACTTTTTCGAGTTTGTTTAGGGGAGTTTTAAAAAAGATATTTCAATCAAGTGAAATCCAATTGTAGAAATTTATAAAAATATCTCTTCTACATTTTAATATTTTTAAATGATTTTTTTGTCATGGGATAGCTGAGATCTTTCGGTACAAAGACCGTTTTGTATTTTTTCGACTTTGTTTAGAGGAATTTTAAAAAAGCTACTTCAGTCAAGTAAAATCCAATGGTAGAAATTTATAAAAAAAAATCTCTTCTGTACATTTTAATATTTTTAAATGATTTTTTTTTTTTTTTCTTTTCATTGGATAGCATAGATCTTTCTGTACAAAGACCGTTTTGTGCTTTTTCGACTTTTTTTAGGAGAATTTTAAAAAAGCTACTTTAGTCAAGAGAAATCCAATGGTAGAAATTTATAAAAGTATCTCTTCTACATTTTAATATTTTTAAATGATTTTTTTTGTCATTGGATAGCTGAAATTTTTCGGTGCAAAGACCGTTTTGTACTTTTTTTTTTATTTTGTTTACAGGTGTTTTAATGAGGCTACTTCAGTCAAGTGAAATCCAATGGTAGAAATTTATAAAAAATATCTCTTCTACATTTTAATATTTTCAAATGATTTTTTTTTTGTTATGGGATAGCTGAGATCTTTCGGTACTACGACCGTTTTGTACATTTTCGTCTTTGTTTAGGGGAATTTTAAAAAAGCTATTTCTGTCAAGTGAAATACAATTGTAGAAATTTATAAAAATAATCTCTTCTACATTTTAATATTTTTAAATGATTTTTTGGCATTGGATAGCTGAAATTTTTCGGTACAAAGACCGTTTTGTACTTTTTTGATTTTGTTTACAGGTATTTTAATGAGGCTACTTCAGTCAAGTGAATTCCAATGGTAGAAATTTATAAAAATATCTCTTCTCCTTTTTAATATTTTTAGATGATTTTTTTGTCATTGGATAGCTAAGATCTTTCGATACAAAAACCGTTTTGTACTTTTACGAATTTGTTCAGGGGAATTTTAGAAAAGCTACTTCAGTCAAGTGAATCCCAATGGTAGAAATTTATAAAAACATCTCGACTACTTTTTAATATTTTTAAATGATTCTGTTGTCATGGGATAACTAAGATCTTTCGGTACAAAGACCGTTTTGTACTTTTTCGACTTTGTTTACAGGTGTTTTAAAGAGGCTACTTCAGTGAAGTGGAATACATTGGTAGAAATTTATAAAAATATCTCTTCTACATTTTAATATTTTTAAATGCTTTTTTTGTCATTGGATAGCTGAGATCTTTCGGTACAAAGACCGTTTTGTACTTTTTTGATTTTGTTTACAGGTGTTTAAAGAGGCTACTTCAGTCAAGCTAAATCCTATAGTAGAAATTTATAAATATGTCTTTTCCACATTTAAATATTTTTAAATGTTTTTTGGCATTGGATATCTGAAATCTTTCGGTACAAAGACCGTTTTATATTTTTTCGATTTTGTTATGGGGTTTTTAAAGGGGCTTACTTCAAGCAAGCGGAATCCTATGAAGTTTTGAAGTTCATATAAATATATATTTTTCTCTTCTACATTTTAATAATTTTAAATGATTTTTTTAGCATTGAATGTTGGAAATTTATAAAGATATCTCGTCTACAAGTAAATATAAACTGATGATTACCTCTATGAAACAAAATCCCATAGTAGAAATTTATAAAAATATCTTGTCTACATTTTAATACTTGTAATTTTTTTTTTTTCATTATATAACTGAGATCTTTCTGTACAAAGAACGTTTTATATCTTTTCGATTTTGTTACGGGTATTTTAAAGTGAATTACTTCAATAGAGTAAAATTACATTTTAGAAATTTTTAAAGATATCTCCTTTGTATTTTAATTGTTTTTAAACTTTTTTTTTCGGGGGGGGGGGCATTAGATATCGGTGATTTCTCTTTACAAAGACCGTTTTACATTTTTTCGATTTTTTACGGGTATTTTAAAGTGGCTTACTTGAATAGAGAGAAGTCCCATTATAGAAATTTATAAAGATATCTCGTCAACATTTTAATATTTTTAAATGATATTTTTAGCATTGACTTGCTGAGATATTTCTGTACAAAGACCGTTTTATATTTTTTTTCGATTTTTTTACGGATATTTTAAAGGGGCTTACTTCAATGAATCGAAATCCTATGACAGAAATTTATAGAAATACCTCGTCTATATTTTAATAATCTTTTTTATATTGAACAGCTGAGATCTTTCTGTACAAAGGCCGTATTACAATTTTTGATTTCGATACAGGTTTTTTAAAGTGACTTACTTCAGTCAAGCGAAATCCCATAGTAAAAATTTATAAAGATATCTCGCCTACATTTAAAAAATTTTTATTTTATTTTATTTTATTTTATTTTCTCGTACATTGATTATCTTTTACGATTTCATTTATTTGAAAGAGGCTACTGCAGTTAAACGAAACAATACCTTCGCTTTAAAGCTAATGCTATGAAAGAAATTTATAAAAGTTTATCGTCTGTGTTTTAATAGTTTTAAGCTTTTTTTTTTTTTTTTTTTTTTTTTTTTTTTTTTTTTTTTTTTTTACATTGCTTAGTTGATATCGATTTGCACAAAGACCATTTTCTATTTTTTTTTCGATTCATTTTACGGGTATTAAAAAAAAAAAAAAAAAAAAAAAAAAAAAAAACTTTAATCAAGCGAAACAATTTACTAGCTTATGATAATTCTTTCGACGATAATCCAACGGTCGAAATTTATAAATAAATCTCGTCTGCATTTTAATATTTTTTTCCCCTTTAATAGCTCAGAGCGATCTCTTCAAAGGCCTTTTTCTACTTCTTTTAAGCAGCAAGCACGAATAGCCAGAGGCAAGAAATTTCACCTATACGTCCACGGACGCCCTGCAGAGTAAAGACCTATCGTCTTACCCCCTAATTGCTTTTAAGGCGTATCCCTTTTAAAGGCGGGAATAAACATCATTTTTGACTGTTTTAAATCAAAGTGTTTCAACTTTTTATACAAATAGCATAGATTAAATTTTTTTAAAAATAAAAATAAAAAACATTTTCTGAAAGCTAAATAATTAAACTCTGCATGCTGTTTTACCAAATTTTAAAATGTCAAACAGATTTTTCGTAATAAGACACTAAAGGTGAATTTCAAAGACTATAAAATAACGTATTTGTATCGCCTTAAAATTAAAAAAAGAAATAAAATTTCAAAATGACGTGCATAGTTTAAACCTATAGGTTTTCAAAACAACAAAAATTATTAAATTTGAGCAAAATGCAAAGGAATGAAAGCGATAAATTTCTTCCATTGAAATAACATTAGCCGTTCTATCTCGGAGCGTTACTGATGTAGGGCCTTAATGACGAGTTGGGGTATTCTGCCCCACTCTTCCAGAAGAGCTCTTTCCAGTTCTTGGAGAGTTTGTGGGAGTTGTTGGCGGCCAGAAACTCGTCTTCCTAGAGCGTCCCAAACGTGCTCGATTGGATTCATGTCTGGAGAACACGCTGGCTATTCCATTCGAACGATTCCTTCCTCGAAAAGGAAATCCTCCACCAGGTTTGCACGATGTGGCCTGCATTTATCGTCCATTAAAATGAAGTTATCTCCGAATCCTGCAGCGTAAGGGACTACAATAAGTCTGAGGATCTCATCCCTATATCGGCGACCAGTCAGAGCTTCATCTCGAATGATGTAGAGGTCAGTGTGCCCGTCAATGGAGATGCCACCATACACCAACTCTCCTCCACCGCCAAATCCTACACTTTCGTGCACGAACGCAGGATTATTCCTACTGCCACGGTCCCTCCAGATGAAAATACGCCTATTATCCGGATGCACAGAAAAACGGGACTCGTCAGAAAACAGAATATTGCTTCATTCATTTCTCCTCCAGTTGACATGCTCGCTTGCCCACTCCCTGCGGTCGCGACGATGCCTTGATGTTAATCTAACACATACCATCGGTCGGCGAGCATAGATACCTACAGCATGGAGCCGGTTTCGGACAGTCTGAGTTGAAATCGTGGTGCCTGTAGCCGAGCGAAGGTGTTGTTGGAGAAGAGTAGCGTTCATGTTTCGGTGTCTCCGAGCTGTTAACGCTAAATACCGATCTTCATTGGGCGTTGTTGCCCGTCTACGACCTTACCCTGGTCTTCGGCCTGCACATCCACTCTCCAAAAAACGGTTCCAGATCCTGGAAATGACACTTTGTGACACTCCAATGGCTTGCGCTACTTCGGCTTGAGTTTGGCCCCCTTCTAACCTACCAACAATTCTCCAAGCTTCTGAATCTGTGATATGACTTCGCTGAGACATCGTACTCATCGAAACAAAGCAATCACTAAATGCCGATCATCCTTGTCTTCATTCTTTTTTATCCAGTTGAAAGTCAAATTTCATTCGCTGCCGCTGAAGCGACGTTTTTGACGTCGAACTCAAAATTTGCATACTCCACAGTTTGAAAATCAGAAAAATTTGCAATTGTGATTCTCTTCTTCTATTTTCGACAAAAAAAAATTTCGTTTATATCTTTATTTTATATGAAACTTCAAATATCCTTTAATTGTTTTGAGCAGTGTATTACACGTGAACTTATTCAACGTCATATTACTTTTCGCAAGTCTATTATTTTAGCACTCTCTCGCTGATAAAGCATTGAGTTGGTAAAATATCTCTGATACTCTTTGTTAACGGTTAAATACAAAATATTCTTAATAGCATAATTAGAATTTAATATGCAAAATATATGTGTAAAAATTATAATGCGGAATTGTTGTATATATGTATGTCGGAGGTGGGGTTCGAACCCACGCTCTCTTTCGAGAACCAGAACTTAAATCACTCGCCTTAGACCGCTCGGCCATCCTGACTGCACTCTATGGTAGGAACTCATTCAACAGTTTTAATTAGCGAAAAATCACTAATTTTAATAGTTTTTGCCCGTTTACTAAAAAATTACTGAACCAATTTCTATGAAATGGAAGTGGTACCAATCCGAGAGTAAGTTCTTTAATTTAATACCAAAACCAAATTAATCAGTTAGATAGTTTCGGTGTAATCGGGGAACATACATTAAAACAAGTTGGAAATTGCACTTGAACGTAGCAAATGAGGTGCGTTCGTACGATAACGAAGTTTTAAAAATATTCAGATCTTGCTGATATAGTAGAGCGTACTTCGGATACAGTATAGTAGTCGAAATCTTTGTGTTTCTGTAAATATACAGGAAGTAATTTTTATTACACCTGAGCAACGTATATCTTATTCATAAAATAGTAGGGTTTGAAATGTCGTAAAATGTAGCTCCAGCTGGATTGACGTGCCAAGTTTGATATTTTTGTCTTATACTGGAGATTTTGACATGGAGATTCCAGATATCTTAGGTGCCATTTTTTTCTTGTACGTTTTTGGGGTTATTTTTAAGGTGGCATCCAAGATGGCTGCCATTTACTGACTTCTTTAATATTTGTTGAATATTAATGACTAATATGTCAAACTATATGTTTTCGGGGTCAAGAAATACAAATTTTAAACAAAATTAGGAGTAAACTGAGTTTTTTAAGTATTTTAAGTGATAAGATGCAAATAAATTACAAACATATGAAAGACATCGGATATACTACAGTTTTATTAATCAGTTATACACAACCAAAATATTTAAATGAAACAACATAAATAACTGAAAATATTAAAAGTAATTATTAAAAACTGCATTTATATGTATATACACTACTGGGATATCACGTATCCTCTTCTGAATCGCTATTATCACTGGGATGGTATTGATAGTCCTTTGTATTATTGCAGTCACTGCATTTGCAAAGGGTAGTACAAACCAAAGAGTTCTTTAAACAGGAACATTTCCCAACTGTACATGTTCTTTTACACTCGCATTTCACAAGTTCAATAACGCCTTTAGGCGCAGGTAACTCCAGGGATTTGACTGGAGTAATTTCTCCTTCGCTATCTATTTCCCAATCATTTCCAATAAGTGGGGGTACAATAGGTCGGGGATTTTTGTAGCCCTTTCCAGTGGTGCAAATTAAGTTGGATCGTAGAATATGTGGCTTCAGTGCTCCAATAGTTGGTGGTAATTTCTCTCCCTCAAAACTTTTAGTTCTGAAAAGGTGCCATCTTAGCTCTGAAATGCTTGAAAAATTACTATTTCTCAAATAAGTCAAGTTGGTGAATTTTTCAAATAACGACAGATTGGATAATGGATCAACGTTAGGTTCCCCAAGTTCTTGAAAAGCTGTTATAATATCATCATCACACGGAAGACTGATATATACTTTAATCCACTTTTATTTTGAAATGCCCAGAAATTTTCCTCCCCAGTCTCCACCAGTGTATGAATGCAAACCTAGTAAACCTTTGCTTTTATGATCGCCTATTGCTCTACATCTTTCATTAATATTAATTTTCCTATGTTTGTTAAATTGATTTCACTGTTTATCCTATGTTTGTTGCCTCGACCAGTAACAAAATTGATTTCACTGTTTACTAGATGATTTGAAACCAAGTCAATCAGCAGTATGAAAATGTCTGTATCTTGTGACAATACATCTATCTCACAATTATTGTGATATTTAACTATATCAAGCACATGAAGAGGTATAATGGTGTCTGCTTCTTCATGTGTAGATCACATAATTTTGAATCATAAACATTTGCTGGATTACTGTATGTTTTATTGCCAAAAACGACAACAATTTTCTTGATGCTAACAGCAAAAACCTGTAGTAACTTATTCCGAAAATATTTGGTTAGCTGTGATTTTGTTTCATTGTGTGAAAGGAACGTCTTTAATGATACTAAAGATATATTGGTACTATTTGAAACAGTAAATTTTATAGGTTCTGTTGCCCCTAATCTTTTCTTACGAGTTTGTTCCTTCAATGAGTTTTCAAGGTATTGATCAAATTTTATTCTCCCCTCAGTGTATCTGTTTGTCCTTTTTATAATGATTTCGGTAAAAGCATTTGCAAAGTCCTCACAAGTTTTCATGGCAGGTGTCTTTTTTATAGATTGTACAATTGTCATTCCATCCATAATGCACACTTTTTCTAGTGGAGAAGTAATAGAGGATGCTAATGATTCATGTATGGGAGAACGATTGTATTGCTCTATTTCTGCAATAAATGAACTTTTGTCAGATGGAATATGAAGATACCCATCAGAAGAAAACAATGATCTTGGTATTATAGAAAACTCGTAATTCCCAATTGCATGATCTAGGTTTGTAGATAATTGAGGTCTGGATTGCATAACTACGAGAAAACGAGCAAGAAGTTGCCTATGTTCTCGAATTTTAACTAATTTATCCCCAATCTTAAATGCAGTCTTCTTGTTCCAAGTACTGAATGTTTTCAATTTCATTTTTTTCATTGGATGCCAAATTGACAATTTAGCGTGTTCACTCTGTAGTCTATCTTTTACAAATTTTTCGAATTCCAATTGGCCTTTTTGGTCACGGTTCAGAATATCATCTTTCGCAGATTCTGGAACTTTCATAGAGGATGCGATATTCATTAGTGTAGTATTATCTCGGAACGGGTTTCCTCCACAATGATTCCGAATGCTTTCCTTGACTATGGCTGCATTGTGAAAAATTCTTAATGACATGGACGTCTGAAGTTGATAATGTTTCATGGGCTGCTTACATATTTCATTTGGGCAGTACTTTTCAAAGAAACTTGAAACAATGCGTAATATTTCTGGTGCACACAAGAAATACCTTTCGAGGGCGCTTTCGTTCTGAGTCAAACCAGTAATTCCTCCAATGTTCTTCAGCTCTTTGATTTTCTGTTCCAAGTTCTGGTCTGAAAATAGTTTCGTAAACGGCACATTGGATTTCGATATTGCAAAACAACCAGATTCAAGAGCATTCCATATGTCTGGATGTGTTGTTTTAAGGTCCTTCATCTGTGCTATGTATACTGGAATGTGTCGGACGTAATGAAATAAGTCATGTGCAAAGTAATATTTGATTTGTTCCTCTAATGACGCGAGATCCAATGCTTCCAAATTCTTTGATAAATACCACGGATAAAACATAGCAAACATCCAAATTGGTATATATACTTGTAGTAGAAGCTTTGCCATGTCAAAACTGCATTGTGTAATATGTGGAAGACAATCTTTTTCATCTACTGCTTTGATCTCTTTAAACAAAGGTGTAGCCTGAACTTCACAATTGTGCAATTTCTCTGGTAAAAATTAATTTTTTTTAGGAAGTAATATTTGTAGAATATGTGGCAGTGTTTCAAAGAGTAGGTGGTAACATGCCAGAATGATAGTCATATGAAACTCTATCCCTCTAGTGTATTTCTTCCCTCCAAAAATCTGACGAATTGTTTTAGGAGATTAGACAAATTTCAATATATATGAGATCAAGGCCATTGTTTTTTATGCATTTTCCTAGTGCATGGAGATATGCAACACAAACATGAAGCTCTCGCACTCGGATTAGTCACTTTTGACTGCCAGTAGACAGTTGAATTTACAGAGTAGACAGAATGGAATTAAATTTGACTCCCGAATTTTGCTCGATTTGTAGCATATGCTACAAAGCGAGTTTAGTTTTCAGTTTTTCAAAATTGCCTATTTTATTTTTTTGACATAATTATCCACCTTTCAAGCAAATTAAACAATTCATTGTGTATTTATGCGGCAATCATTCTTATTAGTAAGTATAATCCAGCAAACATTTAATTTTGAACATCTGCAGCAAAAGAGAAAACAAGCAATAGTAGTAATTTTGTAGTAAATTTATAAATAAATAATAAATAACACGATTTACGCCTATTTTAACTGTAGATTTGTATTTCTTGACCCTAAAAACATGTAGTTTGGCATACTGGTAAATAATATTCTACAAATATTAAAGAAGTCAGTAAATGGCAGCCATCTTGGACGCCATCTTGAAAATCTCCCCAAAAATGTGTAAGAAAAAAATGGCACCTACGTTATTTGGAATCTACATGTCAAAAGCTACAAAATAAAATAAAAATATCAAACTTGGCACAAAAATCCAGCTGGAAAACATTTCCGACCCTACTAAAATGTGAAATAGCTGAATATAATTAAAACACGTCTCAAACAATGTTTCCCCGTATAGCATTATGTAGTGGAATACTTTTGTGTGGCCCTGTAATTTAATAATAAAAATTCTTTGCATCACAGATTGTACAAAATGCATATTTTAGTATATATTTCATAGATTTATGCCAATTCTATTATGTTCGAATGAGTGTAACATCATTAAAATGCATTTGAAATTTTTTCCCATTGACCGTAATGTAATGGAATACTTTTGATTGTCCCTGTAAATAATCCATGCATCTGACTTTCATAACATTTGAAATGACTCGACAAAATTAGGTAATAATTATATGTTTTAAATTTCAAACGATTAAAATGCATTTGAAACTTTTTTCCCCATTGACCGTAATGTAACGGAATCCTTTTGATTGTCCCTGTAATTGATCTAGGCATCTGATTTTCATAACATTTGAAATGACTCGACAAAATTAGGTAATAATTATATGTTTTAAATTTCAAACGATTAAAATGCATTTGAAACTTTTTTCCCCATTGACCGTAATGTAACGGAATACTTTTGATTGCCCCTGTAATTGATCTATCCATCCGATTTTCATAAAATTTGAAATAACTCGACAAAATTATGTTATAATTATGCATTTTATATTTCAAACGATTCAGTTGGGTAGTTTTTGCGTTGTTATATGCGGACGGACAGACAGACGGACGGACTGAGCGACAACAATAGGTGCTACGTATTTACATAATTACGAACGCACCTAAAAATACATATGCGATGAATTGATAACCTCCTCTCCTTCTTGAAGTCGGTTAAAAATATTCTTAATAGCATAATTAGTATTTAATTTGTAAAATATATATGTAAAAATTATAATACGGAATAGGTTCGGAATAGTGATGGGCGATTCTGGAAATTTTGAGAATCGATTAAAATCGATATCGTATAAAACAACATCGATCAAAATAAGAATCGATTTCTCAGTTCTAGAATTGATACTAGAATCGATATTTCGATATTCAGGTTCACACAGAGAAGATCCAAATTACTAATTCCAAAACTTAAACAATCAGCAAGATCGTAATTACCGCCTCCCACCTCCCATCCCCATTTAGGGAGGCATAGAATTAAGCTATAGCAGATTTTAGAGTCGGATAATAAGAATTTTAAATTTTAAAATGATTGTCACTTATGGTTGTCACTTACACAAAAACTTTGACAAATTTGATATACATAACTCAACTAATAACAACACTGAGTAACTTGGTATTAAACCGAGTATAAAGAGTGCCAAGAGGATGTAACTAGGATGGTGAACAAGGAGTATAGACAAAAAAAACCCCTTTTTTTTTTCTAATGCCAATCAAATGTTACACGAGATAGTTTGGAAGAACAAGAAATATGCCCCATTCCCAAGGGGGTAGGTAAACCCCACTCTTGACGGAAAGGCGACCATAGCCCAAATGTATCATTTGTCGAAGTTTTACAATAAAATAGAACGAGAATTGGACATTTTAAAAATTGCATGCATACTTTGAACGGCCCATTTAGTAAAGATTGGCGAGGAAGGGGGGGGGTGTGAGGGATTAGAACGGACGAACTTGAAAACAAAAACATAATTAACTAATAACCCAAATAACTGAGCTTCTAAACAAGAAATACAGTGTTTAACATAGTGTTGAATTCATGGGGTGGCCCGCGGGGAACATGCACTCTTTGAAACTATAAAATGTGCCAAGAGCATGTAACTAGGTGGAGAGATGGGTACCAACAGAAAAAAACGAGGAGATAAAAGCTTTATAACGATATGTTACATGAGATGGTGTGGAAGAAACAAAAATATGCCCCCCACCCACGGGGGCAAGGTAAATCAGAAATGGACAGAAGGGCGACTCCGGCCCAAATGTATCTTTTGTTGAGGTTTCAAAATATGGATTTATAACAAAATAGAACGAGGATTAGACTTTTTTAAAATCGCAGTCATAACTTGAAAGAACCTGTAAGTTAAGATTGGTGAGGAAGGGGGGGGGGGGCGGTAGGATAGGCGAACATGGAAAAAAAAAAAAATAGTGGCACTCTGAGAGTGCCGATAGAAGTGAAACCTTGAACAATTACGTGTGTATTTTTTGAATCATTAATATATATATTATAGAATCACCAGGAAATACTTCTAAATGAATAAGAAAAGGTTCTATAATATTAAAGAACATATTAATAAACCTATAAAAAAAAAAAAAAAAAAAAAAAAAAAAAAACGCACGATACCATATGTCTAGCTATTGTAGTTAACTCACTACTTAACTTAATAACTACTTTCTTACATTTTAAAACGCGATAAATACACCAACCAAAATTAGACCATACTATCGATACCTTAATCTTTATCCAAATAAATCATTTTGTATTAAAGCCCGTTACAATATCTGTAAATTACTTTTTGAATTATTCAAATTGGACATTCCATTCAAAAGATATTACGAATTTAAAGAAGACAATCTAAAGAAATAATAGCACTGCTGAGTACTCAGTGGCCAGTAAGCTTAGGGATTACGTGTGCAATCAAACGATTGCGGATTCGAACCCCAGTTTCGCTGATATATATCAATGTTTTTTTTTTTTTTTTTTCGAAGAAGTTTGAAAAATTAAAATTTTAACACATTATAGGTCCGTAACGTGACCTAAAATGATGGGAGAAAATTTCTTATGCTAGATTTGTAATGTTTGAAGCATAAGCTTTCAATAGACATATTGTATCCAGAAATGAGAAAAAAAACCCTCTGCCCCCCCCCCCCCCCAAAAAAAAGGTCCTGTAGGGAAAACCGGGAAACTGGAACAGCAAAAAGAACGGCGAGAAATGGTTAGCTATACTAGAATTTTTCTCATTACTGTAACTCCTATAGAAGCAAAGTTATAGCCTTTTAAAGATTGAAATGAAGTGAAGAAATAAGCAAAATTAGGTGAGTGATCGACAAGGGTAGGGGATCCACAGCTCTGGGGGTGCCATGTAGCTTAAACTTTTAAGTTAAAAATGGTAGAGAATTAAATGAGCGAAATTTTAAGGTGTATGTTGGGGGAGGGTTCAAGCCCCCCCCTCAAAAAAATTTTTTCTTTTGAAGAAACAAAAAAATATGCCCCCCGGCGGGGCGCAGATAAACCCCAAACGGGCGGAAGGGTGACCCTTTATTTATCTTTCGTCAAGGATTTAAAATGTGGATCTAAAATAAAATAGACCGAGAATTGGACATTTTTAAAACTGTATGCATATTTCAAACGGCTAAGTAAGTTAAAACTGATGCGGAAGGAGGGGGGATTAGAAGAGACGAGCGTGAAAAATAAAACACAATAAATTAATACTTCAAATAACTGAACTTCTAAACAAAAATATGACGATTTAACCTAGTGTCGAATTAATGGGGCGGCCCGCAGGGGATTACCCCCCTCCTAGTAGTTATGAGATTTCATGCTTTTTAATGCAGAAATTGCGATTTCCCCTCTTTTACTGAGCTGTAAAACATGATGCCTTCCTCCGGAGTCGCAGAAAAATACCTGAATTCAACACTAATTTACCCTAGAAAAAAAAAAAAAAAGAAAGAAAAAAGAAATTGAAATCGGATCGAAATCGAATCTAAAGATCGACATCGAATCTAAAGATCGAAATCGAATCTAAAGACCGATCTCACGTGCAGAATCGATTTTACATTTTTACTTTCTTTTGTAACTTTATACGAAGAGAGTATTAGATTCGTGAAAATTTTTGACTTCCCGTTTTTGATGAATTTATATATTTTAGAAGATCTTTAACACGATTTCGTGATTTTTAAGAAATATCTGTCTGTGTGTGTGTCTGTCACTCTGTGAGTCTGTATACGACAAAAATTTCTGACCGTTCTATCTCAAGAACAAATGCACGGAATTCCACAAAACTTTGGATTTAGTTTGACCTTGATATAAACTGAATCTAATTAATTTTTGGTGCATATAGCCTAACAGGTGGCGCTGCTGTGCTGCATTTTTTGCGATTTGCGCAACAGCTATATCTGAATAACGAATGAACGGATTTTCATCACATTTTAGATCCAGTTAGTCCTTGACATGAATTAACGTTTTTTACATTTTGATATATATAACTTCTCAGATGGCGCTGCAATACTGAATTTTTCACAATTTTCACTCAGCGCCATGTGAAAGGGGGGGGGCGAAAGGAAGCGGCCGTTCCGAGCACAGAAATTTAGGGGGCGCCAAATTTTTACTACTAACATCACTTCTAGCCTATCACAAGAAAAAGTTAATAAGGGGGGGGGGGAGGATAAATTGGAACTTTGAACCGGGCGCAGTTCTCTTTTCGCACGCCACTGTTTCCATTTTAGCTTTATCTCAAAAACTAATGCACGGACTTTCATAAAAATTTAGATTCAATTAGACCTTGATATTATTTGATGCTAATTACATTTTGGTGAAAATCGCTTAGGAGATGCCGCTGCTATACTGCATTATTCATGATTAACGCAATAGCGCTATCTCAAGAACGAATTTTCATCAAAATTCAGATTCAGTAAATCTCTGACATAGGTTAGTGTTATTTAGTTCTTGGTGTAAATTGCCCTACAGGTGGCGCTGATATGCTGGATTTTTTATGATTTCACAATAGCTGTATCTCGCGCTTTTATGGATTTTCATCAAAATTCAGATTCAGTTGGTACTTATTAAAAATTGATCCTGATCAATTTTTGGTGTACATCACTCAACCAAAAAAGCTATTTTGCTTGGGGGGGGGGGGGGTTGTTCTGAGGTTTCTTTAATTCTTCTATCTTAAAAACTAATACACTGAAATTTTGGAATTGGCACATCCGTCTATTTTATCTTCGACTTTTGAAGGAAAATGAAAGTTATATTACCTTCAGAGAAATCGATTAAAAATTTTAAAGTATCGATTAATTCGAGTTGGCAATAGTATCGATTACCTCGATTTAAAAAATCGAAATCGCCCATCACTAGTTCGGAAACTTATTCAATGTCATGTTACTTTTTGCAAGTCAATTATTTTAGCACTCTTTCACTGATAAAGTATTGAGTTGATAAAAGATCTCTGATACTCTCTGCTAACGGTTAAATACAAAATATTCTTAATAGCATAATTAGTATTTAATTTGTAAAATACAGGGTGATTCCAAATTTTTTTTACAATAAAAGAGGGGTGATAGTACACATCAAGACAAACAATATTAAATAGGAGACCAAGGGTCCAAAACGTTTTCCTAAGGAGATAGCCACCATTAAAGTTTAGGGACCAAAATTTCAAATAAACATAAAAAACGTAAAAATCGGTCGATTGATTTGCGGTTTTCACTAAAATTATTCTTTATGTCGGCATTTTCTTGAAATTATATTATAAAGATAAATTTCAAAAAATGCCGATAGAGGGCGCTTTAGACTTTGGAGTAACAAACAACTATTTTTTGCCGGTATGTTTTGCATCTCATTAAATGTTTTCGTAAGTTTAAACTCAAACTTAAATTTTGAGCTCAAAATCTGTAGTTGGGAGTGGTTAAGTAACACAAACTGAGCTGTGTTCAGAGGGTTCAAATTTCAAATGATTAAAAAAAAAACGGAAAAATTGGTGGATTAATTTGCGGTTTTCACTAAAACTGTTCTTTATTTAGGTATTTTCGTGAAAATAAATTATAAAGATAAATTTTAAAAAATGCCGATAGAGGGCGCTTTAGACTTTGGAGTAACAAACAACTATTTTTTTCCGTTCTTGTTTGCATCCCTCTATATGATTTAGGAAGATTAGACTTAAACTTAAATTTTGAGCTGAAAATCTGAATAGTAGGGAGTGGTTAAGTAGCACAAACTGAACTGTGTTCAAGGGGGGGGGGGGGAGGTTCGAATTTAAAGTAATTATAGAAAATGGAAAAATTGGTCGATTCGTTTGCGGTTTAAAATAAAACTATTCTTTAAGTCAGTATCCTCTTGAAAAAAATTTTTAAAAATAAATCTCAAAAAATTCCGTCAAAGGTCACCTTAAACTTCAGAGTAATCAACAATTCATTTTAACCGTTATTTTTTGGTTCTAATTAAATGCTTGCAAAAGCACTTTAAATGTTCTCCCAAGCTTAGATTTAAACTTAAATTTTGAGCTCAAATCCTGAATCGTTATGAGGAGTTAAGAAGCGCAAACTGAAATGTGTTCAGGAATTAAAATTTAACCCTCTTTCCTCCTCGAGCACAATTCAATTTTTCGCTACTTAAACACTCCTAACGATTCAGAATTTCAGCCCAAAATTTAAGTCTATGCATTTGAAAGCATTTAATGAGATTAAAAAAATAACAGTCAAAAATAGTTGTACGCTACTCCAAAGTCTAAGGCGCCCTCTATCGGTATTTTGTGAAATTTACCTTTAAAAATTATTTTCAAGAAAATACTGATTGATCAAGAAAACTGCTGATTTAAAAATTAGTTTTAGCAAAAAACGCAAACGAATCGACCAATTTTTCCGTTTTTTACAATTTTTTGAAATTTGAACCCTCTAAACACAGCTAAGTTTGTCTTAACCACTCCCAGCTATTCAAATTTTGAGCTCAAAATTTAAGTTCAAGTCTAAGCTTACGAAAGCATTTAATAAGATGCAAAAAATAACGCCAAAAAAGAGTGTTTCGTTATTCCAAAGTCTAAAGCGCCCTCTATCGGCATTTTTTAAAATTTATCTTTATAATTTATTTTCACGAAAATACCTAAATAAAGAATAGTTTTAATGAAAACCGCAAATCAATCGACCAATTTTTCCGTTTTTTATAATCATTTGAATTTTGAACCCTCTGAACACAGCTCAGTTTGTGTTACTTGACCACTCCCAACAACAGATTTTGAGCTCAAAATTTAAGTTTGAGTCTAAGCTTACGAAAACATTTAATGAGATCCAAAAAATACCGGCAAAAAACAGTTGTTCGTTACTCCAAAGTCTAAAGCGCCCTCTATCGGCATTTTTTGAAATTTACCTTTATAATTTAATTTCAAGAAAATGCCGACATAAAGAATAATTTTAGTGAAAACCACAAATCAATCGACCGATTTTTACGTTTTTTATGTTTATTTGTAATTTTGGCCCCTTAACTTTAATGGCGGCTATTTCCTTAGGAAAACGTTTTGGACCCCTTGGTCGCCTATTTAATATTGTTTGTCTTGATGTGTACTATCACCCCTCTTTTATTGTAAAAAAAATTCGGAATCACCCTGTATATATGTAAAAATTATAATACGGAAAATTATTGTACACACGTATGTCAGGAGTGGGGTTCGAACCCATTGTCACTTTCGAGAACCAGAGCTTAAATCAGGCGCTTTAAACCGCTCGGCCATCCTGACTTCACTCAATTATCGGAACTAATTCAACAGTTTTAATTAGCGAAAAAACACTAATTTTAATAGTTTTTGCTTAATTACTAAAAAACTACTGAACCAATTTCTATGAAATGGATGTGGTACCAATCCGAGAGTAAGCTCTTTAATTTAACACCAAAACCAAATTAATCGGCTGCATAGTTTCGGAGTAATAGGTGAACATACATAAGAAAAAAAATACATACGCGTCGAATTGATAACCTCCTCTTTGGCGAAATTTACGGAGTTTTTTGCGATATTTGATGGAATTTGCGTTTATTTCGCTATTCATAAACGAAAATTGCATTTCCCCCCGCAATCTTTTGACGGAATCTGTGTTTTCCAGCGCTTTTCTTTCGTTATCCTCTGATGAAATGGAGGTTTTTTCGCGTTTTAACGGTGGTTTTTTAAACAAAATTAGCACCTTTTTGACGAAATTCACATTTTTTTCGAGATTTTTAAACGGAATTCGATTTTTCCGTGATCTTTTGACAAAATTCCCTTTTTTCTGCGATCGTTTGACTTATTTTGCATTTTTACTGCGATCTTTTGATGACATTGGCATTTTTTATCGCGATCCTTGACGAAATTTGCGCTTTTTTCGCGATCCTTTGACAGTGTTTTCTTTATAAATCTGCCATACTCGCATTTTATTCCCGCAATATTTTGACAAAAAGTGCGTTTTTTGGCTATCCTTCAAGAAATCCAAGATTTTTTTCGTGATTTTTTTAATGTAATTCTCGGTATATCTATATATATATATATTTTTTTTTTCTGAGAGAGAGTTTTTACATAATTCGTGTTTCTTAGCGATCCTTTGATAGCATTTTTTTAGATCTGACGTAATTCGCGTTTCTTCCTGCAATCTTTTGCTGAAATGTTCGTTTTTGGCGATCCTTCGATGAAATTAACTAATTTTAGTAATCATTTGAAGAAATTAGCGGTTTTTTTTTTTTTCGCGATTCTATAACGAAATTTGCGTTTTTTCAGCAATTATTAGATAAATCCCTCCTCCTTTTTTTCGAAGTTCTTTGACGTATTTTCCGTTTTTCCGCGATTTTTGGACGCAATTTACGTTTTATCAGCGATCTTTAGGGGGGGGACGCTTTCTTGGGTTTTTTGAAAATTTCAATTTTTTTATAAAGTTAGGGGAGGGCGTATTAACGGTATTTTATGGTAATCAAAGAAGAAATATCGGCAGTATATAGTATTGAGTATTTTAAATATGGATCTAAGAACTCTTCTACAAACTAATCGTTAACTATGTGCTTGATTTGCCAAAAAGTCTTTTTAAATGAAGCCATGGAGCTTTGTAGGATACAAGAGCATTTGAATAAATGAGTGCTGATAGAAAAGGCAAAGATATGTTCTATTTTTACTTTCTTCTATCTTACAAGAAAATATTGGATTCCAGAAATTTTTCTAATTCTGGTTTTGGACAGATTTACATGTTTTAGGGGGTCACAGCAGTGCCGTAGCTAGAAGTGAACAATAGGGGGGGGGGGGCTCAAGAGAATGTAGGGGGGGCTTAAAAAAATGTAGAGAGGACTCATTATTTGTTTTTTCTCTCTCTCTGACACAGAAAGATAAATTAGTGCATAGTCACATTTTAGATACTATATTTCTTATTAAATTGTTACTGCTGTAATAACTTCATTTTATGCTAAAAAAAGTACAGGATGATGAAAATTTTGAGTCTATAACTGGTGAAAAATTAAACATCATGTTAGCTGCATATGTACAAATAGGATGAGGAAGTGTTGAAACACTTATTTTAGATACAATTTAGTAACTCTGCAAACCTGTGAAAGGGTCTCAAAACTAAATTAGATTTTCGAACAGAATTTCATTTGAATTTTTGAAACAAAAATTTATTGAGTGACTTTAGAATCTTTTCCAGGGGGGGGGGGGGGGGCTCAAAATATTTTAGGGGGGGGGCTGAGCCTCCCATAGCGTCCCCTTAGCTACGGCCCTGGGTCGCAGATTCCAAGGAGCATGTTTTTACAAAATGTCTGTTTGTGAGTATATGATTCTGTATTTGTGTGACATAAATTTTGTGAACGCTTTAGCTCAACAACTACTGCACGGAATTCAACAAAAATTTATATTCGGATAATCACTGATAGGAAATGAGGCTGATTAGTTTTTGGTGTGAATCACTGAACAGGTGGCGCTTCTATGCTGCCTTTTTCTCAATTTATGCAACAGCTTTATCCCAAGAACTCACGTATGGATTTTCACCAAACTTTATACTTGGTTATTTCTTGACATTGATATTAATCATGAATCAGGGTGGCTACAGATTCAAGAAATCAGGGAATCAGGCAAAAATCAGGGAAGTTTATCAATCTGGAAAAATCAGGTAAATGTCAGGGAACTTAATGAAAAATACTCAAAAATCAGGGAAATATTTCTCTGTGAAAATATTTCTATTTCCACCTTACCAACAACATTGATTCATTGCCAAACAGGCTACGTATAAACCAATAAAATATAATAAGAGACCTTAAGCGGTACTGCTGCCAAATGATATCTGTCTGCATGAAAGCTAAATTGTCCCATAAACCCAAATTTTCAAAAGTTAGCAATCTTTTGATGAAATTTGTCAATTTTAGCAATTTTTTGACTAAATTTGCACTTTTTTTGCGATTTTTTGATGAAATTTACACTTTGAGAGTTCTTGACAAAATTTGCAAGTTTATCACAATTTTTTGATAAAATCTGCACGTTTTTTTTATTCCCCTATAAAATTTGTGCTTTTTTTTTTTCAATTTTTTGGCAAAATTCAAATATTTTTCGCGATATTTTGACGAAATTTGATGTTTTTCATGATCTTTTGATGAAATGTGCATGTAATTTGCTATTTTTAGACTATGTTTGCACGTTTTTCATGATATTAAAATTAAATTTGTGCATTTTTCATGATCTTTATATGAAATTTGCAATTTTTTTCGCGATCTTTAGTTAAAATTTGCACATTTTTTCACGATCTTTTGATTAAATTCTTGCTTTTTACGCGAACCTTTCATGAAATGCACATTTTTTTATGCAAGTCTTGGGTGAAATTTACATTTTTTATGTAATCTTTAGTACAAATTTCATGCTTTTCTGCTATCTTTTGACAAAATTTCGTTTCTTTTTCACGATCCTATGTTGAAATTTGCATTATTTCAAGCAATCTTTTGATGAAATTAGCAATTTTTTTTATCCGATGCCTGTAAACACCGTAATTTTTATTGTGTATCCGTAATAATTATGGATAAATCATAATACTTGGCACCCTGTTAATTAAATACGGTGCATTTTTTTCCCCCAAAAGAGAAATTTGCAAGCTGGATAAGTGTGTTATACGAGAAAGCAACATATGTTAAAAAAATACCGTATATGTTCTTCAATAATAAAAATCAGGGAAATCTGATTCAGATAATCAGGAAATCAGGGAACTTTTTTTCATCATTTCTGTAGCCACCCTGTGAATATACCGAGTTTATTTTTAGATCCTTTCGCAAATGGAGATACAGCAGTATCAACACATTTGGAGGAGGAAATAGTGCAACTCACAGCAAATGAGAACTAAAAGTAAAATTCAGAAATGGGTACCAAGAGTTTAACTTCAAAAGACAATACAGCCGTAAGTGAGAGTATATAAAATTTTAATTGTTTTTCCTTCATCATATTTGGCTGAGAGTGGGTTCCGTGCAATAGCTAATTTACTGTAAAAGAAAAGAAACAAACATCTTTGAACCTGACAGTTTGTGACTGATGTTAAATAAATTTGAATCCAGCATGAACAAATTGTTAAAACTCCATCAGCCATTTCATTATTTTTTTTTTAATTCTTATTGATTTCTGTTTATTTTTCAATTTTTAATAAACAATTTTTAACTACATTTAATGTTCATTTAAATTAACTTCTATTTTATGATTCTTAATAGATAGATAGACAGATAAAATATAAATAATATGCAATAATATTTTAATATTTTGCATAATTAATTATTATGGAAGAGGGGGGGGGGGGGGCGTTGGCATTTTTTTCTCTTATAAAGGGGGCGGTGGTCCAGAAAAGGTTGGGAACCTATGGGATAACTGCTTATATATTGTTCAGGAGAGGGAATTACACGACTGGCACCAGATCGATCAGTTAATTTTCCTTCTGAAATCTTGTCAACTGCTGGGCAAAGACGTTCCGAAAAACTTTCAACTTTTTAGTAATATCCATCCGAAATGCAGCAAATTCAGTTTTCAAATCATTGATCATAGCTTCCATACTACGAGTAAAAGTCGATTCACTCTCCTTAGGCTCAATAGATGGCAGCACATCCCCAGGTTGCTTCACAGGAATATCATTTATCTCGCAAGCTTTCCGGCCAACAGATGTACTACTAAAATTACTAATACTAGAAAAATTATTTAGAATTAATGATTTTAACTCACTAAAAGCATTCCTAGCATCCAGACGCACCGTCGAGTTCATGTTACACTTAGAATTAATGGCCATTTCAACTTTTTCATAGCATAATTCAAGAGCTTCAAAAAACGCGTCTTTGCTTGGATCCGCCATTTTGTCAATTTAGATATGTTTTGTTTATTTAGTATTGTATTTTTAAATGAAATGAGTGAAAGGACTATATTCTTAAAAAGATACCCCCCCCCACCCCCCCACCCCAAAAAAAAAGAGAAAAAAATAGGAACAATTGTTGCCGATTTATCACTTGCACCTCGCTAACATAAAAATAAAGAGCTCTTTATTGCTCTGTCAGAATCTCTCGATTTGGCGAAAAATTTAGCAAGTAAATTGAATTATGAATAAAAGTAAGATGATATATTGCTTAGCATACATTTAGGAGACCAAATTGGTCGCCAAGGGCGGCTAGTTTTAGAGATTTCCTTATTGTTTAAAAAATCTGATGCAATTTCCCAGTTCTCAGTGTTTTCAAATTTTTGGCTGCAGAAAAACACAATGGCAAACCTAGGAATCAAAATCTGATTTTCAGGTGTTTTCGACCAAGATATGATTTTATCTGCCAAGAAGGTCATATCTTGATCTGGCGAGATATGATTTGGCAGCCCGATTGCGTTTTAATATGCGAATCGAGTTTTAACTAATTCTGATATTTCAGCTGTGAACTCAATGAGATAAAGGTCTGTGCAGTGGCCTCCCGGTCGATTATCAAAAGTTAACAAATACAGCTATCGTAAGTTTGTGCAATTCTTGTTTTATTTACTCATCATATGTAGTATAGGATAAATCTTGTAATCGTTTTAAAAATCGTTTTTTTTTTTTTTTTTTTACTTGTTTTAGACACTGGAGATTCCTAAAAAAAAGTCTGTCTGTTTGTGTGTGTGTTTATAAATGCTCTATTTCCCGAATAAATTGAGATAAAGACTTGAGATTTGGTATATACTTAGTATGCAATTCAGACTTTCGAAATTTTCGTTCTGATAAAAGGTATATATATATATTTTCGAATTTGTTTATTTTAAGGAGTGAATATAAAAGACAACATAAATATTGCATACAGAATAATGTTGATTGGATAATTAGTTGCCGAGATATTTTGTAATCCTATTTTCCACAGTCTGCGATTTTTCATGACCCTGTATTTCATTCAAATTTCAATTCAAAGATATACTTTAATTGTAAGTGAGACAGTTAATCTAATGCAATAAACTGTTAGTTGATACGACAATCGTTTTTGTAGTTACAAGGATGTTTCTTTTACGCAATTCAGTAATAGAACATTTAAAGTTTATGACTCCATCAAGCCACGATTTTCAACATTATATCTACCGAAGAAATTGAGATAGGGGGTTGAAATCTGGCTGTACTTAGAATATAATAGTGCGACAAAACCTATTCTAATTCAGTAACCTTACGTTAGTTACCTTATACTATTTTTTGGACTTTCGAAATATTCGTTCTGATGAAACGTAATATATTAAAATTTTTAGAATTCTTTCTTTTAAAGAATGAATGTAACATGTAATATAAATTAATGTAACATAAAATACGTTTAAATTTTATTTTGAAATTGCACTGCGTTTTATCAGTAGTTTGCACATGTTTTAATTTCATATTTTATATTATGCATATCTATGATGGCTAAATATTAGCTACCTCCCCATCCCCCCAACGACTAAATTTATTGGGACGAAATTTGTCTTTGGATCCATAGGTTGACTATGAAAGTATTTTAACCCCTTGAGGGGCGGTGGTTATGTCTATGAAATATTAATATTAATTCACACAGGGCACATTGGCACCAGAATTTTGGTGAATTTTTTTTTTTCGATTTATTATAGTCCAAGTGCTGACCACACAAAACTATAATTCATCGAGCACAAGAAAAAATCCTTTATATTATGAAAGAGTAGTCATAGAGGAATCTAATGATCCAAGTCTGCCGGAAGTGAAGGGGTGCATAAGCCAAAAATTAATGCCATTAGTGGTTCACTCGTAGGTCTGTCACTGTGTCTGCTGTACAATCAAAAGTATGAAAACACGGAAAACTGGGTGCAGGAAAACATAATGCTAACTCTACGACTCAACCACTAGTGGTACAGTCGACTCTCGTTAGTTCGAACTCGTCAGGACCACAAGAAATGTTCGAATTATCCGAAGTTCGAATTATGGAAAATATGAAATAAAAACATGCTTAATATGGTACTATTACAAAGGAATTAATTTATAGTGTTTTTTAAATATTTTCGCCCGTTATCATTAGAATATGACATAATAATAAATTAGAATGTATAAATATAAAAACTAATTAAATGATTAGAAAGAAGCACAATGGAAGAAAATTTTGAAGTGTCTCTGATGGACAGACGGGGCAATATAAAAGTGGATATCAAATGCATTGGATTACATGTATACTCGTTCGGAACAATTTTCACAAAAATCAAAGAAAGAAAGTTATTCAAATGATCTGAAATCCGTGAGAAAGAAAAGAAAAATGAAAAATCGGGATTCTCGTTAGTTCGAATTAAACGATGTCAAGAGAAAATGAGTTCGAATTAGCAAAAGTTTTTAATGCTATTTTGCCATTGAAAATTTCGGGGCTTCATGTTTAGTTCGAATTAAGCGAAGATTCGAATTATCCGATTTCGAATTAACGAGAGTCGACTGTATTCATTTTTGGCTTATGCACCACTTTGCTTCCGGCAGACATGGCTGATTAGATTCCCCTATGACTACTCTTCCATGAAATAAAGGTTTTTTTCTTGTGCTCGATGACTTAGGGTTTTGTACGGTCGGCTCTTGGACTATTAGATGCATGAAATATAGTTTTTTCTTATTTAGAAATGAAGTTGTCTTTAAATTCTGTTGTCAATTATTAATTTCAATACTTAAGTATTGAAAGTGCTCTGCTCCGGAAAGGGTTAAAAAAAAAAGTTCTAAATTATAAAAGATTGAAGCAATGGTGGATCCAAAAAGGGGGGGGGGGGGTGATGGTAAAGGATTATAATGTGAGCCTCGTGCTTTCTGTGCTTTTTGTGTGACCAGGCCTTGAGTATCGCCATTTTTTTCGAGACATTCCAGAACCGTTCTTGTGTCTAAGTAAAAAAAAAAAAAAAAAAACTTTTAAAAATAGAGTTAATATGTAAATTAATGCAATAAATTCTACCACACATATAGTAGTTCGAACCGGGCCGAAACTAGTAGTCTTTTTTGCACTCGGTAGAAACATAGATTTTGGCACCCCCCTCCCCTTCCCCTATACTCCTACGCAAATTAAATATGCAAAGATAATTTTACTTAATCTCTATAAATAAAAGGAATTCTGAGGATAATTAATTAATTGATTGAGGCACAGGGGAAAGCAAATCTTGGCAATGCGCCAACTCGGTCCAGAGGAAGCAAATCTTGGCAATGCGCCAACTCGGTCCAGAGGAAGCAAATCTTGGCAATGCGCCAACTCGGTCCAGAGGTATAAAAGCAAGATAGAAAAAAACGCGCAGGTCTGTGCATTCAAGTACAACCACCCATATGTATATGCTGAAAGTTTGTTCTGACGCTCACCCGACGCACGTGGAGTGCCGATGGTCCGGGGAGAGTCACCGGGGGATCCGTCGCCAGCTGAGAGAGAAGCGTAGAGTCACCGGGGGATCCGTCGCCAGCTGAGAGAGAAGCGTACCATACACATAAATTATTAAATAAACTTTCAAATTAAGCCCGGCGAAGCGGGCTGCGTATGCTAGTAATAATAATAATAAAAACTGACTTATTTAAAATATAATTATAAAATATGCTATGCTGAACTATGTAATTAGCTTTGTCAAATATAGATGCATTAATACCTTGAAAATAAATTCGAAAGAATCGGAAAAAAAAAAAAAAAAAAAAAAAAAAAAAAAAAAAATCCGCTTTTTACAAGATGTTGATATTTTATTATCCTTAAATTCTTCTATGCTATCTCATATTTCAGATGGACTATTTTAAGAATACCGTGCTAAACATGGACGAGAGAAATATCTACAAACAAAATTTTCATTTGGCGGCCGGAGCACATACTCCCCCCCCCCCCCCAACCTAGTTTCGAAACTGAGCTAGAAAAACAGTTTACTCTAATTGTAAATGTGTGAATGCATAGTATTCTATGTATAAGCATTTACTTGGGAAATCGAGCAGAGTCGCTCTAGATTTTTCCCATTTAGAAAAGTTTCAGGGGTCGCAGCGCCCCTAAAATTTTCGCAATTTCCTATCACAATTTTATAACTATAATATTTATTGTAGAATTTCATTGTAGATGTCAAAGGAAACTGACGCGAAAATTTTTGATTTAAAATACTGGTAGAAAAGTACGAAAATTTTAGGAACGCTGCAACCCCTGGAGTTTTAACAAGCAGAGGTGATACGTCGCTGAAAAAAAAAAAAAGTTTTATTTTGAAAGTTATGGGTCGATACAGTAATTTTTTTTCCCCTTTGAATCCCCATTTTGCAGAAACTGAAAATTACTGTTATGAAATTTTTCTATATTTGTGAAAAATAAAATTTTGTGATGAAAGACCAAATACTGTTACTCGAATTCAAATCGAAAACTAACTTTAATAACTAAGTTAGTAATTTTTTAAAGTCCTTCTGCCAAAGTTTTTCGGTCTGGTGATCTTGTTTTGTTTGTAAATTACGCATTTCAAATTTTAGAAAATTTTATTTTACAAAAAAAAAAAAAAAAAAGAGTATTCCCCACTTGCGCAGTAATAGGTCACTAATTTTTAAACTAAAGCTTTCATAAATTCAAAATGCTTTTTAAAATACCTAGTAATATTTTGTAATTTTATGAATAATCTTGCAATTTTATGATCTTTTTCAAAATACTACACAAAAAAGGGCACATTTTGTATTTATAGAATTGTAAGTTGCCTACAGATGTCGCCACCAAGTAGCATCTAACCTAGTTAATAAATGCTTATAAACCCACGTATTATTACATCATAGGGTTATATAAGGGTCTAAGTTCTAGGTCTAACCACAAAGTAGGTGTACTAATCTAATACATGTTAAACATAGTAGACTCCCTCAAATTCACACAGCTTGGAACCAGAGGTTGTGCGGATTTTAGAATTTTGCGGATTTCTGGTGATTGCCTTGTTTAATTTTTTTTTTAAACAGTCATTTGAATGTTATTAATAATGCAATCGGAACTATAATGAATGATTACAATATAATAAAATATTAAAATAAGTAATAAGTTAAATTAATGAAAAAAATATAATTTTTATAATGATTAAAATATTAAAAGCAAAGGTCAAGTTGATCATCAATAATGTATAAGTAAATATTCATTATAAAGATGAAATGTATATTTCCTAAGTCATTCAAGGAAACTTGCCTCATAAACGTACATTACAAATTCACCTCAAAATCATAAAATAAATTTTATTTCAAGTTCAGCCAGACTTAATAACAAAAAAAAAAAAAAAAAAAAAAAAAAGCTTTATTAATGCTTAAATTTATCTGGTGAAAAGACTGATTACCAGTGATATCAGCAATAGCTTGAATTTTTTTTCAGAAGTAAATTTATTCTTCCTTCATGAAAAAAAAAACATGAATTCAGCAATATTAACGAAAATTACAAATAAAAATATGTATGGAATTGATATAAAAATAAAAAACAGTCAAATTTTGCTCTTACAACTAAACTGAATGTTTCATTTTTTACATCTGTAAATTATGTGCAGATTTCAGAGAGTTGCGGATTTTAGGATTGCTGATTTGCGGGAGTCTACTGCATAAATACAATACTCTATGGGTCTAGCCACTGATTAGATAAGATAAACACTCGATTCAAGGCTGCATTCAGATTGCAATACTTTCAGTTCAATTGAATTCTTGGAAGAGCTTTTGTATAGGACCCATTTGCCGTTTCGTCATAATAGAACGGAGAGAACGAACAAAAGAATCGGGAGATAAGCAATTCATCCTACTTGACGGAAAGATTTTTCTTTTGCCTGACAACTGTTCCTTTCCTGCAAAACTTATTAAAGATCAAAAATACCGTGTAGCCACATCAAACCGAGCCGACACCGAAACCGCAAGATGTGGTCAGATGTGTTTGGGGCTTAAGGGTTTATTGGAAAAAAACGCTTTTCCACCTTCAACAGCTCGAAATTTTCCGATGCAATTTCAGGCACATTTTTAAAATTAGAAACATGAAACTTGCTGGGGTGATTCTTGAAGGGACGTATGAGATGCCGTGTGATGTCTTTTTATGCTCAATTCATTAGAATTTGATTTATAAACAATTACCTTATCAGTATGACCATTTTTTTTTTACCACAGATCTCTCGCTTCGGAAAAATGGGTTCGAAATGCCGTTTTTGATTGCTTTTTTTTTACAATATTTTCTGCATTTATCAAAGAATCGATAATCACGGTACCTTGTGTACTTTCCAAATAAGAGAATTTGAAAGATTGGTGCATTTGAGAGCAAAAATGTATTCAAAAATAAATCGGAAAATAAGCAGTTTGAATCGAAATACACCCTTAAAGGTAGAAATGGAAGAATCAAATAATTGTTAAGAGAGCCAGCTTAGGGCTATATGTATAAAAGGAATTCCAGCTTAGGCCTCATTAGTGATTACCTGAGGGGCAAATTCCCACCAGTAAAACTGAAATGAAAATTTTATAGAAATTCTGCAGGAATAAGGTGTTAAAATTTCGGTTATCGGATTTCTTCCTTCTACTGTCTTTCTGGATTTTCTCCTTGACATATTTCATTACAAAACGTGATCGGATCGGACAGTATATATGCTTGATCTTTGACCTTCCCATGCAGGGCCGAAACTAAAGGGAGAGGGGGCACCAATTTAAAAATGTATTTGTTGATTTTTCTCACGATTATATTTGGCACGGTATTGGTAAAATCGTCCTGTCTGTGATATGCCAAAGTAAAGAAAAACCCAAGGATTATATAATTTAAGAATCCTGTGTAAAGTGGAATGTTTTTAGATTCCGTTTTCAAGATTTTAATGAATCAATATTTCACAAAGCAGATTACATAGTTCATTATTATATGTTTTATGATTATATACTTCAAAATTAAGTCGGTTATTAAAAATTAGTAAAATTCTCCTTATAAATGTACTTTGCGACGGATTAGAGGGGGGGGGGGGGCAAAACTCATGTTTGTCCCGGGTACTAAAAAGGCTTATTTCGGACCTGTTCTCATGTAACTGTTTCAACCAGCAAAACTTTTCAGAGTATTATATAATTACTTTTATTATTACTTAAATTAAAGTTTTTAAATTAGAGAATAAAAATACTATAAGGAATAAAACTTTTCTCTTCAGCTATTAAAAACAGTTGAAGGCTTTTAAAAACAGCAGGGCTCCCAAATGGTCCCCTTTTTCCCACAAAAGTCCCCTTTTTAGAAAAAGGTCCCCTTTAGTCCCCTTTTTTGTATTTTGGTCCCCCAAGTCCCCTTTTCTGTGTCTGAAAAAAATCGCTGCGAAATAAATAAATCTCTGAAAATCACTAAAAGCTTAAAAATCCAAGAAGACAAAATTTAAAGTGGGCGTAAAAACATTATAATGGGTATAAAAGAAAACGTGGTAACTGAAATTCTTTCATGAATCTAGATGTTAAAAAATCACCACAGAATACATGTAAATTTTAAAAATCTCATTAAAATTCTTAAAAATTAAAAAATTGCAGAACACGAAAGTTACTATATTAAGCTACTGCTTGACCGGTCTTCAATATCGGGCCTTGGCATGCTTCCTCCCCCCCCCCCCCTAAAAAAATAAAAAGGCAGTGGCTTTTGCACAAAAATACTTCGTTTTTGAAATGGCCAGCCCAAGCACCCAATCTGAATACTAGAGAAAATCTTTGGAATGAACTTTAGAAACATGTTTGAAATTATTATTAAAACTCCAGTTCAGCATGGACAGAATTTTCCCAAAAATTTCAAGATGATTGGAAAAAACGTACCACAGATGATTTTCAACTGTTTTTGAATCGATGCCAAGTCGCTGCACCTAGGTACATTTAGCTAAAGGTATGACAACAACATACTAATTATAAATCTAGTTGATCAGTGATTTTCTGTTATAACACAATTTTTTTCCAAACTTTCCAAGATCGCCGATAACTTTTGGAAGCATGCGTTTTTTTTTTGTTTTTTTGTTTTTTTTGTCAGTTGTATTTATTGATATTCATTTGTTATTCCATAAATAAATTCCTAACTATTATTTCAATATAATGTATGAGTATCACTTTGAGATTCCTCTTTAAATGGATATACTTTCAAACTAACGAAAAATTTTATGCTGGCCGAAAACTTTTGACCGCCACTATAAATTGTTGTTGATTAGTTTTTCGTATAAATCGCTCTACATGTGGCGCTTCTATGCAGCTCTTTAATGATTTCTGCAATCGCTCAATCACCAAAACCAATGCACAGAATTTTACCGAACTTCAGATTCGGTTAGTCCTTAACATGAATTGACATTTTTTATATTTTGGTATAAATTGCTGAACAAGTGGCACTGTTAATCTGCATTTGTTGCGATTTTCACAATAGTTCTATATCCAGAATTCATGCACAGAATTCCATCAAACTTTAGATTCAATTAATCCTTAAGATGAATTCACCTTTTTTACATTTTGATGTAAATTCATTTACAGGTAGCACTGCTACGATGCATTTTTTTTTTAAGGATTTCTGCAGTAAATCTATCTAATTCAGTGCACAAATTTTTGTCTAACTTAGGATTCAGTTAGACGTTGAAACAAGTTGTTACTCATTAAGTTTTGGTGTTAATCTTTCAATAGATGGTGCTCCTAAGCTGCATTTTGTGGAATTTGCACAAGTTTAGCTATATTCATATTTGAAGAACTAATGCACAAAATTTCATATCTTTAGAATTCTCATGGTGGGCATAGATTGCAATTTAATTTTGGGATTGTGATAGTGAATTTTGAAGTATTAACATGCATGAGGTAGAAGAAAGTTTTGGGATTGCCACATCCAATTAGTTTGACAAGGATTGTTCCCAGGGGTACAGAATATTTACATGTACTGCATTTATAGATTTTGAACTTGTGCATATATGCCTATTTTTTACACTAATTCTGAATGTGTAATTTTCTAAAAAATTAAGATTTTATTTTATTCAAATATCGCTTTTTAAAAAGAAATCCTTTTGTATGACATGTTATTTAAATCTAAGCTTTTCTCCACTAATTATCATTATTTTATGTCTGATTTGTTATTATAGGCTATATAAAATGAACTTATTGGTCCCTTTTATTTATGAATGGTAGTAGTTAGCACTAATCAGAATATTAATTTTAGCCAAAAAATGAAATTAAGAAAAGTAATCAAGTCATCGAGTTTAAAATCTCAGATATTTTTTATAACACACAAAAAATTTTAAGAAGTGTGTTGGGGGCAGTGGGATTAAATTTCTAACTTTCTTTTTTAAATTGCCAGAGCCTAACTTAAGTATTTTAAGCAATTTTCTAACTCAACCCCTAATTAAACTACAACGAGATTCAATCTCATTTGAAGGGTTGACCAAAGGAGGTATCTCATCGAGCAGGTATCTCATCGAGCCCCACATCTTGCTAGGGTCTATTTTGACCCAGACAATTAAGGGCATTTCTTCATGTACATGTTTCTGGGGGGTAGCGAATCAGAAAATTTTACCACACATCCTTTTAAAACTCTTAGCCTAAGCACCCATTTCCCACCGTCTTTACTCATTTTTTTCATCACTAGCAGATATTTTAAGGGTTGGGTTTCTGACGTCAGAAACTGGTTTTTGACATGACAAGTGTCAAAAACTGGTTTAAACCGTCAAAAACTGGCTTAAACCGTCAAAAATGTGTAATGCGCTTCAAACATTTTAAGAACAAGAGGGAAGCATTGAGTAATTTTTTATTTAAAATTAATTATACTGTAATTTAATAATTACAAAAAAATTAAATTACTTTAATTGCAATAAAACATTGTTTTTTAGAATGTTCAAACAGAAGAAAATGATTTTGTACAGTTAATAATCTGGATAAATTTATCCCCACAGATCCTATAGCACTCAACCAATTTAGCACATTTATTTACACCCAAATGGTTTATGAGTTTAGAGTGTATGAAGCCAAAGTTACAAAATACTCTCTCAATTGGCACTGAGCTAGCAGGGCTTGATAGCAGAAGCATTGCTAGTTGAGCAAGTTTGGAAGCAGGCCAAATTTTCAGATTTGTGACAAAACAAAAATTTCTTTTTTTCCGTAAATGATAATATACAATACAGTAAAAGTGAATTTTTAATATTTCATCTAATATTGTATGTTTGTGACAGATGTTTAATGAGAAATTTTACAGATCAGTGTAATGTTTGAGGTTTCTGACGAGGTTTTTGACAAGAGGTTTTAGCCATGATGGTTTAAACCATGGTTTTAACTAGATAAAACCACACACTGTCAAAAACTTGCCAACCCTGATTTTAATGTTCATTTGCATTCATTACCAGTCCATAAATTTTCTAAAAAATTAAGAAAAAAAAAATCCGCTCAACATATCTTAACAATTAGCATCTTTTCATTTCTTTCTGTCGCCAGGGGATGCTATTGAAAAAAATTCTCAAAAAACTTAATCTACAATATGTCCTGTAATATCTTAAATGAAAGGCCAGGTTATGAATAATGTTATTCTTCACTCCCTCTCTCTCTACCTCCATTCTCACTGCCTTATATCATCCTCGTCTATGTAAGGATTTAATCATTATAAACAATTATTAACTTTTAACAAATTTAGTTATTAACAATTTTGGTTTATTAATTAAAGGTAAAGAATGTTTTGAAAGGAATATTAAATAAAACCCTCTGAGTGATCTGTGATCATATTTACCTACTTATTTGTTTTTTTTAACTGATCACTATTATTTTTTACCTGTAGCGAGAATTATCAAGGTGAATGCTTAAATATATTAAAGTTTTTTTTTATTATTTAAGTATATTTTTCAGTAGGATATTTAAATGTGCTTAAATAAAATTGTCTACATTGTTTATTGAAATCTTATAAACAGTGCTGTAATTGGGTAGGAACGCATGGGAACGCCGTTCCTAGAAATATTTGGTTTGTAATTTGTAAAAAAATATTGTGTACAAGCACAAAACTTTTTTCTTAAACTAGAATATAATCATTATATAAGGGTATTTCCATGAGCACTTGTCATGTAAGTCACATTATTAGTAACTGCTAAGTTGTTGGCCACCATTATTTTCGAAAGACGTGCATGGATGGCCTTATTCAATTAATGAAATATCTCTGATAAAATAAGTCAAATTTTTCCGTTCTAAAATAATACTGGTATCCAAAATCGTAGTATGTGACTTAAACGACATGTGCTCATGGAAACACCCATAAAAGTTAAATTTAAAAAGTGGAATTTTGGCTAAATGCTCTAAGTTAGTTTTTGTCTTTGGAAAATCCGACAGCATCAATATCAAATCTGTGAAAAGATGAGTTCCCAAAAATATTTTTTTCCAATTACAGCACTGCTTATAAAGATAAACATCTGACATATTTTCTGGGGTTATTTTAAAAATTTACTTTCTTATTTAGGAAAATTTGTACTATATTTTTACACACATATGATTCTTTTTTTGGTTTCCATTTTCAATAAAAATGGCCCCCCAAAGTACCCTTTTTAAACAAAAAGAGTCCCCCAAAGTACCCTTTTTAAACAAAAAGGGTCCCCCAAAGTCCCCTTTTTAAATAAAAATGGTCCCCTAAAGTACCATTTTTAAACAAAAATGGTCCCCCAAAGTCCCCTTTTTAAATAAAAATGGTCCCCTTTCCCCCTTTTTGAGGACTAAAATGTGTTGGGAGCCCTGAAACAGCTTCAGCTATTAAAAACAGCTGAATTCAGCTATTAAAAACAGCTGAATTCAGCTATTATGAATTTTCTGATGTGTGTGGGAAAAATAAAAATATATTTGCGTTTTTAGTCCTAGGGAAAAAAAAAAAAAAAAAAAAAAAAAAAAAAAAATGCGTTATTTTATAAAAGGTCGGGGTAGAAGATTTTTTTTGCAACTTGTATATACTGAAGCCAGCATGTAAAATTCGAATTTTCCAACAAAATTTCCTAAAAGCAAATTTTGTGTGAGCAAAGAAGAAGGGGGGGGGAAGAGACGTTTTTTGCTTAAAAAAAAAAAATATCTTGAGACTTGTTGTCGTAGCGCATCATTTGTTAGTTACAATTTTAAAGTAGACAAAGTTTTCCACAATTTTCATGTTTAGAGCTTTTTTATAGTCAAAAGCAAACTCAGCACGGCATTTTAAAAATGAAATTTTTTTAATTTCGTTAAAAATTTTGAAAAACATAATTTATTTTACCATCCACGTGTTTCAAATTTATCTTAAACGGAGTCTCAGAAAAGCAGAGTTATCAGGGAGAGAGAGAGAAAAAAAAAAAAAAAGTATAATTTTTTTTATTTTGAAAAACGTTGGTAGAAACTTATTTTTGTATATTTAATGTTTTTAAAATTTTTGTATATCTTTTCACATGTATGTTGATATGTTTAAAAATTGTTCTGAATGTGGAGTTCCCACAAAATATTCTTAATTTAGCTTTTTTCATACCTAAGATCTGTATTTAAAGTAAGCTGACTAGGCCGTGGACCACAGGTAAAATTCGTTTCAAAATCTTGCCCCTAATTATATTTCTGTCTGCCGGATTCATGTCTCTTACAGTCTGTTACAAAATTATAAGACCACAAAATATTTTGCTATTTAGGTAATTAAAAAAAACTTTAATCAAAATAAAGAGTAGTCTGCGAAAATACATCAAGTTTTTAGTAAAATGCAACAACTTACACAAATAAAATTAATCCGAAAAAAGAAGTAATAAATAAATAAAAAATAAAACATCAATGTAACAAAAAAAAAAAAAAAAAAAAAAAAAAACTTACAATTTCACTTCGATTTTAGACAGCTTATTTCGACGAGCTATTTTACGAATAAATTCAAAGAATCGGATACAATTAAGATTTTTTGCATTTAATTCGTCTTTTTAAAATTTTACAGAGTGTTTATGTTACAGTTAAACTCTGAGTTCAAAAGAAAATCGTCTGCTTTATTTATAATAGGAGAGTGGTCTTATATTTATGAAACAGCGGATTTGTGTAAAATCATTCTGCATGAAACAAAAAATTATTCAAAAATTTTTTTCCCTTGGGCTAAATAAACATTCTAGTGTTATTTTTTTTTCATACAACTACTTTTAAATTCAAATTGATATTTTCTTTGATGAAAAAAGGTGAAATTCTGAGTGGCCTTATTCGCGTTTGTAATGACCGAAAGGTGGCGTTGTATAGACCTGATAATCGTTTGTTTACGTAGTGCTGGTTGTTCCATGCTGTAGCATAGCGAAACCCGTTTAAAGAGCTATTTAAAGTGCAGTTTTTTTATCTTTTATATTTAATTATGGGAGATAAATTACAAATATCGACAATTTTAGAATTTCTAGATGCTGGAAAATCTAGTAATTGCTTTAGAGAAGCTGAAGCAATTATTGATTCAAAGAGATTAGTAATGTGCGGCATTAAAGAATGCAAAGAAGAAGAAATAGAGATTATAGGCTCGTGTTTACAAACAAGCCAAACAAAAGGAAATCCTCATATTATTTCAGGTTTGCTAGTAAAGGAAAACAAAAATTTGAAAATAAAAAAAATTTCTTGCTCTTGCAAAGCTGGAGCAAGCGAATCATGCAAGCATTGTGTTTCTGTCATGTTATTTTGCCATGAGTAAGTCAAATGTACTTTTTTATAATATAGATCTAAACTTTGTGTATAAAATTTTGATTTTAGATAATTTTAATACAAAGAACCCAACGTTGCATGCGTTATAGAACTGTTTATTTTTTTACTTATTATAGAACTTTTTTTTTTATTTATCGGCCTTTTAAACACTGATTTCAGCGGAAGATGCTCACGGTATCAGTTCTATTTCGTTTCAGACTTTGTCCGCGAGAGGGCGTCTATTTCATTTCAAACGCGAATAATTTTGTAACAGACTGTACTATTTCAAGTTACACCGTATAATTTTCGAAGTTTTAGGCGGTGCAGAGGGCGCATTCTTGCACTGTATATACGGCCGAGTGCACAGATCCGAATACTTAATTACATGTTTTTCGACAGTTTCGTAATATTGAGCTTGCAATAATTGGTTTGTTTTTGTTTATGACGGCAGAGTATGAACACGAAGGATATAAGTTCAGAAGGGGGGGGGGTCTTTCTTAGGGAACCTAACCCGTATTTACGCAAGGAAAGCCAAGGTTCGAAGAAAACCACGGAAAACTCCGAACGATCAGGCCGACGGTGGCCATTGGTGAAAACCTGCAGTAATTGGCCATGGATTTTGAAAATAAAGTTCTGATTAAGCCAAAATACTTTTAAAATTTAGTAATACCTCTCAGTTTAACCTTGTAAATTTATGTGTTTTTAATATAGAAATAGCAAAAATAAAGAAAATTTATAGTTGTAGTAATAATGTTATAATAATAATATTAATTGTAGTTATAGTATTCATAGTTGTCCACAGATGTCGCCACCAAATAATATTTAAGCAATATTTTTGAACATCATCTTTTTGCATCCTTATTTATTCTTACTTTAGAAACAGAGCCGTCCCTAGCAAAGGCGAGGCCGGGTGCAAGAACTTTTGCGAGGCCTTTTCCTTCTAGAGCCTCATATCGAATCAGGGCCGTAACTACGGAGGGTGCCAGGGGGATGTGTAATAACCCCTCTCCCCTTTAAAACATTTTGAGCCTCCCGTGGAAAAGATTCCAAGGTCAATAAAGGAATTTCTGTTCCGAAAATCTAAATGAAATTCTGCTAAAAATCGAATTTACCTTAGCGGCCCATGTTTTGCAGAAGTTCTAAATTGTAGTATTTGTACATAAAATTCAAATAAGTTTTCTACGACCTATTTCCACATATGAAGCTAATAGGGTGTATAATTTTGCATTAATTGTACACTCGAATTTTCCATATTGCATCCTATTCTTTTCTTAGCATAAAATGAAGTTATTACAAACTGTTTAATAAGAAACACAGTGCTTAAAATGTGTCAGTGTGTGTGCATTTGTTAGAGAAAGAGAGAAAATATAAGCCCCTCGCCTTGCATTTTCTTGGTTCCCCCCTCCTCTATTATTCATTTCTAGCTACAGCCCTGTATCGAATCGGACCAGGTTGACATTAATTTTTAGGGTTTCACTCATCTGAGTAAACTCTATTAGTCACACTCCTGTTTGTTTCTCAGAGTTCTTTTCGGAAAATATGTAAGTTAGAGACTTGGCATTTTGCATACTTATAGATGAATACCTCCAATCACACACAAATCATAAAATTTTGAGAAACTCTGACATAATCTTAATTAAATGGATTAATTTAATATCATCAGACCATTTCAGCTATTTATATTTTAAAACATTGCCTTAATTTCTTTTTTTTTTTTTTTTTTTTTTTTTTTCCCGAGCAGATTTGGTGGCTCAGTGGTAGCACATTTGCTTGCTATTTAAAAGTTTCCTGGTTCAAAGCTGAGTATGGAAGTTTGAGAAATTTCCCCCAGAACAGATTTCATTATTCTAATAGATTATTTAAATAATCTATTAGAATCATTTTAAGGGCAAAATCTGATGAAAAATATTTTAGAAATTACAATACAGTGCCTATTTTCGGAATATTCCAATTATCTAAACAGGCTATTTCACTCAAAAAAAATTTTAAACCGAATTTCCCTCTTACCGGTTACCGAACAGTCTATTTCTCAGAAAATAAAATTTTAACCGAATCTCCATTGGCTTGGAATACAATTTTTTTAAAAATAGGAAAAAACTGACAGTGAATCAGAAAATGAGGAAAATAAAACACTAAAGAAAATGAGAAGAATCCTAAGCTATGAAGAAAAGGAAATTAACAAGTGGTTACATAAGGAAGAACATAACCCTGGATATAAGATTTTAAATGATGATGAGATTATGGATGAAAATTATGATGAAAAAGAAATTGAAGAAAAGGAAAACGAATGCTCTGAAATCAATCCAAATCTATCATCTAACGAAGTCTTCGAATATTTGGAAACAACTATGAAATGGCTCGAACAGCAGAACAACTTATAAACTATTCAACTAACGTATTTAAGAATTAGAGATGTGGCAGTATTGACAAGAATGTCTTCGTTGAAGCAAGCAGAAATTAAAAGCTTTTTTTACTACTACTTAAATTATAATCTCTGGAGTTCAGAAAATGATAAAAAGAGAGAAAAAAATAATGATAAAAATGTAAATTAAAAAGACAAAACAATTTTTAAACACGCCAAAAGTAACTGGTGTTACCAGTCCTAAACAAGGATAACGTATGAAGTTTTTAGTATACTCAGGGACATGTCTTAAATTGCCTGTCTATTTATCTGAACTAAGGTCGGTCTTAACTTGCTCGGATAATTGGTGATATATTGTATTCTTTTTAATTCAAAAGTTTTTTTTTATGAAAAACTATGAAAATTTAAATTTTGATTAGACTTTCGCTAAATATTTAACCCCTAGTGAACGAGCGACTGGTATATACACGTTCCACTTAAGCTGCTGTGAATCCTTCGTTATTCCCACCAGTTATTTTTAATTGTAAAGTTTACTTTATTTAATTAGAGCATTTTCGCGATTATAGAAAATTTTCTGTTAAAAAGACAGTGGTAAAAGATTAAAAATCGAACAAAGAGCCCTCGTAGCAAAAAGGTTACATTTTTGAAATTTTGGTACTTTAAATTTCGTTTTTACAAATTGTTTTACTTTGAGAAAATTTGAAATTTTGCTTTAAAATCCATTAAATTTTTGAAAATTCTCAGAAACTTAAATTTTATTTAAATTTATTTTATTGTACTATTTTTATTTATTTGTGCTAAACTTAGGCAGATAATGTTTAAATTCTAAATGAATGCACTACTTTAGGTAAGAATGACGACATAGTCGTAGTAGCTTTCTTTTCCCTTCGATCGCAGTTTTAATTATTATTATTATTATTATTTTTTTTTTTTTTTTTCCGGAAGGGATTTTTTGGGTTCCGAAAGTGGAAATTGAAAATTTCACTTTTTGACCATTGAAAACACAAAATTTCAAATCTTCCGGGGAACAACATCTCGTTGCTGCGGGGAGAAAGTTTCCCCCTTCCCCCCGTTTTTTCTCTGAATTCAACACTGATCTATGTACAATATCTGAATTCTTATAACGAAATACGGAGCGATTAATTATTTGATGTAACTGTTTGTTATAATTTTCATTTTAATCATGTAAGATGTAAAAATATAATATTTCCCCCTTTCTAAATACGATTATTTATGCTATAGGAAATCTAACAAATAGGTCTCACAAGTTTCCATAATAATTGAAAAATCTAGATAAATACCTGAATTCGTGAGAAGCATCAAGAATATTGAATTCGTTTAATTCAAATGCTAGTTACTAAAATAAAATTAATCACTTATTATTGCTCCAGCACTGACTACTGAATTAACGCCTAAATGTCTGCAAAAAGGGGAAAGGGTGATGATGGGAGGGGAAGCTCAGAGCTGCTGCCTAACCCAGGCTTGCAGAGCAATGTTGCAACATGTTCACAAAACTAAAGAAAAACTATGGAGACTAGACGACTAAAAGGAATATTTTTTGCTTTCGAATATCCGCGCCTAACTTTTTATTGATAAAAGTTTTACATTTTATAAATAATCATTTTTAAATGTCTAAATTTAATCGGGAAATAAATAACTTGCAGCAATTTAAAAATTATATATTTAGCGGTTTTTAAAAAGAATTGATTTTTTCTTCTTTTTAATTTACCCGAGCATGAGGCCTTTCTAGGCGCGAGGCCCTGTGCGGCCGCACCTATCGCACACCCCTAAGACGGCTCTGTTTAGAAATAAACATTTCCCTCAATTAAATAGCCAGTTATAATTAAAAATAAAACATTTTTTAATAATTTTAATAGTAGTTGCTCTTAATACATTTATGGTTGAGGAATTATTGAAAAAAAAATATATATAATAATTCACGATGCGTAAAATTAATATAAAGCTGGATATTTTTATTTGTATGTAGTTTTTTGGTTTTTTTTCATTATTATATATTATCAGGTAGTATTTTATTTCATTTTATTGAGAAAAACTGTTACTCTAAAATAAGAAAAATAATCGCATTTTTATAATTTATCATTTAAAATGAAAAAAAAAAAAAAAAAAAAAAAAAAAAAAAAAATTATAGTCGCTTATTCGCACTTTGCGGAAGCCATTTTCACAGTTCATTTTTGTTCATGGTATATTTCATGATATAGGGTAGATGTGCCACTGTGCCAGTATAGTAATGGACTCCCTTAAGGAATTTCTTTAAAAAATAATATTTTACTAATAGTTATAATTATTATATTCCCATTTTTTTCATATTGTATTAATTTTTAAACAATATTTAACTAATCCCATAGTTACATTAGAAATAAAAATTTAATTTTAAATAATAGAAATACGTCTAAACACCCAAAAGCCCAGTAATGGACCGCCTATGTTCCAGTAGTGAACACCCTACGTTCCATTAATGGGCCACCCTACAAAAGATAACAGACAATTGTTTATTCAATTGTATTTTGCTTCAGAAGTTAATGAAAGCATACTAATAAAACAAAATATTATAGCTTAAGTTAGAAATTCATTACATTAAAGGATTTATAATGAAAAAACATAAAACAAAATATTTAAATTTAAGTTATGAATTTATTATAATCAGGTATTTATAATGTAGATATAAAACAAAATTTTAATGATATTATTAAAAGTTTATTACATTAAAGGATTTATATTGTAAAGACTTAAAACAAAATATTTAAATTTAAAGGATTTATAAGATAAAGACAATGTTTTACTGAAATCAAGTTTAGATAAAATAAGATAATAAAAAAAGTCTCCAATCTTCATTCATATCATTGATGTGCACCTAAATGATGTGCTGTGCAAATATAAAATATAAATAACAAATCTTCAATTTTATCATCACTTTCCAATAGTCCAATCTATTCAATACAGAATTTTAGAATGCATTTAAAATGATAAATGTTTTTGCACTATCCAACCATTTTTAGATAATTATATAGCCCATCAATTTGGCGCAGATTGATTCCACAATTTCCATTGAGAGATACTTATATCATATGGATATATTATCATCAATGGAACAAGCTCACTATTTGCTGAAAAACATCCCATAACAGTGATTTGTTCTATTTTGTTACTCGGTACTACATAATACACATCTTTAACTGATTTTGGTCCCAAAATTTTTTCTGTTTTAAGAGCACCGTTTTAAACCAGTTAAAGCCAAGTTTTAAACCAGTTTTTTAACTGCATTGAAAATTCTCTCTGTATGTAGAATTTGGAAGAAGATATCAGTAATATCTTCTTCCAAATATGATTCTACATTTCTGAACCAACTTAAAACAACTTCTTTTGTAACGGCACATCTAGATTTTGTCAAATGTTCTGTTTGTTTTTTGTACCAATTTTGATGTCTTCTTAAAAACAACTATTTATGAAGAAATTGCCTTTATTAAATTCTAGTAGATAAAATTTAAGTATTAAATCTGATTATTTAGCTTTTCAGTTAAATCAAAATATTTTATCTCTACTGAAATTACACTTTTAGTATTGATCACTTGGGTGGTCCATTAGTGGAAAATCACAAATTAAGCGTTCCAGTAATGGACCCCCCCCCCCCTCCTAAAATCTTAAAAATAAATAAAATGTTGTAAATGGTCATTGGTATATTAAATTCAATGTTTTATATTGCTAACCAAACAAAAACATTCAATTTTTACGAAAAAATAAAAAAAGATGTAAAACTAAGCAAGTAAAGTCAGCTCTTAGCATGTTCATTAAGATTTTCAATGAAAAACAGCGAAACTGTGAAACTTTATTTTCTACTTCCTAATTGTTTTCATGAAAAGTGTAAAAAATCAATCCAGTTTATAAAGCATGCAAGGTGGAGTTCAGAAAAAATAATAAAAGCTTAACTATTATTTATTATTTTTTTATACACTAAAAATTGCGCGGTGGCCCATTACTGGAAGGTGGTCCATTACTGGCACATCTACCCTATCTTATGCGTCAATTTTATTCTACTGGATAGCCTTGTCTCTTCACTTAGTTATAGATTTTGCCGATGAAACGATTGCGCAAACTTTCCGAAGTCTTTTCCATGTTATGGATAGACTAACTTCCTAACATTTGCTTTAACAAGCATGCTGCTGGTAACTGGAAAAAAAAAAGTGGTAATGTTGAATTAAAAATGGATTTAAGTTATTGTCAGAACCCGGCTAGTAAGTTTTTGTGCCCAAGGCCAGGGAACTTTCAATTTTTTCATTCCCCCTTAGATTAGTTGATTTAGTGATAGTAGTTTTTTATTTTTTTAAACATGCTACAGCCTTACTCGAAAAATGTCAACTCAAAAAAGTGAAAAACGGTTCCAGGAATAAAAATAAAATATTCTTTCTATTATTTTAACCACGTACTGAGATATGTTTTTGTTAATTCATCGTATTAATATCTCAAATACCATACTTTTAATATTTTTTAATGAAAGTTTAGATGAAATTGTGGAAATTTTCGTGCCCAGGGTATGGGCCTCGGATGCATGCGCGATAGCCAGGGCCTGGTTATTGTAATAAAATAAGGGCAAAGCAATTTTTTTTTATCAATTAATGAAGATAACCGCAGCACACATGTTTAGTGCTGCCGTCTAGTGTTTATTCTAACAAACACAACTCTGTGTAACATTACTGTCAAACCTCGTTAACATGAACACGCTTAACGTGAATTACTTTTAAACATGAACTGTTTTCACAATCCCCTATAAAAACGAATACAAAGATCTGATACTGATAACATTGAATTAGTGTTAACATTAACAAAATCTTTACTCCCCTTTTCATGTTAACGTTGTTAAACTGTATATTATTTTTGAATTCCAATAGAGGTGAAAATTAACGGTCGCCACATGGCGATTAAAGTTATAAAGTTGGCGATTAAAACATCGGCCATTGATCGCCACTCACTCAGTGGCAATTAAAAAATCTGTTATGAATTGTCAAGTGAAATACAGGTTTGTTCATGGATATATGCATATTTACTTTGATTACTACATCTAATTAGCAAACTGCTTAATTCTTTTTCGCACTGAATACAAGATGATTTCAACGACTTAGCAAAAAGCTGAAATATTGAAAATACAGCTACTTGCTTGCTCTTCAATTGATTTTTTTTCTTCAAGAAATACAATTTTATTCTGCAAAATATACTGTTCATGAGGATTTCACATGCATTTCAAGTAATTTATTTCTTTTTTTCCATCGGATTTTAAAGACATTGCAGCATTTTCAGTATTTTCGGCACTTGCCACATGCTCAGCAATTAGACTATTTTCTTCAAGAAATACTGTCAAACTTTGGGCAATTGTTACACTCTCCCAAATAACAAATTGATTGTGGGGGATTACAAATTAAAAAACTTATTCATATGTATTGTACTAATGTATTGGTATTTCTTTCTCTTTACTCAATTCTTTTAAATTATATCTAATCAAGATCACTTTAACATTTTTATGAGGCGACAAACACAGATGGTGTGCGTTCCACTTGCCCCAGCCAAAATGAAGTTTTCTGGTCGAAGTTCAGCAAAGGTGGAAAATACAATCTTAAGCTCTGGAATTCATCCTTGAACTACTTAAACGCTTCTTTTAAACATAGCTCACTAGATAGTATATAAGGCCTGCGCATTTCGCTAAAAACAGCCGAAAAAGTGAAGCTGGATTCAGCTTCAAACCCTGAACCATTTCTTTGGACTATGTGTAATACCACATGACGCACACCCTGCCCAAATTAGCATTGAGTAAGCTGTTTTCTGTTCAGTTCACATCACTCGGCACATGGTCATTTGTTTGGTTCAGGGTTATCACGATTGGTTAGAATAACTTGGGCAAGGTATCAGAGTCCTCTGGCGACTTTAATACTTTAATCTCAAATAGATGGGCCTGTAGATCTAGTAGGCCATGCTTTAAATTACACAAAATTAATCTTTTTTGTATATGCATCTTCATGCCATCAACTTTCCATGACACAAAATAATTCTTACCAAGCATAACTATACTTACATTGTCACTATTATAAATTGATTCTACACAATCAGTTTTTTCTTGAATTTTCAAGTGAGGATGAGAAATGTGCTACGGAAATAAAGGGGGGGGGGTGAAAATACATGTGTGTGTACATATATGCATATGAATGGGTTTTTTTTTTTTTTTTTTTTTTTTAATGCGTTAAAAATCGCCCTCTAAGGGGTGACACCCAATCTTTAATTGCAAATATATGCACATAATATTATAAGATTTTAGAAAAGAATTTAGAAATAAAATGAATTTTCTAGCGCACTACGAGTTAATTTTCTTTTCTTTGAGAATGTGAAATTTTATACAGAATGGTGTGTCTAAGATATGCATCAGGGAACAAAAACCAATCTATCCAACGAATGGGTAGCAAAAACAAACTCTAAGAGATACGATTTTCTTCTACCTATAGACAGCACATTCGCTTATGTGGACTATGGGTTGAGTGATGAGTCGCTCTAGTGAGTTTTTTTATGCAGGAACACAAAAGATAAATAAAGATTGGTATGGCCATTTGTTCGAATAACGTAGAATTGTGATTGAAAAAATATGACGAGTCAGTGTGTGTGTGTGGGGCGGGGGCACTATTTACATCCGCCCCGGGTGTCACCCATCCTAGCTTCGCCACTGATTTGACTGTTTTATAAAACTGGATGAGAGCTGTCTTTTTCTATCGCAGACCTTTGAAACTTAAGGTAATTTCGTTTTTTTTTTTTTTTTTTTTTTTTAAATCTATAAAATCGTGAGAAAGGATTTCCAGCTATTTCAGGCTCTCTCTTCTGAATGACCTATGACTTTGTTTCTGTATTTTTTATGATAGCAAATTTACACTTCCAAAAAATGTGTAGTTATTGCAGAATATATGCGTCCCAAAAAACCTAACAGTAACGCACAAAAAAGCGTTCTGGGAATCCTGCCCCCCTTAGAAAAAACTCGATTGGGGCGCAAGGAGGAAATTTGCATATGACGCAGAGTCAGTACACTAATCTCTGATTACCATACAGATCGTAGAAACTGAAACTTTTATTTTGATTAAACATTTTCCACATGGGTGCCATGCCTGTGATGACACCCATGTGGAAAATGTTTAATCAAAATAAAAGTTTTAGTTTCTCCGATCTGTATTGTAATCAGAGATTAGTGTACTGACTCTGTGTCATATGCAAATTTCCTCCTTGCGCCCCAATCGAGTTTTTTCTATGGGAGGGGGGGGGGGAGGATTCGCAGAACAGTTTTTTGTGCGTGCATAACATGTCGGTTTCTTGCGATACACGTACGGTTCCAACGCTCTTTAGGGTTTTCACATGCGCTGAGCATTTCGCGAAGAAAAAAAATGGGTGTTGCCATTGGAAATTTTCGAGTTTCTGTAACTATAACCGTAACCGTGAGCGCCATTTTGTTGTCGTTCACAGAATCTCGAGCTCATACCTCTGAATAGCTATATCTGAAGTTTCATTTCGATCGGTTGAGCGGACTGGTCGCTAGAGCTCCATATATCGGCAAAGTTTTTTTTATGACCACCCTGTATATATATATATATATATATATATATATATATATATATATATATATGTACTACAAATCAACATCAAAATGAGGAATAACTCGTTAAATAACAAACTATATCAAAGATAGGATTTGGCAAAAATTGGGACAATATTGGAAATGTGGTATTTAGCTCGTTCTCAAGGGCAATGGTAAATAGCCACATTTACTGCGATTAATTTCTGATTAGAAATCAGGATAAACCTAAAAATGATTTCTAAATTGCCCGATTTATCGCAATGGAAAAAATAGTTCAAAGAAAAATATTAGAAAAAAAATAAGACAAAAATTGAATTATCAAAAGATTGATTGCAATGGAAAACATAGTTCAAAGAATATATATATAGCGCTTTTGATCTATAGGGGCGTTATGTCTCATTTGTATATATAAAATGCTACTAATATTAAAAAGATTTTCTTGCATGTTTTGAGCCATGTTAAAAATGGCGCGCTTCATTTCTTGCCAAAAGTTGAGATAACCCCTGCTTAGTAAAAGGTTGGACTGGTCTGATGTAGGGGATTTTGGTAATAAAATTGCAATCAACTCAATATCCCATGAGCGCCCAAAATAAGAAAGATATTATAGAGGAGAAATGTAAGAATAACATATAATTTTTTTTTTTTTTTTTGAAAAAAAAAAATAAATAAATAAAAGATTACTTTTTGAGATACAGAAGGTCAAAGGTCAGACCTTGAAATTAAAAATTAAAGAAAAATGTGCGCGTGATATATCATAAGAAAGCCCAAAGCAAAACCTTTCTAGATTAAATCTGCATGTCAATTAGGGAATTAAATATGAATTTTTTTGTAGTGCGCGGAATTCAAAATTTTGCAATTTTTTTCAATTTTTGATGCTATTTATTTCAGGAACTATGAGAAATAGATACTTATTATTTTGTATATGATGATTTCTACATAAATTTAAGAAGTGAGCCAAATTTCATAAAATTCTGATCGGGTCAGGTTGAAAATGCCACTTTTTTGTGTTGATTTGACACGGAATGATCCATTAATGATTTGTTTATACATAGACGTAATAGTTTCCCTATTTATGAAACATATATTATTCATTATTTATGCAGATTCAGTCTTTACTTAATTCAAGTACTGTGGCTAGTTATTATTTTTAAACAACCTTAATAAGCTTGCAATTTTGAAGTGTTTCTCTTTTACAATGAAATAAAAATTACATTCCGTACTTATACTCTTTTCTTTTTAAATTGTTGGCTTAGAAAAAAAAATCGATTCTAAAGTATTATACATTTTTTTTTTCTTTTTTTCAGCGGATCAATGCAAAGAAAAATGGCGAAAACTGCGCAACTGTTACCTGAATGCCGTTAATCGGCGGCAGAACAAGAATTCTAACATTCCAAAATGGAGGTACGAGAACGAAATGGAGTTCTTAAAGCCCTTCATAGAAATACGAAAGTGAGTACAATTATAGTCTTGTGTTCAATGAAAATATCGTATTATGCGTTTTTTAAGGGATTCATAAAAAGTAGAACATACGGAGATGAAAACAATATAAATGATATTTTTTTTCAAAGATTATTTTTTAAATATTATTTAACAGAAATATAGCAGCGTTATTTTTCCAGATAGCCATAGCCTACTTAACACCTATGTAATTTATAACATAAAGTTTATATTATTATACTATAGAACAAACGATCCAAAACAACCTGCCGCTTGTTTCTAACCAACCGATTTTAAATCGGTTGGTTGCAAAAAAGCTTACTCAAAATAAATATTTTTCATGCCATTTATTTCTAAAAACAGTGTTCTAAGGCTTCTAAAGCTAATAACCAGTCTAAAACCATTTTAGTCTCAAAAAAGAAAGAATGAAGGCGGTCCTAACCTTATACGGGTTGCATTTTCAGAAAGAATCACGTTTTGAGCAATAGCCTTGGCGAGTTGGCGAAAGAGAGAACGTTCAGCTAGCTGCATCGCCAAACGCCAATCGTCGTTTTGTTTTGATGTTTTAATCTATTTTTTAATCGTAAACAACGGTGGATAACATTTCCTCATATTATAGTCTTTGCTTGATAACATTTACGGAAAAACAAATGAACAACAAGCGCAATCTCTTTGCAGAAGGAAAGATTGCTATCCGCTAGGCGTTTGACGTCACAAACAAGAAAGGATGCATAGCATCGACTTCATCTCCGCGCCAATCGTTGTTCTGGCGAAAAAGGTGCTCAAAACGTGATTCTTTCTGAAAATGCATACGGGTTAGCGGACTACTTAGCAATTTCCCTTAAATAATAATAATAAAAAGAAAACATTTAAGTTTGTTCCAAAACCTATTAAATCATTTTCTCGAAACTTTATGTAAGAAAAAAGCATTTTCATTCCTTATTTAAAAAGTATTACATATATGTGCCCCTCTTTTTGCATTTCAACACATTGGGATTGTGCCCAGTGCCCAATTTCCACACGTGTATCACCGAATCCAATGTTGAATTCAGACACTTTTCTCCGGGAGGGACTTCAGTGATTCCGGGGGGGGGGGCATTATAGAGGGTTTTTTTTTGGGGGGGGGGAGATTGTACTTTTTGACCATTGAAAACGCAAAATTTCAAATTTTCCGGAAGAGGGAGTCCCCCCCGGGCCACCCCCTGAATACAACACTGACTGAATCTGAACGTTTCCTCTAACATACGTAAAAAGAATAAAAAATGTATGCTGCATTGTCGTCACCAAGTTTATGCCACAAGAGTAGCCGCCAAGTTGTCAACGACACCGTGGTCGGTGTATGGTTGCTCGTTTTTAGACCATCCATCTTGATCTTTTAAAATATCATTCTACAACTTTTTCCCCTTATTCTAGAAAAGGACTTCAAACAGAAAGCGAGAATAAAAAAAGTAGTGTTTCACTGCTTCTTTATATTACTAACACAAGCAGTAGGAAAGTTCGGGTTTCAGCAAGGTTTTTTTTTTCTCTCTCTCTCCCTTTTCAATATGCGAATAAATAAAACTCATTTTCTGCCGAAGTCCGACGGCTGGTGTAAAAGTCGAAGGTTGAGCCCGTTTTGGTTTTGGACTCTGGTTTGAGCCAACAACTCCTATATTCAAAGCCTCCACACTAAACATAGGGAGTGTTGGTTCGTTGGCTAAGCCCATCTCATCTGTACACACTTTTAAAAACGACATTTTAAAAATTGAGCAAAAGATACTCAAATCTGAGAATGGCGTACGTCAAAATGGCTTCAAACCAAAGTTACTCAAGTTTGAAACTTGTATGTACTCATTTCTGAAAATAAGGACATACTCAAATATGAGCACAGGACGCTTTGTTTATGATGTTTATTCAGGATTGTACATGATGTTTGTATTTATATATTGTTGATGGCAGCGTTGTGCAAAAAGTGGGGGGGGGGGGGGAGGGGCAGTCGCCTCGGGCGCGGAAATTTAGGGGGTTAAAATTCTAACTTTGCCCCGGGCGCAATTTTCTGTTCGCACGCCCCTGGTTGATGGTTGTCGTCAAATTCCATCTACGATGTCTTTCTTTTACGAATTTATCCATTCTTTGATTTCGAAGGCTGAAGAATAAAATTTACACTTTCGCGATTATATTACGAAGCTTTTTTAAATGTTCTTTCAGGATTACAATTAGTTCACATTTCACGTAATAAAATAGTATTGGATATGGAGTGTTCGAAATCGTAACAAATGAAATTATATGAATAAATTCAATTACACTGTTGAAGTTTTGTTCAGAACTGAATATTTCCAGTATTTTAGTACTGAAAGCATTTGGGACGTTATATTCGAAGAAAAAAAAAATCACAATAAATAGTCCAAGAGCCGACCGCACAAAACCCTAAGTCATCGAGCGCAAGAAAAAATCCTTTATTTTATGGAAGAGTAGTTATAGGGGAATCAAATGATCCATGTCTGCCGGAAGCAAAATAGTGTATAAACCAAAAATGAATACCACTAGTAGTTAACTCGTAGGATTAGCGTTGTGTTTTCCTGCACCCAGCTTTCCATGTTTTCATACTTTTGATTGTACGGCAAACACAATGCTAAGCCTACGAGTCAACCACTAGTGGTATTAAATTTTGGCTTATGCAGCACTTCACTTCTGGCAGACATGGATCAATAGATTCTCCTATTATTACTCTTCTATAAATTAAAGGTTTTTTTTTCTTATGCTCGATAACTTAGGGTTTTGTGCGGTCGGTTCTTGGACTAAAAATGAAAACATTGATTTGCTTAGATTTGAAAGTGTCCTTTTTCTTAGTGATGGGCACCAAGCGCAACGTTTTTATGGCCGATCTGCTCCCACTGCATTTTATGCATTTTTATATTTTGATGGAATCTTAATGCATATTCTGATTTCGTTTCAGTTTGAATATGGAGCACATGACAGAGTCTCCCACCTTAAACATGTCAAACGGTTATGGTGAAAGCATGAACGAAGAAATGAGCAACTACGAACAAATGTCTTCCCGCTGCGTGAGTCCGGACATGATCATTCCCGAAACTTCGACTATGATGTCCCACAAACGGAGGTACTCGGAGGAGGACGAGTTTCCGCGAGACTTGCCGTCCTCTTCGAGAAAGAGGACCGAACAGAGGTTCGACGAGACCGAGATGTTCTTCCTCAGCATGTCGGAGACTGTGAAAAGGCTTCGTCCAGTCGACCAGGCTAGAATAAAAAAAGAACTTTGTAATCTTGTTTATGAAGCTGAGATTAGGTTACTGGAAGAGGCCGAAGAAATGGGACACTCGTGAGATATACTTCTCTTGTTGAAAATCCTGCTTGAAATAACATTGTCTTTTACACTAATATTTTTTGGCTTTAGCAATAATTATGCAAAAACTTCCCTTCTTCAAATGCAAATCTCTCATACAGTCTATAATAGTCTCGCGAAGACACTCGCAAGTTAATATTAAATCAAAATAATAGTTCTTTTAAAATTTCTCGCTTGCACTTTAATACTTGTAAACGATTTATTATTATTATTTTGATAGCTTATCCGAGATCTATTTCTATTTAGCTACTTTTTTCTTTTTCGATATTGGTTGCATTTTTTTAAAAATGAAAATGCTTTTATTTTCGTACCAAACTAAAAAAAAAAAAAAAAAATCTGCAATTAAAGGAAAAAAAAATTATATATATATATATATATACTATATAAAGTACTCTATTAGCAAGCAACCTCAACTAATTAAAAAAATATATATATACGTAAATACTGCAATGCAAACGAGAAATTTGACAAGAATGTTACCATGCGTTTAACATTATCTTCTGTATACCTTCGCGTAAGTAATATAGACTTTTAATTTCTTTTTAAATTTCTTTAATAAAAAAGAAGAAAAAAACGAAAGAGGAATTATTGGTATATAAAGTGCGGACATAATTTTGTAATAAAACCCTGCTCTTTCTTAATACCGCAATTTCAAATAATTTGAAAGAAAGATTTCATGCTGAATTTCTATCCTATGAATGGCTAAAAGAATTTTATTTTCATTCTATAGTGAATTGAAAAATATATTTAGCTATATGAATATTATTTTCATCCCATTAATCTAATATAATTAGGTATCTTCTGAAAAAAGCCTATAGCAATATCTATTATTTTTATTTCTTCTAATTCTCTCCTAGTGGGCATTTTGTAAACCAATTTGTGTTGTTATAAAAATATTTTCATTCCATTAATCCAATTTAATGGGCATCTTTAAAAATATGTATATATTTATGTGGTTCATAAGAATATAGTAAATTCATTCCGTGAACCTAATATTTTTTTATAATGGAAATTCCCTAAAAATATGTGGTTGTAAGAATATTATGTTAATTCCATGAATCTGATTTAGTAAGTATTCCTTCAAACAACTTATGAGATCTATTGTACATGCAAGAACATTATTGTAATTCATTGCCTGACGTATACAAAATATTCTTTAAATATTAGTGTAAAAAGAACTGTAATTTACACATGGAAGTAATAGTATACAATTGAAGATCATTAACATTTTTCATTCTCTCATTTTTCTCTCTTCAAGTTTCATTTACATTTTTGTACATTTTTGTTTATTATTTATTTCTTTTTATATTGTAATTCATTCATGTTTGTCATATTTAAAAAAAGAATCACCAATAAAAGTACTTTTTGATTATGTCTGCATTTATTGTATTCATGCAAATAATCGATTCGAAACGTTTTTAATTGCACTAATTTAAGTTAATTATATTTTTTAATTGTTATTTCTGTTTTTTCCCCAAAACCTTTTACTAACTTTTAGCCATTCTCTCGCATACACAGTGCATAACGTTGGTAAATGCAAAAAGCTATGCATTCACTTATTAATATTAATACTATTTAAAACTCCATGCTGCCAGCAGGGTTCTCGCTGCCGCTCACCATTCTGAAAAATTGCGAATAAATGTTTCATTTGGCGAATAAATGAACAATTATACTCGCCAAATTGCGAGTGCTTAATTTCTATTTTTTTATTTGTGGTTACAGTTGAGATTCTTATCCACGTTACTGTACGATTGATGTCGATTTTCATTTTCAATCGCACCGTGTCACTTACATTATTATTTACACCGATACTGATTCAATATTAATTCAATTTAGCAACAGCCTAGACACATAAAGTATAAACGATAAGTATTTCTCTGTTGATATTTTACCACTATCTATGCACCGGTAAAATCACAGACAAAATTACTCGCATCAATCGTCAAATTTAGAAACGTTTTGCTGAATTGCGGCATTGAATTTGCCATTTACCGCAGTGTTTATTAGTTGTTATGCAAAGTATGATTGGCAAATCATAATTTTTTTTTTTTATCGGTTGTAGTCGAAATTTCATAGCAATGTATCGCTAAAAGAATGATTGAAACATTTACACATTTGGGAGACATTTAGAATATTTTTAACAGATTCTTTACCACATAAGTAGAATTTAAGTTTTCTAAGAAAAGATATTTAGAACAAACACATTGAAAAAAAATGGATATAATAAGGGGTTAAAGGTAGATTTTTCAGTATTTCCCTACGAATCTATTTTGCTAACATTTTTTTTATCACTTGGCTACTGTTTTTTATTTCTTATTCGCCAATGTTGGTGGAAAGCCAGCAAGAACCATGGCTGCAAGTTTTCTTTCTTTAATTAGTTTTAAAATTCTTCGAGCTGTAAAAGTACGAACTGTATGCATCCTTTTCAGATATTATCTACGAATCTTTTATTTTGAAATAACATATAGATGGCAACACTAAACAGAAGTAAGTATATGAAAATATCTAGATTCAGAACTCAACTCGAATTTATTGTGAATCTTGTGGTGTTACCAGTGTTCTCGCTGACATTTGACCAACGTTAGTAATTTGGCTAATTAAAAATAAAAAACATTCGCCAAATGAAAAAAGTATTAGCAAAATAAATTCGCCGTGTAATACAAATATATATATATATATATATCTTTAATCCTTTAATGTACCCCCCATTTTTTCGATATGTTCTAAAATAACCTAAGTTTTTATAACTGTGACAGTCATTGTTATTTATCTAATTTCAACTATCCGCTACAAATATAATAAAAAGAATATTGCCCAGTTAAACTGATGGCATTGAGCTCACAGGCTACGCATACTAATTGACACGAATACTAATTCACGGACATTACAGCCTTATATTTTCAAAGGTTAATTCCGTTCGAAAAAAAAAAGGGGGAAACACAGCTCTCCTCTTTCCCCTTTTTTACTTTCTTCTATCTTTACAAGAAGAAAGTATTGGATTCATGAAAATTTTCGACTTCCGGTTTTCGACGGATTTATACGTTTTAGAAGGTCCTGAACACGTTTTGACTATTTTTAGAAAATGTCTGTCTGTGAGTCTGTCCGTCTGTCTGTCTGTCTGTCTGTATGTGACAAAAAATTTGTGGGCGCTCTATCTCAAGAACTAATGCTCGAAATTTAATAAAATTTTATATTCAGTTAGACCTTGATATGAATTAGTGCCTATTGGTTTTTGGTGAAAATTGGCCTGTAGGTGTCGCTGCTATACTACGTTTTTCATGATTTTCAGGATTGCTATATCTCAAGAACTAATACACAGAATTTCACCAAACTTCAGATTCTGTGACCCCTTGATATACATAGACGCTGATTAAGTTTTGGTGTAAATTGGCCAGCAGGTGGCGCTGCTATGCCACGTTTTTCATGATTTTCATGATAGCTATATCTCAAGAACTAATGCACAGAATTTCACCAAACTTCAGATTCCGCGATACCTTGAGATACATAGTCGCTTATAAGGTTTTGGTGTGAACTGCCTTATAGGTGGCGCTGCTATGCTACATTTTGCACGATTTTTGCGATAGCTATATCTCAAGAACTAATGCAGAGAACTTCATCAAATTTTAGATTCTGTTACACTAGGATATATAACATAATTAGACGCTGATTACATTTTGGTATTAACCTTGCAACAGGTGGTGCAGCTATGCTGCATTTTGCACGATTTTTCCGATAGCTATATCTCAACAACCAACGCACAGAATTTCATCAAACTTCAGATTTTGTTACAAAATGACATATAACATAATTACACGATGATTACGTTTTGTTATAAATCCTTCAACTGATGGCGCTGCTGTTTTACACATTTTACACATTTTTTTTTAAACTAGCTATATCTCAAGAACTAATGCACAGAATTTCATCAAACTTCAGATTCTTTTACACCATAACATAATTAGACGCTTTTTTATGTTTTGGAATAATTGTCCAAGATATGGTGTTGCTGTGCTACGTTTTGCAAATTTTTTTGTTATAACTATATCTCAAGAACTAATGGACGAAATTCCATCCAATTCCAGATTCTGTAGGTCTTGACGTAAATAGATGCTTATTAGGTTTTAGTATAAATTACCCAACATGAGGCACTACTAAACTCATTTTCTCAGAATATTAATTAAATTTTGCGTTTTAGGCTTTTCGGATACCAGAATCTCATTAGGCTATGTCAAATGTTCGAGGAAATTCGATAGTGGGTAACTTTGGGGTCACCACGTTTTTTTTTTAAATATTAAAATGTACTTATGAGATAGAAGAAAGTTTTGGGATTGACACATCCAACTAGTTATACTTAATCATTGAACCTCCTAAACTATCAAGGACATGCTTTATCATATAAAAAATCTATATCCAAAATTCAAAGCAAATCGGATAATTCTTGATAAAAACCCATTTATAATTTATATAATTTAAGAGGAGTTGTCCCCCTCTTTCATACTTAACCATTAAACTTCCAAAATTATTCGGAGATTTGAACGAAATCTGACAATTCTGCTTGCAAAAACCCATTTATATAAATTAAGGGGAGGGGCATTAGAACCCCCGTTCCCCCTGTTTGTACTTATTCAATGAACACCTAATAACAGTCACGGAATCGCTTCATCAGAATGATCCTATATCTAAATTTTGAACGAAAACTTAATTCTGCATGAAAATCCCATTTATATCAACTAAGGGGAGGGGCATGAGCCCCCCGTTCCCCCTCTTATACATATCGAATGAACTCCAAAAACTAATCAGGGAAGCGCCTTGTCAATACCTACATACAAAATTTCAAGTGGATCGGATATTTTTATCATGAGTTATCGCGTTACGCACGAACGAACATACAGAACGGACGGGCACATAAGCTCTCAGGCTATGATAGCCTGTGAGCTAAAAGCTATGTACATATTATATATATATATATATATATATATATATATATATATATAAAACGAAACAAAAAAAAAGCAAAAATCGAGCACTAGCAATTTGGCGAATCTAATCGTATGCTTACTCGCCAAATGAAGAATTTAGTCGCAATTTGGCGCATTGGCGAGCGACAGCGAGAACATTGGGTGTTACTCTTTGTGCAAATCTGTGCTTTAAAATGCAACACACAGAAGCAAATTTTAAAACCTATTTTCAGATATTTGTAAAAATTCGGATAAGTTCTTATTCAACTCTAAAGGGCTCCTGACACCACTTGGGCTTTGCTTTCTGAACACCACTTATATATATATATATATATATATATATATATATATATATATATATATATATATATATATATATATATATATATATATATATATAAATTATAAATTTTGTAGAAACATACCTGCCAGAGCGTTTTTCTTGGAATTGTTGCAGAAACCTATCACAAATTTATTAAATAAATAAATATTGGTTTTTAAAAATGTGGTGAAAGGTAATTTTATCCGAAAAAAAAATCATAAATGTAAAATCGCCTGCAAACTCAAATATTGCTTATTAAATTCGTGTTCAGTTCTGAACTCTGTACTCTATTATCGAAGAATTGTTTGTTTACATGGGAACATCGCATTCCACTGAAATCTTATCGAATGTTCTCAGAATCGGGGCCTAAGAATAAAGATTGTACTGGAGAATGAAACCGACTCCATAGCATTAATCTCCTTTCGCATCGCCGCTTAGTTATGTTAGTTTTAGGCTCGACTGAGCGCCAACCGCTGTCAGCGCCATGTATTGTTTGAAATTCAAACTAAAATCAAGAATCACAGTAAAAAAAATCCTACAAGAATTTAAAAAATATCTGTCACCGTTTGGAAGTTATTGAATCTTAAAATCATAAGTCATTTTTCGGACACTCGGTAGTTTGAGTAATATATTTATTCATTGACGCGTATTTATTAGAGATTATTTAATTAATATTTAATTATCATAGAAGGCGGCAGCCTTCAAGTGACGCAGCTTTAAACCTACCATCGTCATAAGGGTAGATGCGGAACTTCATATATACAGCTAACTCAACATCAAAGGGAATCGGAAAAGCCGCCTTCTAATAACTCAGCAAATATTGGTCAGAATGGTCCAATTTTTTTAATATAGTCTTATATTCCCAGTCTAATCCTATCCTATAATTTTTACATTTCTACGTGCCGTATATTTTTAGATCTCGATAACCATTTTTAAACTGAAATTGATGGTGTTTGTTCCTGATAATGAGATCTAGAAAATGGGCTGGGAGATTTTATTAAAACTTATATATAATATGAATCTCTTTAAAATAGAGGTAATAAGACTTGCCTAGTTTCTAGGAAAACTCTTGTTTGTTATATATTGGTCTTGGAAAATTGGACTATATTAGCTCGCGGATTACATGTTATTCTATGGGTTAGCAGACAGAGCCTGAGTGAAAAAGTTAACAGTTAAAAAGTCACAGTTAAAACACCCGAATCGAAGCAATAAATGTTTTTTAAACTACAAAAACATCTTATCATGTGCTTTAAAACATTCAATAAATATATACTAAATCAAATTTCTATTTATTTTGCCTTTATTTTTCGTAAGAAGAAAATATTACGTTTCTTACATTGGATATTTTTGCATTTTGTGGAAAAAATATTTTGAATCCTTTTTTAAAATAGGAAAATATTTTTTAATTATACATATTCTATATACTTTCGACTTATGATTTTTTTTTTTAAGTTTTCAAACAAAAATTATTTTAAATTATTTGTTGTTGGAAAGTCATGTATTCATACGCCTAGGGGCGCCACTTGTCTAGTTTTGTTTTGAATCCGATCCCGAACGCGGCAAATTACACGGAGCATTTTTCATTCAGGTAGTAATATTCTTACATAATGTCCATTAAATTGATATAGAAAATGCACGAATTAAAAAATATAAACCAGACAAGATAGAATCATTAAGTAATTTTCAGGTTTTAATAATCCACATGTTGTTTCTTGTTACGCCAATTGAATCTCGCAATGTCAATATACAACGAATAAGCTCTGCAATAAAGTTAACCGGAGAATCTTGCAATGGATTATTAATTAATACAGAATGTGTAACTTTGTTATAAAGTTATTTGCTTGTATTTTTGAAGACTTATGGATTACAGTGTGGAGGCAGGATATATTCAAAATTTTACGAGAATGCCAGTTAAAAATCTGGACTGCATTTTGTTTTGTTTTGTTGTCAGTAATTTTGGGTGAAATGCAGTTTACTCTCCTTCGCCAAGGAACTTTTTATGTGTATTGTTTGATAAACAAAAAATATATAGAGGTAAAATTGTTTATTTTTTTAATTTTTTCGCTGCTTGAGCAAAGAATAGGTTTGCATTAATCATAATTAATAAACGGAAACTTACTGGCTTGCTTAAAGTATTGTTTTTAAATACAGGGTACACAATACATGAATTTTCTTAAATCCCAGTTTATTTTATTAAAATTTGTCATTTCATGAAAATAAAATTATTGCATATCTTTTATCTTTGAGTTTAAGTGTTAAAACACTTTTCAATGTTTGCATTTTAACATGTTTTGCAGATAATACATCTTGTGAATTTCACAGAGTTGACTGTATTATACTCTATTATAAGCATTCATTATGATTTCTAGTACATTATTACATTTAAATTACTCTTTTTAAAAATGTAAACAAAAGATGAGCACATTATATTTGTGCAATGTCTAGTCCCAAGTTACACACACTTGAGGGACTTTACAATTTCAATGTATAGCTTGTTTTAAACTTAAGTGAAATGTTGGCTGAAACATTTTCAGTTTCATAAATTATTTCAATTTGAAATATTTTAGTAATCGCTACTACTGTTATTCCGTCGACCAATTTCGCCAAATTATACATAATCACACTTTTTTTTTTTTTTTAAATAATGAAAAAACAAATAATTAGTAAAATATTAATAAAAAGTCGAAATAAAAATCAATGACATTTTAAATATACAAATTGTATTTAATGTCATTGAATGTGACATTCACAATCATCCATTATTGGAATTTAATCTTAAAGCTTGGCGATAATTTTTTGGTCGACGGGATAACCTAGTAGTACCTAGTAATCTATAAAGCTAACAAGTAACATTTATACAACATTTCATTAACTCGATTCCTCTTAAGTAAATTTGAATAAGCGACGGCAAAAATCCATTGCAAGATTCTCTGGTTAACTTTATTGCAGACTTTATTCATTGTATATTAAGACATTGCAAGATTGAATTGGCATAACAAGAAACATCCATGTGGATTATTAAAACCATGAAAATTACCTAATGATTCTATCATGTCTGTTCGATGTTTTTCAATTTGTGCATTTTCTTTATCAATTCTATTCTAAATAAATAATTTCTACCTGAATGAAAAATGCTAATAACGCGTTTTGATTCAAATCAAAACTAGACAAGTGGCACCTTCTTAATATGGAATATAGAATGTATGAAAACTTATGAATTAGAGGGGGGGAGGCAGAATATATTCAAAATTTTATGAGAATGCCAGGTAAAAATCCTGTATTGTACTTTTTTTTGGTTTGTTGTCAAAAACCTTTTTCTCATGTCTATGACTAAATTACTCCTTGCACCAACATAAGATTTTGTTGTCAGTGGCACAGCCAAGGGGGTGGTTTTGTGAACTACATCCATGAATCGCTTAAAAAAAAAAGCAAATTGCATAAAAAATGGGAATTACCTCCACAAATTGTTTAAAATGTGAATTACGTCCATGAATCATGTAAAAAAGCAAGAATTATATTCATAAATTGTATGAAAAATGCAAATTACATCTATGAATCGTGTAGTAAAACATAAATTATGTTAATAAATCGCTCAAAAAACACGAATTTTGGCGGCAAAAAGCTGAAACGGAAATTACCTCTATAAAACGCATGAAAATAGCGACTTGCATTCATGAATTGCATAAAAAATGTGAATTACGTTCATGAATCACTCAAAAAATGCAAATTACGTCCATGAATTGCATAAAAACGTGAATTACGTTCATAAATCACTCAAAAAATGCGAATCACTTCCATGAATTGTGCAAAAAAACACGAATAACGTTCAGAAATTGCAAAAAATGCGAATTATGTCCAAGAATTGGTAAAAAAAGCGAATTACATTCATAAATCCTATAAAAACACAAATAATGTCAATAAATCGATCAAAAAACTCAAATTTCGTCGATAAAAAGCTCAAAAGATGCAAATTATGTCTATGAATGGCATAAGTATAGCAAATTACGTCCATAAATCATGTAAAATGTAAATTACATTCATTAATCGCCTAAAAATCGCGAATTATGTCCATGAATCGCTCAAAAAAAGCGAATTGCATAAAAAACATGAATTGGGTCCACAAATCGCTCAAAACATGAATTACGTCCATGAATTGTTTAAAAAAGTGAGAATTACGTTCAGAAATTGTATGAAAAACACAAATTATGTCTATGAATCGTGTAGTAAAACGGGAATTATGTTCATAAATTGCTTAAAAAACACGAATTTTGGCAGCAGAAAGCTGAAACGCAAATTACGTTCATAAATCACTCAAAAAATGCAAATCACTTCCATGAATCGTGCAAAAAAATACTAATAACATTCATAAATTACAAAAAATGCGAATTAGGTCCAGCAATTGGTAAAAAAAGCGAATTACATTCATAAATCCTATAAAAACACAAATAACGTCAATAAATTGATCAAAAAATGCAAATTTTGTCATCAGAAAGCTCTAAAAATGAAAATTATGTCTACAAATCGCATAAATATAGCAAGTTACATCCATAAATCATGTAAAATGTAAATTACATTCATTAATCGCATAAAAATCGCGAATTATGTCCATGAATCGCATAAAAAACGCGAATTGGGTCCACAAATCGCTCAAAACGTGAATTACGTCCATGAATTGTTTAAAAAAGTGAGAATTACGTTCAGAAATTGTATGAAAAACACAAATTATGCCTATGAATCGTGTAGTAAAATGGGAATTATGTTCATAAATCACTCAAAAAACACGAATTTTGGCAGCAGAAAGCTGAAACGCAAATTACGTCTATAAATCGTATAAAAATAGCAAATAGTGTTTTGCATTCATGAATTGCATAAAAATGCGAATTACATTCATGAATCGCTCAAAAAACACAAATTACGTTCATGAAACGCATAAAAACGTGAATTACATTCATAAATCACTCAAAAAATGCGAATCACTTCCATGAATCGTGCAAAAAAACACTAAGAACGTTCATAAATTACAAAAAATGCGAATTACGTCCAAGAATTGGTAAAAAAAAGCAAATTACATTCATAAATCCTATAAAAACACAAATAACGTCAATAAATCGATCAAAAAATGCAAATTTCGTCGATAGAAAGCTCAAAAGATGAAAATATGTCTATGAATCCCATAAGTATAGCAAATTATGTCCATAAATCATGTAAAATGTAAATTACATTCATTAATCGCCTAAAAATCGTGAATTATGTCCATGAATCGCTCAAAAAAAGCGAATTGCATAAAAAACATGAATTGGGTCCACAAATCGCTCAAAACATGAATTACGTCCATGAATTGTTTAAAAAAGTGAGAATTACGTTCAGAAATTGTATGAAAAACACAAATTATGTCTATGAATCGTGTAGTAAAACGGGAATTATGTTCATAAATTGCTTAAAAAACACGAATTTTGGCAGCAGAAAGCTGAAATGCAAATTACGTTCATAAATCACTCAAAAAATGCAAATCACTTCCATGAAACGTGCAAAAAAATACTAATAACATTCATAAATTACAGAAAATGCGAATTAGGTCCAGCAATTGGTAAAAAAAGCGAATTACATTCATAAATCCTATAAAAACACAAATAACGTCAATAAATTGATCAAAAAATGCAAATTTTGTCATCAGAAAGCTCAAAAGATGCAAATATGTCTATGAATCGCATAAGTTTAGCAAATTATGTCCATAAATCATGTAAAATGTAAATTACATTCATTAATCGCATAAAAATCACGAATTATGTCCATGAATCGCGCAAAAAAAGCGAATTGCATAAAAAACATGAATTGGGTCCACAAATCGCTCAAAACATGAATTACGTCCATGAATTGTTTAAAAAAGTGAGAATTACGTTTAGAAATTGTATGAAAAACACAAATTATGCCTATGAATCGTGTTGTAAAACGGGAATTATGTTCATAAATCGCTCAAAAAATACGAATTTTGGCAGCAGAAAGCTAAAATGCAAATTACATCTATAAATCGCATAAAAATAAGTAATAGCGTTTTGCATTCATGATTTGCATAAAAAACACGAATTACATTCATGAATCGCTCAAAAAATGCAAATTACGTCCATGAATTGCATAAAAATGTGAATTATGTTCATAAATCACTAAAAAAATATGAATCACTTCCATGAATCATGCAAAAAAACACGAATAACATTCATAAATTGCAAAAAATGTGAATTACGTCCAAGAGTTGTGTAAAAAAAGCGAATTACATTCATAAATCCTATAAAAACACAAATAACGTCAATAAATTGATCAAAAAACACAAATTTCGTCGACAGAAAGCTGAAAAAAACGTAAATTATGTCTATGAATTGCATAAAAATAGCAAATTACATCGATAAATCATGTAAAATGTAAATTACATTCATTAATCGCATAAAAATTGCGAATTATGTCCATAAATTGCTCAAAAATGCAAATTACATTCATAAATCTCATAAAAAACACGAATGATGACCATGAATTGTTCAAAAAATGCGAATTACACCCAACATTAAATTAATTTGCAGAAAGTTTTTTGTTTTATACAAGTCTGCCAACAAGAACCTACAAGTTATCCTGAAACCCATTCTAAACCAACAAAAATTTAATGGAAAGATAAATTTGCCCAAGAAAGACAAAATAATTTCCATTGACATACATTGACCAGAATCGAAAAATTCCTATTGAAATCTATCCTATACACTCCAAAACCAGAAAGAAAAAAATCCCTCCAAGAGTAACTCAATCTATCTGCTGCAAAATAAGATACATTGAAATGCAACTGAACAAGAACCTGAAAATTACATTTGAAATCAAACCGAAACCAGATTCAACCCCCCCCCCCCCAAAAAAAAAACAAAAAAAAACAACCATATCTCGATTCGGGTAAGAAAACTTAATTTCCATAGATACGTGTGGTCAGAAATCTGGAAATTCCAATTAGTCTATGGGTTAGCAAACCTTAATTCAATCTGAAGAAAAAAAAAAAAAATTCTGACAAGCAGAGTTGTATAATATAGACGCACGCCTTGTGCAGAAAATTTTATGAAGAAACAATTTTTATTTATTTATTTCGACAAAGAATTGCGTAAAAAAAAAAAGTGTATCTCAACAAAGAATCATGTAAAAAAACCCAACATTTCGACAAAATACCACGCGAAAAACGTTAATTTCATCCAAAGACCGCAATAAAAACATTATTTCAATCCATGAATCGCATAAAAAATACGAATTCCATGCATGAATCGCATAAAAAATGTGAATTACATGCATGAATCGCATAAAAAATGTGAACTACATCCATGAATCGCTAAAAAAAAAAAGCAAATTGCATAAAAAATGGGAATTACGTCCACAAATTGCTTAAAATGTGAATTATGTCCATGAATCATGTAAAAAAGCGAGAATTATATTCATAAATTGTATGAAAAACGCAAATTACGTCTATGAATCGTGTAGTAAAACATGAATTATGTTTATAAATCGCTCAAAAAACACGAATTTTGGTGGCAGAAATCTGAAACTGAAATTACCTCTATAAAACGCATAAAAATACCGAATTGCGTTCATGAATTGCATAAAAAATGTGAATTACGTTCATGAATCGCTCAGAAAACGCAAATTACATCCATGAATTGCATAAAAACGTGAATTATGTTCATAAATCACTCAAAAAATGCGAATCACTTCCATGAATTGTACAAAAAAAAAACACGAATAACGTTCATAAATTGCAAAAAATGTGAATTACGTCCAAGAATTGGTAAAAAAAGCGAATTACATTCATAAATCCTATAAAAACACAAATAACGTCAATAAATCGATCAAAAAACACAAATTTCGTTGATAGAAAGCTCAAAAGATGCAAATTATGTCTATGAATAGCATAAGTATAGCAAATTACGTCCATAAATCATGTAAAATGTATATTACATTCATTAATCGCATAAAAATCTCGAATTATGTCCATGAATCGCTCAAAAAAAGCGAATTGCATAAAAAACGTAAATTGGGTCCACAAATTGCTCAAAACGTGAATTACGTCCATGAATTGTTTAAAAAAGTGAGAATTACGTTCAGAAATTGTATGAAAAACACAAATTATGTCTATGAATCGTGTAGTAAATCGGGAATTATGTTCATAAATCACTCAAAAAACACTAATTTTGGCAGCAGAAAGCTGAAACGCAAATTACATTCATAAAATGCGAATCACTTCCATGAATCATACAAAAAAATACTAATAACATTCATAAATTTAAAAAAATGCGAATTAAGTCCAACAATTGGTAAAAAAAGCGAATTACATTCATAAATCCTATAAAAACACAAATAATGTCAATAAATCGATCAAAAAACTCAAATTTCGTCGATAAAAAGCTCAAAAGATGCAAATTATGTCTATGAATGGCATAAGTATAGCAAATTACGTCCATAAATCATGTAAAATGTAAATTACATTCATTAATCACCTAAAAATCGCGAATTATGTCCATGAATCGCTCAAAAAAAGCGAATTGCATAAAAAACATGAATTGGGTCCACAAATCGCTCAAAACATGAATTACGTCCATGAATTGTTTAAAAAAGTGAGAATTACGTTCAGAAATTGTATGAAAAACACAAATTATGTCTATGAATCGTGTAGTAAAACGGGAATTATGTTCATAAATTGCTTAAAAAACACGAATTTTGGCAGCAGAAAGCTGAAACGCAAATTACGTTCATAAATCACTCAAAAAATGCAAATCACTTCCATGAATCGTGCAAAAAAATACTAATAACATTCAAAAATTACAAAAAATGCGAATTAGGTCCAGCAATTGGTAAAAAAAGCGAATTACATTCATAAATCCTATAAAAACACAAATAACGTCAATAAATCGATCAAAAACACAAATTTCGTCGACAGAAAGCTCAAAAAATGCAAATTATGTCTACGAATTGCATAAATATAGCAAATTACATCCATGAATCATGTAAAATGTAAATTACATTCATTAATCGCATAAAAATCGCGAATTATGTCCATGAATCGCATAAAAAACGCGAATTGGGTCCACAAATCGTCAAAACGTGAATTACGTCCATGAATTGTTTAAAAAAGTGAGAATTACGTTCAGAAATTGTATGAGAAACACAAATTATGTCTATGAATCGTGTAGTAAAACGGGAATTATGTTCATAAATCGCTCAAAAAACACGAATTTTGGCAGCAGAAAGCTGAAACGCAAATTACGTCTATAAATCCCATAAAAATAGTGAATAGTGTTTTGCATTCATGAATTGCATAAAAAACGCGAATTACATATCGCTCAAAAAACACAAATTACGTCCATGAAACGCATAAAAACATGAATTACATTCATAAATCACTCAAAAAATGCGAATCACTTCCATGAATCGTGCAAAAAAACACTAATAACGTTCATAAATTACAAAAAATGCAAATTACGTCCAAGAGTTGTGTAAAAAAAAGCGAATTACATTCATAAATCCTATAAAAACACAAATAACGTCAATAAATTGATCAAAAAACACAAATTTCGTCGTCAGAAAGCTGAAAAAAATGTAAATTATGTCTATGAATTGCATAAAAATAGAAAATTACGTCCATAAATCATGTAAAATGTAAATTGCATTCATTAATCGCATAAAAATTGCAAATTATGTCCATAAATTGCTCAAAAATGCAAATTACATTCATAAATCGCATAAAAAACACGAATAATGACCATGAATTGTGCAAAAAATGCGAATTACATCCAACATTAAATTAATTTGCAGAAAGTTTTTGGTTTTATACAAGTCTGCCAACAAGAACCTACAAGTTATCCTGAAACCCATTCTAAACCAACAAAAATTTAATGGAAAGATAAATTTGTCCAAGAAAGACAAAATAATTTCCATTGACATACATTGACCAGAATCGAAAAATTCCTATTGAAATCTATCCTATACAATCCAAAACCAGAAAGAAAAAAATCCCTCCAAGAGTAACTCAATCTATCTGCTGTAAAATAAAATACATTGAAATGCAACTGAACAAGAACCTGAAAATTACATTTGAAGTCAAACCGAAACCAGATTCAACCCCCCCCCCCCCCCCCCCACCCCAAAAAAAAGAAAAATTATCCAATCATATCTCGATTCGGGAAAGAAAACTTAATTTCCATAGATATGCGTGATCAGAAATCTGGAAATTCCAATTAGTCTATCTTAAACCTAATCTGAACCTGAAAAAGGAAATTCCATATAACCGGAGCCCAGTATCTATACAGGACAAAATATTTTCCATTAAAGCGCAACCTGACCAGAACTTGAAAATTCCATTTGAATTGAACCTGATTGAAACCTGAAAAAAATTTCCATCGAACCTTAACCTAATCCGAAAAAGAGAAAATTATTTCTGCCGATACACACTGACAAGAGTCTGAAAGTTAACATGAAACCTAATCCAAACCCGAAAAGGAAAAAACAATGGAAACACAAGTCTGTCCAAGAAAGACCAAATAATTTCTGTCCACATACACTGGCAAGAATTTCAATTGAAATCTATCCTAAACCCAGTTCAAACACTACCCCCCCCCCCCCCCCCGAAAAAAAAAATCCAATTGTAACCCAATTTATCTGCGACAAAATAATATACTTGAAATGCAACTCAACAAGAACCTGAAAATTCCATTTGAAGTTAATCCGAAACCAGATTCAATCCCCCCCCCCCCAAAAAAAAAAAAAATATTTAATCAAATCAAGATTTTAGAAAAAAAAGAACAATTTATGTCGATATGTATTGACCAGATCATGGAAATTCCAATAGAAGTCTTTCTCAAACCCGATCCGAATAACCTGAAACCCAATCCAATCCCCCCCCCCCCAAAAAAAAAAGTAAAATAAAAAAATTAGGAAATAAAAATCTGTTCAAGAAAGACAAAATAATTTCCGTCCCCATCCACTGACCAGAATTGAAAACTAGTACTTGAAATGCAACTCGGCAAGAACCTGAAAATTCCAATTCAAGTCAAACTGAATCGAGATTCAACCCCCCCCCCCCCAAAAAAAAAAAAGAAAAAAAAAACAATTATCTAACCAAATCAAGATTTTTAGAAAAAAAAATTATGTAAATACGTACAGACTAGAGCATGGAAATTTTAATAAAATCTTAAACCCGATACAATCTCCCCCCCCCCCTTACATAACTAACAAGAAGCCTTGATGACCCCACAAAACATAACTAACAAGAACGAAGAGTCATGCATACTGCATCGATTATGATGCATTTTCTGACTCATTCTGAATATTGTAAACTTATTGTCATTCATGTACAATAATTTTACCATTCTGTGCAAAAAAACAAAGCATAATTAACGAGAGTAAAAAATTTTCCATTAAACATGTTTATATACTTTCCATTTTATTCTGAATGCTTTAAACCTATCAGTTTCATCTTCGTACAGTAATCTTCCCATCCAAATCTCTCCCCCCCCCCCTGTTTATATATGTTTTGTGCAAACAGCAAAACATAAATAAACTAACAAGAATGAAAAGTTACACATACAGTATAGATTATGAAACACTTTCCAACACATTTTCATTATTGTAAGCCTATCATTTTAATCCATTTGCAGTAATTTTTCCACTCTATATAAAGAACAAATCATAATTAACAAGAAAGAAAAACCTGTGTGCAACATAGATTATGAAACACTTTCCAGCATATTCTGAATATTGTAACGGATATAGTTTTAATCAATCTGCAATATTACCAACCTATACAAAGGTTGAAACATAATTAACAAGAATCATGCACGCAGCATAGATTATGAAATACTTTCCAGCACATTCTGAATATTGTATTCCTGATCATTTTAATCCATCTGCAGTATATGTATCATCATGTGTAAAGAAAAACATAGTTAACTAGAATGAGAAATGATACATACAGCATAGATTATGAAATCCTTTCTTAGAAATACAATGCTGAATGTACATTACTTTCTTATCTTATACTAACGTACTTTACTACAGAGTTGTTTTTAACGAAATCAAGTAGCACAGCATATATTAATAATAAAATATGAAATATCTTTTTTTAAGTGGGTGGGGGAGGGGTAATTAAAGGTGATCAGAAATCATGAATTTGAATTCTTTGCATTAGTCTTTAATTTTTTGTTTTTATCTTTTTATTATTAACCTAAAAAAAGCACTGATATCAGTACAAAAAACCCTGAACGGGTTAAAAGCTTGTGACGCAGCACTTTATCTTATATCTCTAAGAATTTTAAATTTGGGTCTTAAAACTAATGATATCAAAATTTATGTGACGCTATGCTATTAATTAATATATACATATATTAAAATTTATTCATTAAGGTTTTATCAATTACATCTTTCATAAATTCAAAATATGAACCTTAAAAGATATGATATCAAAATTTAAGTGACGCCTTGACGAGGCTTTAAACAATGTTTTAAAATTCCATTTATTTATTTATTGTCTAAATACATTTTCATATCTAAACAATACTTTTCATTTTCCAATACACTGTTAAATACATCACTTTCACTGAATATATATAATGCACTGAAATGTATTTATTTGAATAAATAGATTTATCTTTTGGGCTACGCTATCCAAAATCAAAAATAACATTTTAATAAATATTTTTTGCGTCATTGTATCCAAAGTAAGTTAAATAGATGCAAATAGATACAATGACGCAAAAACTATTTATTAAAATGTTATTTTTGATTTTGGATAGCGTAGCCCAAAAGATAAATCTATTTATTCAAATAAATACATTTCAGTGCATTATATATATTCAGTGAAAGTGATGTATTTAACAGTGTATTGGAAAATGAAAAGTATTGTTTAGATATGAAAATGTATTTAGACAATAAATAAATAAATGGAATTTTAAAACATTGTTTAAAGCCTCGTCAAGGCGTCACTTAAATTTTGATATCATATCTTTTAAGGTTCATATTTTGAATTTATGAAAGATGTAATTGATAAAACCTTAATGAATAAATTTTAATATATGTATATATTAATTAATAGCATAGCGTCACATAAATTTTGATATCATTAGTTTTAAGACCCAAATTTAAAATTCTTAGAGATATAAGATAAAGTGCTGCGTCACAAGCTTTTAACCCGTTCAGGGTTTTTTGTACTGATAAATTTATTACAGCTATAAATTCTAGCTTAATGTAACAATCTACAAAATATAAATTTACATAAATGTAATGAAGCATGTTTTAAGTCAACAAGAATAGCAATTAATTTTTTTTTTCATTTCTTAAAATCTTCATTTGCAAATGAAATATTTTAATATTACAAACTTCCAATCTCATGTACAAAAATTCAATCTTTGTAACAACAAGAGCAGTAATAATAAAAACAGGCGGTGTAATTCAATTCTTTCCTTATTCAATATCATAGTTTTTACACGAACGAAAACAAAATTCGTGAGTATTGAACTCATTCCTCCAGAATTGGAATCCTTTTTTTTGTAAAACAATTTAAAATTAGTAATTATGAAATCCTTAAAAATTATCTATATACACATTACTCTATCGTATGTGGCACAAAAATCACGACTATTTGTTAATTGTTTAATGGCAACGTCCAAATGAAACGCATCTTATTCGTTACTGTTCAAAAGTCCTTTGGTAAGATTTAAGCTGCGGTAAATTGGATTTACAGTAGAACCTCGCTAATTCGGACCCCGTTAATCCGGATCAGTCTGGTTAGTTATTTTTTCAAAATATGAGAAGCAATCGGCAAAATTTCGATAACATTAATTTATTTCATTTTCGTATTCTGAATAGAAAAGTCTTTTGTGAAATATTTTCGGAAGAATACCTTAATCTTTTTCATTTAAACTCTTTGATGTTACTTTTCAAAGAAACAATATATCATCACTTAAAGTCTGCAAGCAGGTTGCTGAGAGTACTCTCCGAAAGTCGTGGAAGAATTTATGGTCTGCAAATTGTGGTTTCTTGAATAACAAGCAAGCTTTAAACAGAAGGACGAATAGACAAGAATAAAAGGGAAATTATACCTGAAAATTCTGTGAGCATGTTAAAAGATGGCTATTGAGGACAGGGGCGTAAACCACCCTAGTCGGGTAGGGGGGTCAGTCCCGTAGCCAGGATTTCCATTCGGGAAGGGCTCAAATTTTGATTTTTTCCCCCTGATCTGACCGTAATAATTTGCCTGATTTAAAGCGTAAATAAAAAATAAATCAGGATAAACCTAAGGATCCTAACATAGAATGCTTGGCCATGTCAAAAATTCTTTTGTATTGTTTAGATTTCTGTTAGAATTTTTGGTTTTCAGAAACACTTTCAGGTTCCAAACCGATTTGGTAGCCGGGGGTGTTTTTAGGGGGGGGGGATTTCAACAAAAATTAAAAAGCACATACTAATAATGTTTTGGATGAGTCACATGTTTTCCATGAGAAAAAAAATATTGAAATGCAACAAACAATTTGAATAGACTAAAACGCAGGATCAATATTAGCAAGCGGGTGTCTCGCATTACAAGTGCGGGGACTTAAAATATTAATCCATAGATGAAGTTAATTGCTACAGATACATATTATCATAAAAATTATATTTATATTTCATATTCTCTTATGACAATAATTATAAGTGAGGATTCTTGGTACAATAGACCAGTCTTCGTGACTTCTTCTCACTAGGGAACGTTCCCAGGTGCAAGCTGTGGATTTGGACAAATGTGATATCAAAAGAAAGATCTCGTCATGTACGTTAAAAAGTGAAGTGTAACTACCCGTCTGAATCCAACCGTTTTCGAGATATCACATTTGAAATGAGAATAAATATATAAATAAATTGACAGATAGGTATATAAATTATTCGCAAGTTAAGCCAGGCTAAGAAAAACATTCTATTTTACTGACTATATACACATACAGTTTATTCATTACGCCACGCCACACATTCGCCGAAAATTTTGCATAAAACAAAGTGCTTGAAATAGCAAAAACAGATGGAAAAGCTCTCCGAATGCAACCGTATGCGAAAACTTCGTAGAATGCGAAGTGCCTGTCTAAAAGAAAGGAAATAATTGGCAATGAGTGGATGTAAAGGATTTTACTCGTAGCCCAGGAAAAGATATTGGCAGAAAGATTAAAAACAATGCTAAGAAAATTATATGCCCGCCTGTCAATTTATTTATTTATTCATTCACACTTCAAGTGCTGATATCTCAAAAACTGTTGGATTCGTTCGGGAGTTCCATTGCACTTTTTAACGTACATGACAAGATCTTTCTTTTGATACCACACTCGTTCAAATCCCCAACTTACACCTGAAGGTTCCCTAGTCAATAGTGAGGTTGGTTACCTTATCAGGATTTACTGTAGTATTCCAGTGAATGGAAATCATTTCAAGACTACTCTGTATTTCATCAATAATATTGGTTTGAGACAAAGATTTAATTATTTTCACTGTGGCAAAAGACTTTTTAGTCTTGGCTTACTAGCCAGAATTGTAATCAAGACTGTTAAAAAAAATATTTGATCGTATTGTAATATGGTGCAATACAGTACACATTAGTTGTTTTTTTTTTTATCTTATCTGTATGCGTCAACATTGGGAATCATCTCGATCATAATTCATATTCAGCTTTCACTTGCAACATTGACATTTTATTGTCAAATATTGAGAAGATTATCTAATTGATAGGTCTAGATTAATCTTGATTTTCCATGTAGTAAATACTGGAAGAAATGCTTGGAAATCTGATAAAAGTCTTCATTCGAAATAAACCTTTTATTCAAATTTTAATGAGGCTTTTTACTCAAGGATTAAAAACCATGACCCTGTTATACTATTCAGCATATGTATTTCGAGGGATTGCATGTGTTTGCCTTAATGTTAATTTTGGAGTTTGAATGGGTATCTTCTCCAAGTTCTGATGCAGAATTAAATATCTCACAAAAGATTTCCATTACATTTTCCTTATGTCTGTGTAAAATAATTAGGACATCTTTAGCATGAGTTACAGCCGATATCATGCCACATGATTTTTCTGGAACAACCGACAGTGGCTTTATCAGACTGCATATGAAAAGCTTGTCACAAACAAACGGGCTTATAAGAAAATCCCTCGATGACTGCCAAGAAAGTTCTAGCTGTAGGAAATATATTTCATATGTTTTCCCGAAATATGTCCTAAGTTAATGCACATGCATTTAAACAGCTCAATAAAAGTTAATATGCTTTCATGCCTTCGACAAATCTTGTGTCGCAAAAATAGAAAAATCTGTTTTTTTTTTTTTTTTTTTTTTTTTTTATACATGATGAAATTGTTTTTAGAAGTAATAAATTTACTATTGGTTCATTTCATAAAACATTTGCTACTCCATTATCAGTTCCAAGAAATTTCAGATGGCAGGAATCAGCATGCTGATGGATAATGCAAGGTTTAACCATCGGCTTGTATAACGGGTGTTTTTAATTTTTAGACACATTTGACGAATTCTAGACTAGGCTTTAATAACATGGCCAAAAATATAGGCTGCTCCATCATATGCCTGTGTACGGAAACCCTACATAAGAGTATCCAACCCTAAAATTGATAATTCTTCAAAAGACAAAGAATTTTTTTTTTTTAGCTAGACAACTCTGTGTGACTTTTTTTTCTATTAAAAATTCATATGCAAACTATTCAAAGCAAAGTCGTTCAATGAAAAACACGGAGACTTTCGGCTTCTCAACACCCGATCATTTTTTCTTCGTATCATTCCTTTTCAGAATTTTCTGCTACTGGATTTTTTTTAATAAAAAATCTTTAACACTTATTACGCCGTTTTCAAAGGTATATTTTTAAAATCATTAATTTTTCCAGGATTTTACATCATAGGTGACTATTAAAAGCCTTTGGCTTTTTTCTTTACAAAACGTTTTAACAGTGACTATATCTTTAGGTTTTCATTACTTGCGAGATATTAATAGGTAAAGAAAATTCAGGGATATAATATAACGCGCAAGTAAATGTTTTACATTTTATTCTTCACGTTAACGTATACGCTATGTGCGTTTTTTTAGTCAAATTGTGGTGTGGAATTGCGCGTATCAAATTTTACAGTGCATAAAGATAGTTAGATTTGCGTTTTAAGAAAAATTCATATTTTTAGGGATAGATACGAAGGACGAATATATTCGAATGAGACATATAACGGGGGATTACAGTACATGTAACTGAATACCTTTATTTTTATAACTAAAAATGTATCTAGTTTTAATGTAATTAAAGATAAATACAAGAAAAACATAAATTTTCATTATCATTAGCAATAACTTTTTAAATTATTTTTTAACTTTCGGGAGGGGCTTCAGCCCCCTTAGCCCCCTCCCTCGCTACGTGCCTGGTGTAGGCTCATAAATTTCCGACTCCAAGAAGGAAAATTTCCGAGTACTATGGCCAACATGAGGAAATATATGTACATATATATATTTATGTATATACGATTTATATATATATATGCAGTCGAATCTCTCTATAACGAAACTCTATACATCGAATTTCTCTATATAACGAATTTTTAGTAGGAACGGTTCCCTTTTCGCATGATTACATTAAAAACAGTCTCTATATAGCGAAATATCGATCTCCATATAACGAATTTTTTCATAAATTGGTCTTAATTTACTCAGTTTTAAAAGGCTTCAAAATCATATGGAATCAATTTTCCATCACTTATTTTTGATTTATCGTCGGTGCTGAGTTTTTTATATTACTTATCTCCTTGTTCTTAAAATCCAACGAATTTATCACATCTCCCACACACCTTTCCACATCCTTCTCAAAACAGAGTCAATTGTATTGATGCACATGTAAGAGAGGAATCAATGAGAGGCACATAAGAGAGGCTTTCAAATGGAAGAAAATGTTAACTACAATTTCTCATTCCTTGCGAAAATTTGAACATTTTTTTAGAGTGTAACAATTTTAAAATCAAAATAACAAAAAATCACAGATTTCTTCGTTTGAAATTAATGCAAGTCTTCCTTATTTGATTTTCATTAAGCTTTCAAATAAATGTCTGTTCTCTTTTTTGAAACAGCTTAAATAATTAAGAAATAAAATGTTAGGTTAATATTTACTTTTAAATATTACAAATTATTTATTCAAAAGATCAAAAATAATATTTGTTCAAATTTCCCACATTAAATACGATTTTTTAACATCATTCTCTCTACATCGAATTTCTCTATATAACGAATTTTTTACTGGAACGGTGGATTTCGTTATATAGACACTCGACTGTGTATATATATATATATATATTAGCAGGCTATGCCCGCTGCGCTGGTCAATATTTCAAATTCAACCGTCGATGAAACGAACTGGTGATTTTAAATTTGTATTTTAAACAATTTCGTCCTCCAGCAGCACCTTACTTATTTTTGAAAACGATTTAGACACCATTGATTATTATCTTAAACTAAAATTGAAAATTATCTTAAACTTTGGACAAAATCCAGCTATTAAGAAGTAACTATTTTAGTGCACATTTGGAAGCGAAATGAGACCATTATGGCAACAGGATTTAAAATTTTCCCTTATCTGAAGAAATATTAATTATTACAGTCGTTACCGTGGTACGACTTCTTAAAAGTTTTTTCATAACTTTTCATTATGTGAAGCCAGGAACCCTAATCTACTCCCTAAAAACTTTATATATCTTATACTATAATGCGAGCAAAAATGTGTGTGTGTGTGTGTGTGTGGGTAAATTTTATCTCAAAAACGGCTCTAACGATTTTCGCAAAAATTTGGATTTTACCATTTTCGGGCACGAGAAGACCATTGGGCTAGGTCACATGTTCGAGAAAATTCGATTATTGGGTCATTTTGGGTCAGGATCAAGCTATTTATATCTAGAGAACGGGTGGATAGATTTTAAGGAAATTTTCTATCCAGTCGTTTTTCGGCACGAGAAAACAATTGAGCTGGGTCACATGTTGGAAAAATTTTGATTAGTGGGTCATTTTTGGGTCATTGTGGGTCAAGCCATTTTTATTTAAAAAACGGCTCTAACGATTTCGACCAACTTTTATATTTTATCGTTTTGGATTACAAGAAGACCATTGGGTTAGGTAACATGTTCGAGAAAATTCGGTTAGTGGGTCATTTTTGGGGTCATTGTGGGTCATGCTATTTTTATCTAGAGATTTTCTCACGCAATTTTGACTAAAAATTGCATTCTATGGTTTTCGGGCACGAGAAAAACATTGAGCTAGGTTACATGTTCGAAAAAAATTTTTAATGTGTCATATTGGGTCATTAAGGGCCTGGGTCAAGCTATTGATATGGCGATTTCTATTTAAAGAACCGCAGAATCAATTTCATCGAAATTTTGCCTGTAATAGTTTTTTGACACGAGAAAGCTAATGGGCTAAGTCACACGATCGAGAGATTTCTATTATAAGAGTCATTTGTGGGTCATGATGGGTCATAATGGGTCATGGTCAAGCTATAGCTAAATAACCGGTGGATCGATTTTAACGAAATTTTGTATACAACATTTTTTTGGCACGAGAAAACTATTGGGGTAGGTCTCAGCTCGAGAAATTTCGATTACTGGGTCATTTTGGGTCATAAAAGGTCTGGGTCAAGCTATTTATATATAAAGTACGACAGTATCAAATTTAATGAAATTTTGTATGTAAGTTTTTTGACACGAGAAAATTAATGGGCTATCTCACATATTTGAGAGATTTCGATTATAAGAGTCATTTATGGGTCATGATGGGTCATAACGCGTCATGTCAAGCTATATCTAAAGAACATGTGGATCAGTTTTAACGAAATTTTGTATACAAAATTTTTTGGCACGAGAAAATCTTTGGGCTATGTCACATGATAGAGAAATTTCGATTAATGGGTCATTTTGGGTCATAAAGGGTCTGGGTCAAGTTATTTATATTTAAAGAACGGCAGGATCGAGTTTAACGAAATTTTGAGTGTAACAATATTTATACACGAGAAAACTAATGGGCTAAGTCACATGTTCGAGAGATTTCGATTATAAGGATCATTTGTGGGTCATGATGGGTCATGGTCAAGCTATATCTAAAGAACGGGTGAATCGATTTTAACGAAATTTTGTATACAGCATATTTTTGGCACTAGAAAATCATTGGGCTATGTCACATGTTCGAGAAATTTCGATCAGTGGGTCAATTTTGGGTTATTCTAATTTTATCTAGACAATGTCTCGCGCAAATTTGACTAAATATTCTATCGTTTTCGGACACAAGAAAATCATTGGGTTGGGTCAGATGTTTGAGAAAACTCGATTAATGAGTCATTTTGGGTCATAATGGGTCAAGGTCAAACTATTTATACCTAAAAATTGGCTCAATCGATTTTATCTAAATTTTGTATTTAACGTTTTTCGGCACGCAAAAATTAATGAACTAAGTCATATTTTCGAGAGATTTCGATATAAGGGTTATTTGTGGGTCATGCTAATTTTATCTAGAAAATTGTTCTCACCATTTTGAGTATATTTTCTATTATATCGTTTTCGGGCAAAAGAAAACCATTGAGATAGGACACATTCACGAAACAATTCAATTAGTGGGTCGTTTTAGGTCTTAATGGGTTCGGGTCATTCTAATTATATATAACAACGACTCAGTCAATTTTACCTAAATTTTGCAACGGAACGTCTTTTGTCACGAGAAGACTATTGAGCTGAGTTGCATATTATACAAAATTATATTAGTGGGTCATATCGCTTCATTGCTGAATGCTGTCAAGCTAATTTTACTTAAGAAATGGCTTAAACGATTTTGATTCATTTTATACTCTACTGTTTTTGATTACCTGAAGACCATTGAGCTAAGTCACACGTTTGATCACATGTGATTAGTGGATCATTTGGGTAATAAGGGTCAGGCTCACGAGACTATGGCAAAAGCCAATAAGTTGGCGATATTTGACAAAATACTGGCGAAATTTGGCCGAAAAATCGACTATTAAGTTAACGAAACCAAAACACATATTTGGCGCCAAATGAAAAAATGTGTCCAAATTTGGTTATATCTGGCAAAAAATATTGTCTTTCAGAATGTGAAGAAATTTCTTATACATTCTTAATAGTCTTCGAGATGCATAGTTAAACTAATCAGAGTCGAGCCAAAAAAGTGATTTGGATTGATGTCCTTTCGTTGTAAATTTTAAAATAAAGTAAAATTTATGAACATGTGCATACAAACATAGTTTTCTTATTGATTGTTTTTGTAAATAATACTATTATTAATAACATGTTTTACAGTAATAATACTATATCGAGTTGAACACAAAGTTAATTTTGACCGAGCTGAGCTCGGTCACCCCTGCTAGTATATACTAAATTTTGTCCGCGCGATAAAAGGCACAGATATGCAAGAATCATCTTCAAATACGTTGAGATGGTTAATATCTCAGTGGGGATTGCAAATGAGCAAAATCGGCCCAAGGGGATAATAATTGGGAAGGATTCAAAAATTTGAATACCACCTTAACATGGCTTTGACAAAACCAGCTCTTACAAAACAATGACAGGAGAAAAAAAAAAAAAAAACATTTTTCGTTACAGCAATTGCCAACGATAAAAAACCTCATTAAAATTTTCACTATAACAATTACTTTATTATTGCGAAATTTCCTCCTGAAAAATGAAAAAAAAATATTTGATCTTTCGTATTTAAGTATTTTCTCTTTAATTATTTAAGATAAAATTGTGTAAATTTGTATGATTTGGCGAACAGTTTGGCGAAATTGGTTGACGTGATAACCAAATAATAGCCAATTTACACTTTTCATATTTCACAAAAGATCCCTACACAGACATCATATACGAAATAGGTTTAGCACGATTTTCTTGCAGCTCTAACGTGGCAAAATCCTCGTTTTAGAGTACCAAAGAAATTTACATATATTTTATTATCTTCTATTATTTTAAACAGGCATTAACAATAAATAAAAAAAGTAACTGTAGAACAAAACAACTAATATCATTTCAAAAAAGAAAATGAAAGTAAATAAACAATTTATCAATAGATAAACAACTATAGCTGGGTTACCATATAAGGCAAATAATGCCATTTTGGCGCCAGTGAGATACCTCGATGAGTATATGACCAAATCTGCGACAAAATTTTCCTATTTGGAAAAAACTGTAATTGGTATTTATACTGAATTTTTCCTACTTATGTATAGTGAAAAAACTTTGGCACAGATGTCATGTACACACTACATTGGCGCAATTTTTTTCTAACGTTTCTTCGTTTTTAATGTCCAATTTCATACATATTTTTTAATTATTTTCTATTTAAAAAATTTTAATAAATAAAAATGTTTAATTAATATCTATAGAACAAAATGGTTTATATTATTTTAAAAAACAAAATGAAAGTTAAATAGTTTATTAATAAATAAACAACTATAATCGGTTTACCATGTGAGGCATAAAATCACCATTTTGTTGCAATCGTGCGAATGTGGTGCGCATATGACATTTGCGCCAAAACTTTAAAAAGTTGCAATTAAATTATTTTGCAGTTTGGATGAAAAAGACATTTATACTAAAATTTAAACATTATGCGCATTTTTTTTTTTTTTTTTTTTTTTTTTTTTTTGCTATAACTGCTATTTATATAGTTACATTTAAACACAAAAAATTACCGTAAAATGCTCTTACACATTTAAAAGAGAGTGAGAGAATTTAGTTATTGCGAACATCGCTGCGGCTTACGCCTTCTTGGCATAAAATCGCATTGTTTGATCACAAAAGTAAATTCAAACACCCAAATAAACAAATAACATACAATTAATAGATAAAATCATTTTTTAAAGTAATCCTGCTATTTCCTCCTGTAAGACACATAACAGTAGAATTAGATTATTATTTTTTTTTTTTTAGAAAAATGTTATTTACGTTATTTAATAAAATATTTAAAATACTTTTTTTTTAAGCCTGGCGCGAAAGTGATAAATAGCGAATATTGATTGAAGAAATATTTAAGAGAAAATTGTTAATTAAAAAAAAGACTTGTAAATTTTATTCAGCAGGAATTTTCTATTTCAAAATGTTTAATTTTTCAATAGTAATAACGCATAATTGCATAAATTTCCTTTGAATTCCAAAATTTTTCCTTCAGTACTAATTGGTCATACCGTCGACCAATTTCGCCAAATTATTAGCCAGATTATATAGATAGCATAATTTTTCATTTAAATAACGAAAAACAAATTAGCAGAGCATATATAAAAGTAGAAATAAAATGTCGACTTAAAAGTCACTTGATGACATAATTAATATTTATGTTATGCTTAATGTCAAGAGAATGTGACATTTACGATCATCCATTACTGAGATTTAATCTTGGAATTTGGCGGTAGATTTTTAATCGACGGAATAATCTTTCCTTCTTCAGTTTCTAAATTTTAAAACTGTAATTTTTTCTGTAAGTGAAATTGACGAAATGGCGCAAGAAAAATTAAATTAGCAGTAAAAAACTTTTGCAAAAAGAAATAAAAGGGTTATATTCGTTGATCGCATTCTTCAAAATTACGGACATTATTTTACAATATACAGGGTGTTCCAGTTAAACGTTTCAGAACTCTTAAGAGGGGTAGAGTGCATCCTGACGACTCAAAATCATATAGCATTGCGGGGTCAGAAATGCTTTGTGACGCGCTAGATGGCGTTGTGCAACATTTGGTCAACCTAGATGTAAAATTTGGTCAACAGTGGATTGGACGTGGTGGTTACGTGTGTTGGCCTGCTCGGCCACCCAACCTATCATGTCTTGATTTTTATTTCTGGGGTCATATGAAAATACTGGTTTATGACACCCATGTCGACAATGCTGAAGAGCTGGTTTCAAGAATCACAGTAGCTGCGGGAGAAATTCGAGATAATGCAAGAGTATTCGAGAATGTTCGGATTTTCATGCACCGGAGATGTGAGGTGTGCATTGTACTCGGTGGCAGACATTTCGAATACTTACTTTGACCCCTGTACTTTTTGCTATTTTACATGCATTAATAAAACGATTTTTCACTTACGTTGTCTTTACTTTACGGTGCTTCTGTGTACATCACTGCTTCAGGAAAGCATTTCCGACCCCACATTGCTATATGATTTCGAGTCGTCAGGCTGCACGCTACCTCTCTTAGGAGTTCTGAAACACCCTGTATATGTGTGGCAAAAATTCATACTAAAGCTAAAATTTAAATATTTGATTAATGTTTTTTAAATATTAACTCATATCTATATAATTTACGATTGAATATTAGAATATACTCCAAAAACTATCTTCACTTGAAAAAAACAACATTATTTCGACCATTAAGAACGTAAGTCAAGCATTAAGTCAGTAGTGCATTTTCGGCTTAAAAGACATTCTTTGGCGACAAAAGCAAAATGAAAATCGCATAGAAACGAATATGTAACTCACAACTTACAGTGTCTTTTACAATTAGATCTTCTTTTTTCTGCTGTAAGTTATATTATACGGGAATTCAATAAAAAAGAGAAAGAAAATTATAAAAAGGGAAATAACTATCATTCAAAATTTATTTAATAAAATTTTCAAATTCATGTTTTTATTCTAACGCCAGAGATAAGTCGCCAAAAGTTGAACCAATTGTTATATTTCGCGTTAATTTATTTTTTTAAGCATTACAAATATTTTTTTCATTTTCAAGATAAATACATTTTTATAATATTACGCCTCATTTAAGCGGTCTTTCTTTATTATTATTATTATTATCAGTAGTTATTTTCTGCTTTTATTTGCAAGATATTTGTAATATTTCTAATAGATATAGCCATTTTGATTCTTTTAGCAATTATAATTTTCGCCAAAAATAACTACTGGCAACCCTTTCGTCAAAAATAACCGAAAAATACGAAATTTAGTATGAAAAATCAGAGTTATCCCTGTATATTTGTATCATAAACCTTCGCAAAAATATTTCCTATCGAATGATATAATCTGCAAAAAGATCCATCGGGTAGTTTTTGAAAACACTCGTTTGGAAGTTTCAGAACTTCTGCTTTATAATATATATGATATATGTATATATATACTACCTTTGACAATAAAGTTCGGTGAATAGTCCTGTAAATTTAATGTAGATGAAATATTAACAAAAATTACCATACCATCCTTCAAAATAGTCTTCTCCCATAACTATGCACCGCTTCGATCTGCTATACATGTCCTGAGAAATTTGCAAGAAGTCTTCTTTTGGGATGGAGTTCAAAAGCTTCGTCACGTTTCGTTGGATATAAGCAATATGGTCAGATCTCAGTTTAAGGTTTGGTTTTAAGCTTTGCAAGACACCAAAAAGAAATTCATGAGGGGTGGTGCAAACTGAACATCCACCATACTCGCCAGTCTCAGTCCTCCAGATTTCTTATTATTTTCGCCATTCAAACTCTCTTTAAAAGAGATTTGATCATATTACTGACATCCAACGAAACGTGACGAAGCTTTTGAACTCCATCCCAAAAGAAGACTTCTTGCAAATTTCTCAGGACATGTATAGCATATCGAAGCGGTGCATAGTTATGGGAGAAGACTATTTTGAAGGATGGTACGTTAATTTTTGTTAATATTTCATCTACATTAATTTTACAGGACTATTCACCGAACTTTATTGTCAAAGGTAGTATATATATATATATATATATACAGGGTGTATCTAAACTACTGGGCAAAACTTTAAGGGGTGATAGTACACATCAAGACAAATAATAGTAAATGGGAAACTAAGGGTCCCAAACGTCTTCCGAAGGAGATAGGCACCATCAAAGTTTAGGGTCCAAAATTTGAAATGATTATAAAAAACGGAAAAATCGGTTGATTCGTTTGCGGTTTTCACGAAAACTATTCTTTATGTCATTATTGTCTTGAAAATAAATTATAAAGATAAATTTAAAAAATAGCGGATAGAGGGCGCTTTAGACTTTGGAGTAACTAACAACTATTTTTTACCGTTATTTTTGCATCTCATTAAATTTTTTTAGAAGTTTAGACATAAACTTAAATTTTGAGCTCAAAATCTGTGGTTAAGTAGCGCAAACTAAACTGTGTTTAATGGGAGTGGCTAGGTTCAAATTTCAAATGATTATAAAAAACATAAAAATTGGTCAATTAATTTGCAGTTTTCACTAAAATTATTCCTTATGTCAGTATTGTCTTGAAAATAAATTACAGATAAATTTCAAATACAGATAAATTTCAAAAAATGTCGATAGAGGGCGCTTTATTCTTTGGAATAACGTACAACTATTTTTATCGTCATTTTTTGCATCTCATTAATTTTTTTAGAAGCTTAGACATAAACTTAAATTTTGAGCTGAAAATCTGAATCGTTGAGAGTGGTTAAGTAGAGCAAACTAAACTGTGTTTAATGGGGGTGGGGAGGTTCAAATTTCAAATGATTATAAAAAAACGGAAAAAATGATCGATTTGTTTGCGGTTTTCTCAAAAACAATTCTTTATGCCAGTCTTTCCTTGAAAATAAATTTTAAAGATAAATTTAAAAATATTCCGTTAGAGGGCGCCTTAAACATTAGCGTAACCAACAACTTTTTTTTAACCGTTATTTTTTTTAATATAAATAAATTTTTTAAAAGCTTAGACTTAAATTTTGAGCTCAAAATCTGAATCGTTGTAAGGTAACATTTCAACTCCTGAACACAGTTCAGTTTGCGCTTCTTAACCCCTCCCAACGATTGAGAATTTGAGCTCAAAATTTAAGTCTAAGCTTTTGCAATTTAGTTAGATACAAAAAGTAACAGTTAAAAATTGTATCTAATTACTCTAAAGTTTAAGGCGCCCTCTAACGGAATTTTTTGAAATTTACCTTTAAAATTTATTTTCAAGGAAATACTGACATAAAGAATGGTTTTAGAGAAAACCGCAAATGAATCAACCAATTTTTTCGTTTTGTATAATCATTTGAAATTTTAACCTTCCCACCCCCCACTGAACACAGTTCAGTTAGCGTTACTTAACCACTCTCAACGATTCAGATTTTCAGCACAAAATTTAAGTTATGTCTAAGTTTCTAATAAATTAATGGGATGCAAAAAATAACGTTAAAAAATAGTTGTACGTTACTGCGAAGTCTAAAGCACCCTCTATCGACATTTTTTTGAAATTTGTGTTTATAATTTATTTTCAAAACAATACTGGCATAAAGAATAGGTTTAGTGAAAACCGCAAATCAATCGACCTATTATTCTGTTTTTTATAATTATTTGAAATTTGAACCTAACCACTCCCATTGAACACAATTCCGTTTGTGCTACTTAACCACAGATTTTGAGCTCAAAATTTAAGTTTATGGCTAAACTTATAAAAAATTTAATGATATGCAAAAAATAACGTAAAAAATAGTTGTTCGTTACTCGAAAGTCTAAAGCGCCCTCTAACGGCATTTTTTGAAATTTATCCTTATAATTTATTTTCAAGACAATACTGACATAAAGAATAGCTTTCGGGAAAACAGCAAACAAATTGACCAATTTTTCCGTTTTTTATAATCATTTCAAATTTTGGACCCTAAACTTTAATGGCGCCTATCTCCTTCGGAAGACATTTGGGACCCTTAATTTCACACTTAATATTATTTGTCATGATGTGTACTATCAACCCTTAAAGTTTTGCCCAGTAGTTTAGATACACCCTGTATATATATATATATATATATATCATAATACTCTTATCACTTAGTGTATCGAGATAATCAAATAAGTTTTAAAACATTGATGTTAAGTTGATTTTTTTTTTATGTATTTAAAAATTAGTGGTGAAGTATACTATGATTAATATGCATAGAAAATTACGGTTTGGAACTCCAAATTGCTTTTTTTGATAGCAGTTTTGTTTCTAAATATTCAAAAACTGATGAAACTGGATTGAAGAGCTGGAGATTCGTTGTCCGTTTTTTTCCAATTAAGGGTTTAATCAGTGGTATAGTCGTAAAAATTCGGAGGATATACGCTCAAAGCACAGTGTATGTACTCAAGGCAGAGGATATACCCAAGACCCAAGAGCTTGAAAACTAATAGTTTTTTGAAAAACAGAGAGTATACTGTGTTGCTACCGTATCTAGAAGGTATATGGTGTATACCACCGTATACCTTCCACTACATCCTTGCGGTTTAATGCATTTTACTTTTTCTGTGTATACCATGCTTATTCACATAGATTTCATTATATATAGTCATGCAAATTTTGAACATAAGGAATCTTTCTACTCCTGTACGTCTGCAACATAAAAAGTAGCCAAAATTTTAAAGACTGAAAAATTTCGAATGAACAAAACTTATATTCATATATTTCTTAGTACTTAAATAAAATTTTGTACGTTTAGTAACAAGATATATCACTATGTAACAACACAGTTTGGAACAAATTGAAATGTTTGGAATGTAACAAAAAAAAATCTCAAACTGACGGTTTTTCTGCAACCGACTGCTATATCCAGGGGCGATTTTGTTCCAAAACTTTAAAGCATTCACTTTTAAAAATCATGAAACATCGGTCCTCAGTCCGGAAATTTGGATATAGAAGAATTTTTCCGACTGATTTTTTCGTTTTTCCAATTTATAAATTTTTATAGGTTAATACGTAATATTATTTTTTTCCGACTATACACGCCTTTTCCCATGGAACGGGAAATTTTCCGAATGATATTTTCGTTTTTCCAATTTATAAATTTTTATAGTTTAATACCATTTTTTTCAGATCGAACAAGAATTTTTCTGACTGACATTTCCGTTTTTCCAATTTATAAATTTTTTATAGGTTAATACGTAATACTATTTTTTCCGACTAAACATGCTTTTTATGATGGAACGGGAAATTTTCCGAATTATGTTTTCGTTTTTCCAAAATATAATTTTTTATAGGTTAATACCATTTTTTCCGATCGAACAAGAATTTTTCCGACTGACTTTTTCGTTTTTCCAATTTATAATTTTTTATAGGTTAATACTTAATATTATTTTTTCCGACTAAACATTCCTCTTCCGATGGAACGGGAAATTTTCCGAATGATATTTTCGTTTTTCCAATTTATAAGTCTTTGTAGGTTAATACTATTTTCTCCGATCGAAGAAGAGTTTTTCCGACTCATTTTTCCCTTTTTCCATTTTATAAGTTTTTATAAATTAATACGCAATACCATTTTTTCCGACTAAACATACTTTTTCCGATCGATCTGGGAATTTTCCGACTGATTTTTTCTAGGGGGGGTGTTGCACCCCCCCAAACCCCCCCGGGATTTACGCCCCTGATTGAGGAGTTGATATTACCGACATTAGCTATTGAATGAAGCAAAAAATAACGAAGTTTACACCTCATTTACAGATGATGAAATAATCAATTTATGTGAAACTGAAGAAGTTTAAAATGAAGATGATTCAGTCGAAAACACTATTATCAATGGGGATCAACCAAAAGTTATTAGCCATAATGAAGCAACAAACCATTTACGACAATTAATGATTTATTTTGAACATCAGGTGGAGATTACACCCAACAAACTAACTATGCTCAAGGGGATGCGTGGGCGTGCGGCCTCCAAAAGTGGCACAACAGAAGATTTTATAATTACAAAATAAAACATTTTTACTGTCTATAAATATTCAGTATGTTTAATATAAAGGTGATTTTCTGTAAGTATATTTTGTTGCTTTTTTTTTTTTTTTTTTTTTTTTTTTTTTTGCATTCTCCGGATAATTCGGATTTTCGCTAACCCGGACTGGGTCTGGTCCCAATTAATCCGAATTATCGGGGTTTTATTGTATTTATGTTTTGTTCCTTCGCTGCAATTATGGAGCTTCAAAATATCATTATTTTAATTTTTTTTTTGTTCTTTTTGCTTAAAAAAATAAAAATAAAAATCATGAATTTTAAACTTTTCAGTTTCAAATTAAATTTATGTATTATAAATGAAATAAGCGAAAGGATTGTATTATTATATTTTAAATAATTAATGAAATACGAAAGAATGCCACGGGTACAATATTTGGTGATTTGTTATTTGCGCAGGTTAGCATAAAAATATTGAGTTCTTGATTTATCAGCACAGATGCCATATATGCACAACATTGGCGCGTTATTTTTCTGACACCAATTTGGCGAAAACTTCGTTTTCAAATGCAAGTTACATACATATTTTTAAACTAATTTATATTATTTTAAAAGGAAATAATAATAAATAAAAAAAAAGTTTAGTTAATAATTATAGAATAAAACAATATAGGTACCATATGCATATTTTTATATCCAGGCTGAATTGGAAGCAAATGATATAGCTGTAGTAATTTATTTTCTATTGGGCGAAAAGTAAAAACAGTAATTGTTGAAAAATCATTAAACTTAGAGAGTAATTTTAAGTTAAAATCCGAAAGGTATCTTTTGATACCTCTTGAAATCTGAAAGTTGTCTTGACACCTATTGGTAGAAATAATGTGATTAAATGAATTGCTGTTGAGCATATTCGTACTGTACTAACATCAGTGTTCTCGCTGACATTTGACCAACGTTAGTAATTTGGCTGATTAAAAGTAAAAAACATTCGCCAAATGAAAAAAGTATTAGCAAATTAGATTCGCCGTGTAGCACAAATAAAGTACTTAAAAAAGGGTATATTAAAGGTTAAAGATATATATATATATATATATCTTTAACCTTTAATGTACCCTTTTTTTAAGTTTTTATAACTGCGACAACGATTGTTATTAATTTAATTCAACTATTTGCTATTTATATTAAAAATATGTATCTATGCATGTGTATGAAAAAAGAAAAGAAAGAGCAAAAATTGAGCACTAGCAATTTGGCGCAAAGGCGAGCGACAGCGGGAACACTGACTAACATTTGGATAACACATTTTCAAATAGTAATCTTCTCTTAGAATCTGTGCACATATAACGTTATCAACTTTTTGTTAATTTTGGACCTCCCCCCCCCTTCGATATTATACGTTATCATTCCCCGAACCCCTCCCCCCAGTAATTTTATCGTTATTAAAAACAACTGGTTACATTTATTTTTCACATACTTTATTGATTCAAATGAAGAGGTCAATAAAATATCTCTTTAAGTGATACTTACAATAAATATGTACAATTTAAAAGTATTTTATAAGAGCCTTTTATTACATAATGAATTCAACAGCAATAAAGTCTTCTTGCGCTTGCCGCAAACGGAAGGGGATGGGGAGCAGATAGAAATTCTTATCGACAAAACAAGTGGACAATATGGTTTCCCTTTTATTTATTAGTAAATACCATCTTTTTTTCAAATATATTTCACATATGTTTTTTTTCCGAACTGTGATTACATATACATACACAAAAGAAAAAGAATAGAGATGTCAAACGTTTGGGTATCCCATATTTTAGAATAAATAATTGTGAATTTAATAATAACTTTGTATTTTCATAAAAATAGATAAGACTGAAATAAGATAACATGCTATTTTGAACTAAAGATCATATTTGAAATAAAAAGAGAAAAATTTTTATTGGATCAAAATGATACCGATATCTAAGACAAATTCCCCCCCCCCCTCCACAGAGGTATCTTACGAATCATGTGGCAGACCCCCCTCCCCCCTTAAAATGATATCAGCTCCTTATTTAATCGCAAAATATATCATTATACTTAGGACAGTATTAATTTTCAAAAATCATGATACAAACCCTGAAAATATGTACGGCAGAAAATTCTGCCAACAATATAAACTAAGTTAACAACAATTTTTCACTAATAAATAAAAAAGACCAAACAGTACTAGTTTTATTGTGTAAGTAATGCGTAAGAAAGCAAGTTTACAAAATTTTGAGGCACATTTGTTTCCAAAATTTGTCGGATCATGTGCACCATTCTCTGTTGAACAACTATTCTAGTTTCTGCACTGCTCAGAAGATCCCATTATTGGCAGGCAAAAGATTTTAGTCCCCTTCAAAAGCTAAAAAGGCAAGTCCACGTTTTTAAAAAGGGTCTACTCTGTGAAAAAAGATAAAAATAACAATAAAAAAACTTATAAAAATAGACAAAATAATAGTTATACGTAGCTTACTTTGATAGAAAGATTTGAATTTTATGTAAACATATTTCTTTAATATGATTTAATTTGGGTAGACACATGCCTAGAAGAAAACTTGATATATAACCATCGCTGATTAGATTTTGGTGTAAATGACGGTGCTATGCGTCATTTTTTCTGCAAGTATTGTATGTATGAGATAGAAGAAGGTTTTGGAATTGCCACATCCGACTAATTATTTATGTTCCCAATTTACCGAATGCACGTCACTTACAAAATTAGTCCCAAATGCACGGCCTTAACCCTGAAATCGCACGTGGGAGATAATAAAACGTCTCACCAGTTGAACTCTGCTATGCTAGTCACATGGGACGAACCTCCGGACAAAAAGAACACGGGCACGGTTGCAAGTAAACTGTCATTTTCACTGTTTGGGTGGCAGAAACATCGCCGTTCCTCGTTTGTCATCCATAACAATCTTTCCGATATAATGCTTTTTTCGTCCAATCACGATTATTTTTGGAAAAATATAGTCCTGTCTGGTTATGCGTAATCTTTTTCTAATGTTTCCTTACTCCCTCCCCGATATATAAAAAAAATTAAACATTTATTGTTGATCTCTAAAGTTTAAAAATTCTGTTCAGTTTACGGTTTACTACTTACAATAAATCAATAATGAATAAAGAAAATTAGGTTCCTTCCGTTAAAAATTACACTTTTCGTCCTTTGCCCCCCCCCCCCCCCTCTCATCATATATAGTTTCATATTTTATAATATCTTTATTTTATTTAAATATAATTTGCCGCATTTATTTCTGACTTATCACAATAAATAAATAATAATCTAGATTATCTGGAGCTTATCCTAAATATGTACGCTTTCATCCTTAGCTCCCCCCCCCCTTCCAATCATGCAAATAAGCTCAAAATATTTATAAAAAAAAATTATAAAAAAAAATCTTTTTTACTATTTTTTTTCTCTCTTCAGTGACAAAAAATAATTAAAAATATCAATACAAATATATCAATTTTTTTATCATCCCTTTTATACCAAAAAATTTTCTTCCCTCTTGCCTCCCCCCCCCCCTGTAGCACAATGAGTTTTTAAAACTTTAAAATTCTTTTTTTAAAAGAAAACTGAAATATTTGTTGCTCACTAATAAAAATAAATAAATAATAATTGAAATCACTTCCTAACATTCCAAACTTACGCTTTCCTCTGTAGCCCTCCCCCTCCCCCTTCCGGAATACAAAGGAGCTTTTTTAAATCTTTATTTTACACAAAAAAATCTTTTCAATTTATTGTTCCTTAGTCGCAAAAATAATTAATTATTTAACTTATACCTGAAATTCTCATCCCGTCATCTCTTTCCACCCATCCCCCCCCCCCCCCAGTTTGCTGATTGTCAAATATTTAAAATAGTTATTTAAAAAATATTTATTAAAAAAATAATTATTTTAAAAAATATTTATTTAAAAAAATGCCAGGCCTGTGTGTCAATAATACATAAAAAATAATCTTAATTATCCTTAAGGGTGTTCTTAAATCAAAAAGGGCAACTTTGTGACACATGCATTAATTTATTTTTGTTCGGATATGCATGAAAATAGCAGCTGTTGTTATTCGGAAACTGTCTAATTGCACTCATTCTTTTGTTTTTTAAAAAACACAATAGCTTTTTCATAACAAGCCTTCAAAGTTGACACTTTTGAGCATATTTCCCGACGAAAGAAGAAAAACCGATCGAAAAGGAGGAGAAAAACGGTTGATTGCGTCAAGGAAATAGCTTATAACTCGATAAGTAATTTAATTATCATAAAATGGAAAAATAAGTTCAATTCGAAATCGCTTTCATAGTCAGGCATTAAAATTTTATAACTTTCTGTTAAAAAATGAATTTGTAAATGTGTCAAAACGTTTTTCGCTTGTTGAGCGGATCAGTTAAGAACACCCTTAACGTACAATCATTCACGCTCCCCCCACCCCTTTGATACAAATATATTTGTATGCGAGTAAGAAAGAGTGAGAAGCATAAATTGTGATTTAAAGTTTATGATTTAAATTGTGTTTTAAAGTTAAAATCTTTAAGTTATTTTTCTTTCTATGTAGAAAAAAAAAATCTATTTTTTTGTTTGTTGTTCTGTAGCGACAATAAAGAAACAATTAGTAATATAAATAATCCCCATTACTGAAACTAGCATACGCAGCCCGCTTCGCCGGGCTTAATTTGAAAGTTTATTTAATAATTTATGTGTATGGTACGCTTCTCTCTCAGCTGGCGACGGATCCCCCGGTGACTCTACGCTTCTCTCTCAGCTGGCGACGGATCCCCCGGTGACTCTCCCCGGACCATCGGCACTCCACGTGCGTCGGGTGAGCGTCAGAACAAACTTTCAGCATATACATATGGGTGGTTGTACTTGAATGCACAGACCTGCGCGTTTTTTTCTATCTTGCTTTTATACCTCTGGACCGAGTTGGCGCATTGCCAAGATTTGCTTCCTCTGGACCGAGTTGGCGCATTGCCAAGATTTGCTTCCTCTGGACCGAGTTGGCGCATTGCCAAGATTTGCTTTCCCCTGTGCCTCAATTAATTAATTATCCTCAGAATTCCTTTTATTTATAGAGATTTCCGTTTGCCTTTCTTCTCAAATACCCCATATAAAATTCAAAATTTCAATAAAAAGCGTATTCGTTGATATTTAATAACAATAAATATCTCCTTTCTCTCCCCCCCCCCCAAAAAAAAAAAAAAAAAAAATTATTCTGCCCCTCTCGTGTGTTTTGCCACAGCGCACTACAAAAAAAAAAAAAAAAAAAAAAAAAAAAGTGCACTCTTAACTCTAATAAAGTTTGTAAATATCTCAAAGTAAAGATATTTGTACGAGAAGTTTCTAGTAATTACAGTGGAAAAGGATTCGTTTTTGCCACCCAAACAAGCGAGCAGCTGAAGCGTGACGTCACATGCGCGTGCTCTATCCGAAAAAAAAAAAAGGGGGGGGGGGAATCGCGTGCTGCTTGGCGAATCGAACAACGAAGGCGGTCTCTACGTGCGCAGATTCGTCGAGACAAAATTGGCACTAAAAATTAAAAAATATATATACTATATCTAAAAAATAAATTGAGATACAGTTATGAAACAAATTTGCATTTAAAAGTACATTTTTTCCCTATACGACGGTGTAAAAGTTTAAAATGTCGATATTTAGAAATGTATCATTCGCAGTACCGAAAACTGCAAAACCGAAATTGCATGGAAAAGTGTTGCGGATTTTAATTTCTATTTTCTTTTTCTTTTCTTTTCTTTTCTTTTCTTTTTCAGTTTTAAGAGAAAATGGAGTGATTCTGATGCCACTATTACAAAATTGGTACTAAAAACTATAAAAAAAAAATAATATATCAAAAATAAATTAAGATATAGCTTTCAAACGAGTTGCATTTAAAAGTACATTTTTTTCTCTATACGACGATGTAAAAATTTAAAATATGCAATGTTTAGAAGTGCAAATTTTACAGTAGCGAAAATTGCAAGTCCGAAATTACAGAGAAAAGTGTTGCCATTCGCATAATGACGTATGCGTTACGCACAGATACGTTTGGCCTTTATAATACAGAAATGGAGTGATTCTGCTGCCACAATTACAGAATAAGTACTAAAAATTAATAACTCAAAAATAAATTGAGATACAGCTTTGAAACAAATTACATTTAAAAGTACTTTTTTTCTCTATACGACGGTATACAAATTAAAAATGTACAATGTTTAGAAGCGTAAAATTTGTTGTAGCGAAAATTGCAAAACCGAAATTGCATGGAAAAGTGTTGCGCTTTCACAGATACGTTTGGCCTTTATAATATACAGGGTGATTCCAAATTTTTTTTTTACAATAAAGGAGGGGTGATAGTACACATCAAGACAAACAATATTAAATAGGAGACCAAGAGTCCCAAACGTTTTCCAAAGGAGATAGCCGCCATTAAAGTTTAGGGACAAAAATTTCAAATAAACATAAAAAACGAAAAAATCGGTCGATTGATTTGCGGTTTTCACTAAAATTATTCTTTATGTCGGCATTTTCTTGAAATTAAATTATAAAGATAAATTTCAAAAAATGTCGATAGAGGGCGCTTTAGACTTTGGAGTAACGAACAACTACTTTTTACCGGTATTTTTTGCATCTCCTTAAATGTTTTCGTAAGCTTAGACTCAAAGTTAAATTTTGAGCTCAAAATCTGAAAAGTTGGGAGTGGTTAAGTAGCAGAAATTGAACTGTGTTCAGAGGGTTCAAATTTCAATTGATTATAAAAAACGGAAAAATTGATTCATTGATTTGCGGTTTTCACTATAACTAATCTTTATGTTGGTATTTTCTTAAAAATAAATTATAAAGATAAATTTTAAAAAATGTCGATAGAGGGCGCTTTAGACTTTGGAGTAACGAACAACTATTTTTTGCATTTCATTAGATGTTTTCGGAAGCTTAGACTTAAATTTTGAGCTCAAAATTAAGTAATCTGAATAGTAGGGAGTGGTTAAGTAGCACAAACTGAACTTTGTTTATGGGGGGGGGGGGGGGGTGAGGTTCAAATTTAAAGTAATTATAGAAAATTAAAAAATTGGTCGATTCGTTTGCGGTTTAAAGTAAAACTATTACTTAAGTCAGTATCTTCTTGAAAATAAATTTTAAAGATAAATTAAAAAAATTCCGTTATAGGCCGCCTTAAAATTACAGAGTAACCAGCAATTAATTTTAACCATTATTTTTTGGTTCTAATTAAATGCTTGCAAAAGCTTATTAAATATTTTCGGAAGCTTAGATTTAAAGTTAAATTTTGAGCTCAAATTCTGAATCGTTGGGAGGGGTTAAGAAGCACAAACTGAAGTGTGTTCAGGAGTTGAAATTTAACCCTACCCCCTCCTCGAACACAATTCAATTTTCCGCTACTTAAACACTCCCAAGTATTCAGATGTTAAGTTCAAGATTTAAGTTTAAGTCTAAGCTTACGAAAGCATTTAATAAGATGAAAAAAATAATGCCAAAAAAGAGTTGTTCGTTACTCTGAAGTCTAAAGCGCCCTCTATCGGCATTTTTTTAAAATTTATCTTTATAATTTATTTTTATGAAAATGCCTACACAAAGAATAGTTTTAGTGAAAACCGCAAATCAATCGACCAATTTTTCCGTTTTTTATAATCATATGAAATTTGAACCCTCTGAACACAGCTCAGTTTGTTTTACTTAACCACTCCCAACTTTTTTGATTTTGAGCTCAAAATTTAAGTTTGAGTCTAAGCTTACGAAAACATTTAAGGAGATGCAAAAAGTACCGGCAAAAAATAGTTGTTCGTTACTTCAAAATCTAAAGCGCCCTCTATCGGCATTTTTTGAAATTTATCTTTATAATTTAATTTTAAGAAAATGCCGACATAATGTTCGGGTGTTAGATACCTTTTCTTTATTTTGTTAATTAATCATTTCGAAGCTCAATATTTCTAAATTTCCACAGATTGATTAACAGATATACATGCTATTTACACATATTCGTATATAAAAGGCCGAGTCGTGAAAGGGAATTATAATCCGGTTCGTTGATTCACCCGAAACAAAGAAATAGAAACTATACACTAAAAAATCAAACTGTAATTAACAAGAATGATTTATTGAAAGAAAAATAATTATGGATACATGTCCAAAAATACTATTACGAAATAATCATGAAAGTTTGCATTGCAAATAAAATGTTAATGCTAAAATGTAAAGATGGAAAGCCTCAAAATGTATATGCAATTTAGAAAATTGGTAAAATATTAAGTGCTCGGAAAATCATGAGCTCGCTTACCCCAATACCAGATCCTGGACATCATCGTTATACCAGCTCACTCTCCTGCTAGAATCAATCCCTTGGAGAAATCCTTCACTCACTCAAATCTCAGATACACAAACCCCTTTTCTCCAACCTCCAGTGAACCTAATAACTCTCTGCTCACCCCATTTCTATCTTTCTGGTATTAACATAAAGACACCCATTTCCACCTTAATATTAACATTATCCAACCGATTTCTTTTCCTTTCCTCTAACTCTTTCTTGGATTGGATACTTTCATATTCATTCATAAATTCCCTAATACTTCTATATTCTATATTTTTAATATTACCCCTTTATTATTATTAGGAGGTAAATACCATTGCTCGCCCCTTTTGCGGCATAACCTTTCATCTTTCCAGATAATGTACTATCAAGCCCCCCTTTGCGGAACACCCTTTGATCTTTTCAGATATTTACGCGGTGTCGGGAAAATGTACGGATATCTCCTTTGAAATTTGTTCCCGTGCAATAAATAAACTTTCGAATTGACGTAGTTACAGGTATATGTTTCGACAATACTAGAGAGCCTTTCTCGCTTTCTTGCTACTAACAATTGTGCTTAAAATTCTTATTTTACCTAATCTAGGTTACAAGGACTAGCGATACTTTCGTCAATAGATGTATATGTATGGGGTCTAAAACTCCCTTCTTTTCAGCTAACATCTGTGCATAACAAAAATGCCTTTGGCAAAATACTTTGTATTGTGGTTACTCAACGCAGCACCGCTTTGATTCTTTAAATAAATGATTTTTCTTTGCGCCATCCGAACCTAAAATATTACTGTGTCACCTACCCACATTCTTTGAATTATTCTATTCCATTTATCTGAATTTAACTTCGAAGGACTGAAATTTGTTGGACTTTGTCTCAGCAATAAAGAATAATTTTAGTGAAAACCGCAAATCAATCGACCGATTTTTTCTGTTATTTATGTTTATTTGAAATTTTGGTACTTAAACTTTAATGGCGGCTATCTCTTTTGGAAAACGTTTGGGACCCTTGGTCTCCTATTTAATATTGTTTGTCTTGATGTGTACTATCACCCCTCTTTTATTGTAAAAAAAATTTAGAATCACCCTGTATATATAGATAGATAGATATCTTTTTTTTTCTTCTCAAATCATCCCAATAATATTTTCAGCCATCCGGATCATTTAAGTTTCATTTGTTTTCATCTAAGAAATAATATTGGGAAGATATGAGAAAGGAAAAAGAGATTTTATTAAAACATCAATTAAGTGGCGGATTCATTGCAACACGGGGCTGCTTTTCATTCAACGACGTGGAGTCACTTGTTTATCTGTCAGAAAATTTAATTCATAGACACATATACAAACTCTTTCTGACCATCTTTCATTTGTTGCAATACTTCTGTCAGGGGAAAAAAAAAACAGATATAACAGCGAGATAATGCACCTACCTATCCACACATGTCGTGAGAGAAAAATTTAGTTCTATAAGAAAAATATTGAATTATTTGCAACGCCCGCTCAGAAATCCTGATTTAAATCCTATCGATAATTTGTGGAGCGATCTAGCAAGACGAGTTTATAAAAATGGAAAACATTTTTATCCTCATAGAAGCTCAGATCTACAATTGAAGATGAATAGTACAAAAACAGTCCCGAACTATGCCAAAAATTAATGATGTCGAGGAATGATGGAATATTTGCAATCAATAAATTCATAGATGGGTGTTCATAATTCATTAAATATTTGTTTCTTTGGTTACTATGCTGAATTTATTTTACTGTCCTTAAAGTTTTTACACAGGCAAAAATAGTGATTTTTGTACAATTACTTTGTTTTTGTAATAAAATACTCACAGTTGAGTTTTGTCGACAATTTTTATTAGCTTTTCAGCTTGATGATACTTATTATAAGAGGAAAAGTTTTATTTGTTTTGAAATTTATTAAAAAAATTAATATATTTTGCCGTCCTTATAGTTTTTACACGCACTGTACTTACCCTTTTTATTTGCTATTGGTGGTGCTACTGAAGCAGCAGTAACCGAAGCAGCTACAAAAAAAAAAAAAAAAAAAAGATAAGGATAAAACATTAATGATTTATTAAAATAAAATATCTGAAATGATCCTTTGAATATTATCAATTCAAAAACATCATGTATTCAAATAAAAACATCATGGAAGAATATTAAAACTTTATGCACTTTTGTTTTAAAGAAACAAACAACGTAACTGAATATATTAAGAAACAATCATTCTTTAAAATACATTGAAAAAATAAATAACATATAATTAAAGGTTTTTTAAATGACCTTAATTTATATTGATGATAAGAGAATAAGAAAACTCCTACTTATCGGCAGATTTATTTTACATGCAGATTGGGGATGGAATTATTACAGGGTGGCGAAGTGGTCTGGGAAAAACTCAGTCAAAAATGGTGTTAAATATTAGTATTTTGTTAAAGAGAAATTTACCTTCTATAATCCCCTTTATGTTATTGGAAGTATTTTCGATAAGAAAATATTGGTAGTTTCCTCTTTCTTTGACTGTGTTTTTCCCTGACTATAGCCACCCTCTATTATCCTTTAAGTGATGTTAACGGTCTCATAGACAACTGTTTTTTTCTTTTTTTCAATTTCATAGTTTAACATGTAGTTTTTAGTTTAACTACAAACACTACCAAAATTTTGCTTCGTTTGAAACTTTGTACTATTACCAGAGACTTTTAAACAGGTTAATGTTAATTATAACAGTCCTGTGAAAAAAATTAGTGCAAAAACACCATCTTATGAATTAATCATGCCTTTTATTCATCCTTTGACTTTGCGATCTCACAATTTCTGTCACATCAATTTAATAAATATTGTAACCCTTTAAACCAGAGTCGTGTAGCAGGCTTATAGAAACAATTGACCGTAAAGGAATAAATAATGAATGTATCAAAACTATTTACGTTTGTTTTTAAACTATAGCGATCTCATCAAAGAAAGAAATCCTTAATATAATAAATTATTTTTGAAAATTTAAAGATTTTTGCGTCTTGGACGCCCTCTTTAATTAATTTCTCTAGTGTATGTGTCTAAGTTGAAGATTTTAATTTTTATTTTAAGTAACAGTCCTATAGTTTATGAATAAATAAAATAAACTATTAATTAACTAATAATGAAATATAAACATAAATATCTATGTACGTTGCAGTTTGCTTCCCAAAACATCCAATTAGTATTATTGTTGTAGTAAGCATTCACCCACGAGAACCGAATGACTCGTACACATTTGTTTATCTGCTGACGATCAGGTTTTATCCAATTAGCCTGATAGCAAAGAAAAGGAAAATACATGAGATTCGTTGTGGAACTGATCCCGGGCAGACGGCCCAAAATCGCTCCGCTTCACGTCGAAGAGCAACCGGCCGGCGAATGCGCCCCGGACTTACTCGAAAGGCCTAAGCTTCCCCCTTTTACCCTGATATGTGTATATAGATTCCTATAGCCTAGAATTCCAATAAACTTTTATATTATTAAGTAGAAACTCCTACAATTATGATCTACATACACCACATGGGGGCCGGCCTATGAATCCTTTATAAAGCGGACTTAGACTCTGCTAACCTGAACTGCAACTCGCAGCGTCAGATCACCTGCTTTACGCTGCGCTCCATCTTTCGGCATACGGCATCGGCGTGTGTGTTTGCCCGCACTCTATTTGTTGTTCAAGAAATTATTGCTCGGATATTGCGAACTGTTTTGCTCCTCTCCATACTACAGCGCTTCTGGAATCTAAAGGATTGTTATCTACGCCTCTTACGGACATCATCTCTGTGAATTACCGGCCTGACCTCCCTTTCTGCAACTGTTCGCTGCAATCGGCTAAAATCGGTTCCTTCCCGGCTGTAACGGATGTGTGGTAAACAGTGGTTCTTCACCGGCTCAGCGCCGCGCGATATTGTGTTTTCTTTTTTTTTTTCTCTCTCTCTCTTTCGCTTTATTTACAAGGAATATAAATGCTCCTCCGGCTCTCTTTAAGAGCGGGTTTTTATTAAATTGGATACAGTATATGCCAGGTAAGCGATCACCATTTTGATTATTTTTTATTACGGTGCAATTCATTTAACATATTTTATACGAAATGCAGTTAGCCGACATATCTTTCATTCGAAGCCAGATTAAATCGGCCAGAACTGATAAAATTAAACTGCTACACCAGCTAATTTTTTCATCCGACGAGCATCGCCAGAACCGCCAAAATTTACGATTATTTTCCGGATTTCCTTTTGCAACCCAAACTCCAGAATATGAGGCGAAATTAAAGGAGATTTCTGACACTTTTGATAAGCTACAGTTAATTACTGTAGCGAACCTGCTAAATCTCGATATTTCGGGAGAAATTCCCGAGTTAGCTAAGCGCATAGTAGATTCTTTAATAGACATCTCTAAATTGAAATCTTCCTTTGACAATGCCACGAATTCTGAATCAGATGAACCCAAAAATACTTCTCATATCAGTACAGAGACAGCTAACTTCGCATACGAAGATAGTGATACACAAACCGAAGCATTTCACCCTACACAACAACATTCCATTTCTTTTCACGACTTAGAGCATCTTATAACACCCTTTAGTGGTGCAAAACACGAGGATATCAAAGTTTGGATTGATCGTTTTGAAAAGCTAGCGAACTCTTTTAAACTTTCCCATTTTCAAAAATTCTTGTTCGCGGAACGTGCACTTTCTGGGATCGCATTACTATATGTTCGGGGTGAACCTAACATTTCCTCATATCCCTCTCTCAAACAAGCGCTTTTGCGCAAATTTTCGAAATCCGTTTCCCCCGCAGAAATTCATAGGTTACTCTCGGTGCGACATAAGAAGAACTCCGAGTCATTAATGGAATACTTCTTAAAAATGAAGGAGTTGGCTCAAAGAGCAAATATTGATGACATGTCTGTCATCCATTACATCATCCAAGGTATCCCAGATCCACCGGCTAACAAATCTATTTTGTACGGATGCTCGCATTTAGCAGATTTTAAACAAAAACTTCTCATATATGACGAAATTTCTGCTTCCGACTCGCATCCTAAACACAAAATTCATCACAATACACCTAACCGTGTCCCTCCCTCTCCCACCCCTACCCCCCCGAAAGATAGAACGCATAAACTAGTCTGTTTTAACTGTAACCAAATTGGACATGTTAGCTCAGTATGCAATAAGAAAAATCTAGGCCCTAGGTGCCATGCTTGCTCCCGTTTTGGCCATATCGCTTCCAAATGCAATGAGCGTTTTACTAAGCCTCAGAAACCGCCTGAGACCAACCCCCCTTCCCGCGCGGCCACTTCCGGAAAAAACTGACAGGTTCATACCGTCGAACTCACTCGCTCTTCCCACAGTATGCAAAAATCGGTCAAAATCGCTGATTTAGACATTACTTCCCTCGTGGACACGGGCAGCCCAGTTACGCTTGCCCGCGAGGATATTTATCGGTTATTAGGATCACCGCCCCTGGCACCAGTACCCCTTAAATTTACCGGATTCGGCAGTGGCGATGTTCGCCCCAATGGCTCTTTTTCTTCCGATATTGAGATAGACAGTTCAGTCTTTCCCGCTAATGTTTACGTTATCCCTTTTGCTCATATGTCCCACCCTTTTATCTTAGGAACAGACGTTATAAGTCAAGGTACACTTGTATGTAATGAGAGTGGTATATCTCTGACAAAACAACCCCAATCAGATATTTTTATCAATCTCATTAATATCAGTGGTGATATCCCTGATGTAGATATAGTTCATATAACTGATCGCGCAGTTCGCGAGGAAGTAGCTGATTTAATCAAATATTACCGTCCTACCAAATCGAAATCTACTAATTTAAAAATATCTATCGTATTGACCGATGATAAACCAGTCTGTCAGCGACCGCGTCGAATGTCCATAGCTGAGAGAGAAATTGTCCGGAATCAAATTCAGCAGTGGCTACATGACGGAATAATCCGACCCTCTTCCAATGATTATGCCAGCCCTATCGTATTAGTCAAGAAAAAAGATAATTCCACACGCTTATGTATAGATTATCGTACCCTCAACAAAAAAATTGTTAAAGATCGTTTTCCCTTCCCCCTTATTGACGATGTTCTCGATCAACTGAAACAAGCGAAAGTCTTCACAACACTTGACCTCAAAAATGGATTTTTCCATGTGGATATCGACCCCCAGAGCACCAAGTACACAGCGTTTATTACACATGACGGTCTCTACGAATTTCTCAAAGCCCCTTTTGGCCTCACGTCCAGTCCTGCCGTTTTTTCAAGATTCCTAGCTTGTGTTTTCCACACACTATTAACGAACGGTACTTTGATTCAATATATGGACGATTTTATAATCCCCTCAGAAACCGAAGCCGAAAACCTACAAAATCTTCGACAAGTCTTACAGACTGCGGCCGACTATGGTTTAGAAATCAATTTTAAAAAGTGTCAGTTTCTACAGCGAAAAATTGAGTTCTTGGGCCATATCATTCAAAACAATACTATTGCGCCTTTTCCGTCAAAAATTATAGCGGTCCTACACTTTCCGGAACCCACAAATGTCAGACAACTCCAGTCACTCCTTGGTTTGACAGGTTACTTCCGAAAATTTATTCCTAACTATGCTTCTATCGCTCGACCCCTCAGCGATCTCTTACGCAAAACATCGAACTTCGAGTTCGGACAGGAACAAAAACACGCGCTCCATAGCTTACGGCATATACTCACGAACGCCCCGCTGCTACATATATTTATTCCCGGTTCTGATTTAGAGGTACATACAGATGCTAGCAAGCTTGGATTTGGTGCTGTCCTCTTACAAAAAGCCGACGATGGTCATTATCACCCGATTCAGTACATGAGTAAAAAAACATCCCCCCAAGAAGAAAAGCTTAGTAGTTATGAGTTAGAGGTGCTAGCTGTAAATAGAGGCACTTAAAAAATTCCGCGTCTACCTCCATGGGACACAGTTTCGAATTATTACGGACTGTCAAGCGTTTCAGAAAACTCTAGACAAAAAAGACTTGACACCGAAAATAGCTCGCTGGGCTCTTTTCCTCCAGGAATTTGACTTTGAAATAAAGCATCGGCCAGCGACTAAGATGCCGCATGTAGACGCTCTCAGCCGCTATCCTGTATTAAATATAACTTATGATGAATTAACCCTTAAAATTATGAGAGCGCAGGAACAAGACCCATTTCTTGCTGGTCTTAAAAGTGCAGCGACGAACACACCAATTACTGATTTTGTTGTACGTAATAATATTTTATATAAAATACTAAATGATCGTGATTTATTGGTGGTCCCCGAGGCTATGCAAATTAATGTACTTCGGGATATCCACACAAAGGGTCATTACTCTGCTAAGAAAACGGAAGAAATAGCGTCTCAAACTTTTTTCATTCCTTATATATCGAATTATCACGTACAGTAGTAACTAATTGTATCCCTTGCATCTTAGCTACAAAAAAATTAGGGAAACAAGAAGGATTTTTACACCCGATTCCTAAGGTTGACCACGCTTTAGACACTTATCATTGTGATTTTTTAGGACCACTCCCTTCCACGAATAAAAACTATCAGCACATTTTCCTCGTCGTCGACGCTTTCACGAAATTTTTATGGTTATACCCCGTTAAATCAGTGTCTGCAAAAGACGCCCTGGATAAACTCAAGCTGCAACAAGCCACATTTGGAAATCCTAGACGAATAATTACGGATAAAGATCCTGCATTCACGTCTGCTGACTTTAAAAATTATTGCGACATAGAAGGTATAGATTTTCACCCAATTACAACTGGCATTTGCCGCGGAAACGGCCAAATTGAAAGATACATTCGATCCATTATTCCTGTTCTCACCAAACTCTCTTTAGACGATCCGAAAAAGTGGTATAAACATGTACCGGCCGTCCAACGAATTTTAAACAGTACAACTTCTTCGGTAACTAAATATTTCCCATTTGAATTACTAACGGGTGTGACTATGAAAAACAAAGATGACTTACGAATAAAACAGCTCTTGGACCTCGAAAATGTAGAAATGATCATGGATCATAAAAAACAGTTACAAGAGAATGCCAAAGTTAATATTTTGAAGCAACAGGAAATTAACCGAAAACAATTCAATAAACGACGCAAAAAGCCATCCATTTATCAAATAAACGATTTAGTAGCAATTAAGCGTACTCAATTCGGCAGTGGATTAAAGTTACGAATCAAATTCCTCGGACCATATAAAATTACTGCTTTTAAACCAAATGATCGATACAGCGTCATGAAAATTGGGAATCATGAAGGCCCCACTATAACAGAAACATCAGTCGACTATATGAAACCCTGGAATATGACGCAATAGGGTCAACATTCTCAAACCCATATATGCCTCGAAACGAAACTTTCTCCGCGCCAAGATATCAATCAACCACATCCCCCTTTTTTGACAGCTGCGCAGAGCTAAGACTCTTTCAACTAGTTCGTTTTTTTCTCCTCCGTAACTTCTTTTGCTTATTACGGTGAACATTATCAAGATTGTTGTGAAATATGCACTTATTTTTTCCTTCACCGCTTGCTTACGAAAAATCACTGTGTATTACTCAAGAAATCACATTCTTCTTCATTTTTTTTATCATGTATGAATACAGCCAGCGTTCTTCTCTAAGTTTGTGAATATATGCTCAGTGCACCAATTTTATTTTTGTGTTGTTCTCCAGTCACCCAAATTGTGAATCTACAGTGAACTTAATCAGTGTGCTCGCTTATGTGTAAAGTGAACTGTCAAGTTACAATTTTCTCATCTAATAGTGCTGTTTCGAAACTACAATTTTTATTAGAGGCACAATTTTTTTTTTTAAGCATTATTTTTTTTTCTCGTTTGTGAAATATGCTCCACGATTATAAACCTTTTTTTTTCTCTGCACGACTATGTTGGTGACAATATGTCAATGTTACCATCACATTTTTTTTTATCACTCGTCCTTTCGCTGACATAACTTTTAACTAGTGACTATAGACAACTTTGGACAGTTTCACCAGGACTGCCAACACTTTTTGAAAAGAAACTATCGTTATGATCTCCACACTTTTACATCATATTGTTGTAATATCTATTATCTGATTGTTATGTATGTTATTATCTTTTGATTATTGTGTATTTTATTATGTAATTTATTTCCTGTATATTGTAATATTGTACCCCCCCGTCCCCAATTTTTTTTCTCTCCCTTGTTGTTGTTTTTTTTCTCTCTCTTTTCAGTTATAGACTAAATTTTATTGTCGTGGCACGGATAACTTTAAACTCGGTACAACGGAGGAAAATTGTTTTTTTTTACCCGCCGCTCAGACGGGGCAAGAAGCGGTAGAATTTTTTTTAAAAAAATGTTATATGGGTCGTGTGCCTGCGGTTTTTCAGACGGAAATTTTGCAGAACATCACAAGAACAGACGGTTCTTGTTGCCTCTTGTGAGAGTAGCATTCAAGCAGACGGCTTGATACGCACAGACGGTGTCATGGCTACTCGCGCAGTTTTGTTTTGGTTTCGTTTTCCTTCCGTTCGCAACTTGTTTTGTTTCCGTGTACCACTTAAAGTTAATTTAACTTTAATTAATTCTGTATAACCGAATTTTGAAAAATTCACCGTTTTTTTTTCTCTCAGTTTGACAATAATTTAAATTTTAAATTATTTTTTTTCTAATATTTTTTTTCTCTCTTTGTGTTTTTTTTATATATTTATTTTTAAAATATATGTGCGAGGGCGCACTGTCGTCGATGGCCGAGTGTACGTTGCCGTTTGCTTCCCAAAACATCCAATTAGTATTATTGCTGTAGTAAGCATTCTCCCACGAGAACCGAATGACTCGTACACATTTGTTTATCTGCTGACGATCAGGTTTTATCCAATTAGCCTGATAGCAAAGAAAAGGAAAATACATGAGATTCGTTGTGGAACTGATCCCGGACAGACGGTCCAAAATCGCTCCGCTTCACGTCGAAGAGCAACCGGCCGGCGAATGCGCCCCGGACTTACTCGAAAGGCCTAACTTCCCCCTTTTACCCTGATATGTGTATATAGATTCCTATAGCCTAGAATTCCAATAAACTTTTATATTATTAAGTAGAGACTCCTACAATTATGATCTACATACACCACATCTATATTATAAAGGCCAAACGTATCTGTGCGTAACGCATACGTCATTTTGTAAATGGCAACACTTTCCTATGCAAATTCGGTTTTGCAATTTTCGTAACTGGAAATTCTACACTTCTACACAACGCACATATTAAATTTTTACACCGTCGTATGGAGAAAAAAAATATAATTTTAAATGCAATTTGTTTCAAAGCTGCATCTCAATTTATTTTTGAGATATTAATTTTTTTTTATAGTTTTTAGCACCAATTTTGTAACTGTGGGAGCATAATCACTCTATTTTCTCTTCAAATTGAAAAAGAAAAAAAAAAGAAATTAAAATGCATATAATATGTCAAATGTATCATCTGTGATCGTATCAATTTGGAATAAATATGTATTTTTTTTATTCGCATTTATACCAGACGCAAGAGCCCCAATCGATAATTTCATCATAATAACATGATATTTTTTGCAATTTACTGATTACATATGCAACTAAAGTTTAATTTTAATAATTTGAACGACTGAGTTTTATAGAAATAGTGTTTTGTTAATTTTAGCTTAAAATAACATTTGTTTGAGAGTTAGGCTGACCAATATAAAATAAATTTTTTACTGCAACTAATTTTGTATATTTATTACGAATAAAGGAAACAGTTCCTTCTTAAACATTTTCTTTCGTCGAATTTCGACGGGTTCCATCTTGTATTAATAAAAATATAACTTGATAAAGTACAATTATAAATAAATATAAATAATATAAACGCAGGTAAATAAAGAAAAATAATTTATCGTGTAGAATAGGGCATAATCGAGCCTTTTTAAGCTTGCAGTAAATTCCAAAGTTAATTCTACAGTTGTTTAAAAAATATATATATATATATTTTCTAATTGATGATGTGAACGATTTCAATACTTACATTTAGTTTTGAGAACAGACATTACTGCAACTGAAACGAAAGAAAGCAACTTTGAAATGTGATGTAACAAAATCAATTACATTAACTCTTTCGGGTCCAAATTTTTTTTTCACTCTTTAGACAAAATTACTTTTATGTTAATAACACTAACGCCAGCTACCCAAATAGATTAATTACTGTTTAAAGAATATTTAGTTGCCTTAAAGATAACGAATATTGTTGTACTATTTAATTAATATTCATATGACAATTGTCTAAGGATGAATTTTTGGAGGTGTTTAGATAATATTGTATAACAGTAAGATTAAAATTATGATACAGTTTTCTAATGTTTTTTACGCTTCATAACATATGTTTCTTTCAAGAAAGTAACTTTTATTTTAAATTTGCAGGGTGAAATATACGTTTAAAACAAAAGAATCGGAAATAGCGCAAAGAGAATTAAGCAAATAATAGTGGTTATTATTATTACTAAATGCCTTAACATAAATGAAGTCATATAGTAAATTCATAGACATATACTAACATTACTGCATGTAAATATTATCAAAAGTATTTCTTTAAACAAAATAATTGTTCATTAAATGACATGTACTATTAATAGTACACCAGACCCGAAAGCGTTAAAAAGATGATGTGGATAATTATAGTGCTAATTACTTTGCTATGAAGTAAGTATATAAAATCCGTACACTTTAAAAAGTAAATATGTCAGTTAGAAAAATTCACATACCTATATATGTAATTTTTTAAAATTACACACTTGTCATAAAAATTACACACTTTTTGCAAAGTTTGGCTTGTTTTTATGCGTATTTTAGTTTGTAAAACTGTGTGTTTTAGTATCACTTGAAAAACACAAATACACTGCGTGTAAAAATTATAAAGACAGCAAAAAAAAAAAAAAAAAGAAATATATATACATATATATATATATATATATATATATATATATATGTATAAATATATATATATGTACGTTGCAGTTTGCCTCCCAAGACATCCAATTAGTATTATTGCTGTACTAAACATTCTCCCACGAGAACCAAGTGACTTCTTCACATTTATTTATCTGCTGACGATCAAGTTTTATCCAATTAGCCTGATAGCAAAGAAAAGGGAAATAGATTAGATTCGTTCTGGGAGTGATGCAGGGCAGACGGCCCAAAATCTCTCCGTTTTATGTCTAAGCGCACCGGACTACGAATGCGCCCCGGACATGCTTGGAATGGCAAAAGCTCCCCCTTTTACCCTGATATACTGTACATAGAACTATTTAACCCAGATTTCTAATAAACTTTTGTTATGTTATTAAGTAATGACTCCTACAATTATGATCTACATGTATCACATGGGGGCCGGCCTATGAATCCTGTATTAAGTGGCCTTAGACCGTGCTAAGCTGAACTGCAACCTTCAGCGTCAGACCACCTGTTTTAAGCTGCACTGCATCTTTCGGCATCAGCGCCTGTCTTAAGCGAACTCTATTTGATTTTCAAGAAATCATTGCTCGGATATTGCGAACTGTGCTGCTTTTTCTCCATCGTATATCAACGCTCCTGGAATTTAACAGATCGCTTCTTACGCCTGTGCCGGACATCTATCTCTGGGCGTTCGACGGCGGACCCCACCTGTCTCTGCACCTGTTCCCTGCCAGCGGCGAACACCGTCTCCTTCCCGGCGGTAGTGCAACAAATGTGTTTTTAACCCGTGTTCCTTCACAGTGTCAGTGGGCGCGCGATATTTTTTTTCTTTCTCTTTCATTTCCATGGAATATAAATGTTCCTCCGGCTCTCATTAAGAGCGGTTTTTTTTAAATTGGATACAATGTATGCAAGGTAAGCGACCTCCATTTTGATTATTTTTTATTATGGTGAAATCGATTTAATATATTTTATACGAAATGCAGTTAGCCGACATATCTGTTATTCGAAGCCAGATTAAATCGGCCAGAACCGATAAAATTAAAGTGCTCCACCAGCTAATTTTTTCATCCGACGAACGCCGTCAGAATCGCCAAAATTTACGATTATTTTCCGGGTTTCCTTTTGCAACCCAAACTCCAGAATATGACGCGAAATTAAAGGAGATTTCCGACACTTTTGATAAGCTACAGTTAATTACTGTAGCAAACCTGCTAAATCTCGATATTTCGGTAGAAATTCCCGAGTTAGCTAAGTGCATAGTAGATTCTTTAATAGACATCTCTAAATTGAAATCTTCATTTGACAATGCCTCGAATTCTGACTCAGATGAACCCAAAAATACTTCTCATATCAGTACAGAGACAGCTAACTCCGCATACGAAGACAGTGATACACAAACCGAAGCATTTCACCTTACACAACAACATTCCTTTTCTTTTCACGATTTAGAGCATCTTATAACAAACACCCTTTAGTGGTGCAAAGCACGAGGATATCCAAGTTTGGATTGATCGTTTTGAAAAGCTAGCGAACTCTTTTAAACTTTTCGATTTTCAAAAATTCTTGTTCGCGGAACGTGCGCTTTCTAGGATCACATTACTATACGTTCGGGGTGAACCTAACATTTCCTCCTATCCCTCACTCAAACAAGCGCTTTTGCGCGAATTTTCGAAATCCGTTTCCCCCGCAGAAATTCATAGGTTACTCTCGGTGCGAAATAAGAAGAATTCCGAGTCATTAATGGAATACTTCTTAAAAATGAAGGAGTTGGCTCAAAGAGCAAATATTGATGACATGTCTGTCATCCATTACATCATCCAAGGTACCCCAGATCCACCGGCTAACAAATCTATTTTCTACGGATGCTCGCATTTAGCCGATTTTTAAACAAAAACTTCTCATATATGACGAAATTTCTGCTTCAGACTCGCATCCTAAACCCAAAATTCATCACAATACACCCAACCGTGTCCCTCCCCCTCCCACCCCTACCCCTCCCGAAAGATAGAACGCGTAAGCTGGTCTGTTTTAACTGTAATCAAATTGGCCATATTAGTTCAGTATGCAATAAGAAAAATCTAGGCCCTAGGTGCCATGCTTGCTCCCGTTTTGACCATGTCGCTTCCAAATGCAACGAGCGCTTTACTAAGCCTCAGAAACCGATTGAGACCAACCCCCCTTCCCGCGCGGTCATTTCCGGAAAAAACCGACAGGTTCATACCGTCGAACTCACTCGCTCTTTCCACAGTATGCAAAAATCTGTCAAAATCGCTGATTTAGACATTACTTCCCTCGTTGACACGGGAAGCGCAGTTACGCTTGCCCGCGAGGATATTTATCGGTTATTAGGATCACCATCCCTGGCACCAGTATCCCTCAAATTTACCGGATTTGGTAGTGGCGACGTTCTCCCCAATGGATCTTTTTCTACCGATATTGAGATAGACAGTTCAGTTTTTCCGCTAATGTTTACGTTATCCGTTTTGCTCATATGTCCCACCCTTTTATCTTAGGAACGGACGCTATAAGTCAAGGTACACTTGTATGTAATGAGAGTGGTATATCTCTGACAAAACAACCCCAATCAGGTATTTTTATTAACCTCATTATTGTCAGTCATGATATCCCTGATGTACACTTAGTTCATATAACTGATCGCGCAGTTCGCGAGGAAGTAGCTGATTTAATCAAATATTACCGTCCCACCAAATCGAAATCTAATAATTTAAAAATGTCTATCGTATTGACCGATGATAAACCAGTCTGTCAGCGACCAAGTCGAATGTCCATAGCTGAGAAGGGAATTGTCCGGAATCAGATTCAACAGCGGCTACATGACGGAATAATCAGACCCTCTACCAGTGATTACGCCAGCCCTATCATGTTAGTTAAGAAAAAAGATAATTCCACACGATTGTGCATTGATTATCGTACCCTCAATAAAAAAATTGTTAAAGATCGGTTTCCCCTCCCCCTTATTGACGATGTTCTCGATCAACTGCAACGAGCAAAAGTCTTCACAACACTTGATCTCAAAAATGGATTTTTCCATGTGGATATCGACCCCCATAGCACCAAGCACACAGCGTTTATTACACATGATGGTCTCTACGAATTTCTCAAAGCCCCTTTTGGCCTCACGTCCAGTCCTGCGTCAAGATTCCTAGCTTGTATTTTCCGCACACTATTAACGAACGGTACTTTGATTCAATATATGGGCGATTTTATAATCCCCTCCGAAACCGAAGCCGAAAACCTACAGAAACTTCGACAAGTCTTACAGACTGCGGCCGACTATGGGTTAAAAATCAACTTTAAAAAGTGTCAGTTTCTACAGCGAAAAATTGAGTTCTTAGGCCATATCATTCAAAACAATACTATTGCGCCTTCCCCGTCAAAAATTAAAGCGGTCCTACACTTTCCGGAACCCACAAATGTCAGACAACTCCAGTCACTACTTGGTTTGACAGGTTACTTTCGAAAATTTATTCCTAACTATGCTTCTATCGCTCGACCCCTCAGCGATCTCTTACGCAAAACATCGAACTTCGAGTTCGGACAGGAGCAAAAACACGCTCTCCATACCTTACGCCACATACTCACAAGCGCCCCGCTGCTACATATTTTCATTCCCGGTTCCGACTTAAAGGTACATACGGATGCTAGTAAATTCGGATTTGTCGCCGTTCTCTTACAAAAAGCCGACGATGGTCATTATCACCCGATTCAGTACATGAGTAAAAAAACATCTCCCCAAGAAGAAAAACTTAGTAGTTATGAGCTAGAGGTGCTACCGGTAATAGAGGCACTTAAAAAATTCCGCGTCTATCTCCATGGGACACAGTTTCGAATTATTACGGACTGTCAAGCGTTTTAGAAAACTCTGGACAAAAAAGATTCGACACCGAAAATAGCTCGCAGGGCTCTCTTCCTCCAGGAATTTGACTTTGAAATAAAGCATCGGCCAGCGACTAAGATGCCGCATGTAGACGCTCTCAGCCGCTATCCTGTATTAAATATAACTTATGATGAATTAACTCTTAAAATTATGAGAGCGCAAGAACAAGACCCATTTCTTGCTGGTCTTAAAACAGCAACGACGGACACACCAATTACTGATTTTGTTGTACGCAATAATATTTTATATAAAATACTAAATGATCATGATTTATTGGTGGTCCCCGAGGCTATGCAAATTAATGTACTTCGGGATATCCACACAAGAGGTCATTATTCTGCTAAGAAAACGGAAGATATAGCGTCTCAAGCTTTTTTCATTCCTAATATATCGAAATTATCACGTACAGTAGTAACTAGTTGTATCCCTTGCATCTTAGCTACAAAAAAATTAGGGAAACAAGAAGGATTTTTACACCCGATTCCTAAGGGAGACCACGCTTTAGACACTTACCATTGCGATTTTTTAGGACCACTCCCTTCCACGAATAAAAACTATCAGCACATTTTCCTCGTCGTCGACGCTTTTACGAAATTTTTATGGTTATACCCCGTTAAATCAGTGTCTGCCAAAGACGCCCTGGATAAACTCAAGCTGCAACAAGTCACATTTGGAAATCCAAGACGAATAATTAAGGACAAAGGTCCTGCCTTCACGTCTGCTGACTTTAAAAATTATTGCGACATAGAAGGTATAGATATTCACCCGATTACAACTGGCATCTGCCGCGGAAACGGGCAAATTGAAAGATATATTCAATCCATTATTCCTGTTCTCACCAAACTCTCTTTAGACGATCCGAAAAAGTGGTATAAACATGTACCTGCTGTCCAACGAATTTTAAACAGTACAACTTCCTCGGTAACTAAATATTCCCTATTTGAATTTCTAATGGGTGTTACTATGAAAAACAAAGATGACTTACGAATAAAACAGCTCTTGGAGCTCGAAAATGTAGAAATGATCATGGATCATAAAAAGCAGTTCAAGAGAATGCCAAACTTAATATTTTGAAGCAACAGGAAATCAACCGAAAACAATTCAATAAACGACGTAAAAAACCGTCCCAATATCACATAAACGATTTAGTAGCAATTAAGCGTACTCAATTCGGCAGTGGATTAAAGTTACGAATCAAATTCCTTGGACCATACAAAATTACGGCTATTAAACCAAATGATCACCAATAAGTTCACCAATTTTATTTTTGTGTTGTTCTCCAGTTACGTAAATTGTGAATTTCCTGTAGAGGTCTGCACGGGCCGGAATTTCCAGGCCCGGCCCGTACAAAAATCAGCGAAAACAGGCCCGGCCTGGCCCGGCCCGTTTTGGCCCGTTACAATTTCTACGATTTCTAAAAAATTCAGATTTTTATCATATAACTAAGATTCCTTTAAAGAATACTGCATACATATCTATGGAATGATTTTATAGTATATTTTACAGCAAATAGACATTAACAACATTAATGATTACATAGATTCTTAGGCTTTCAACATTCGAATAAAGATTCATTAAAAAATTAATATGGCTTAGAATAAAAGAAAAAAGAAAGAAAGCTAAAAACATCGTTAATTTTGAAGCTGTTTAATAAAAGAAGATTTATAAATATATTTCTATATCATTTTATTATAGATTTCAAATCCAAATTCATTCTTAAATTCAAAGAAGCTCCTTTCTGATACATTTCTAAATTCATTTTTTTCCCTCAGAAACGCATAAGATTAGCAGATATCTTTATTCAGAAACTATATAATCGAATGGCGTTATCCATTTTTTGACACAAGCAATTTAAGAATACTGCAAACAAATAAAATACTGTCATAATTAGCGTTTTGAATAGAATTTCCGGAAGCAATAGCAAGGGAAGGGAGAAAAACCTGCAATCATTTGAGAAACTATTATATCTCAACAAGGTTATACAAGTATTTTATTTACCAAAAATGAAAAACGCTATTCGATTCCAAATCCCTTCAATAGTTAGGCTTATCACTTTTATACTTTTACAATTTAAAATTAATCAGAAAATGTGTCAAACTTTCGCATTATTGAGAAATTAATTTAAAAATCATTAAGAAGTATATATCCGAAGACTAAGCTAACATAAGTTCTTTATCGCTGTTAATAATTTTACAAATCATGTTTTCTGCCAATAATTAAGTCTAGTACTGGTCCGGCCAGTCTATATGTAGAAAAGTAATGCAAGCGTGATCTCGGACCGGCATATTAAAACGGGTTACACATAATGTAATTCTCCGATGCCGATACACTGTGCATTTTTATAAACGTGCATTTTATATTGACGCTGTCAAACTAGCATGGCCACATTTATACTTGTTCTCGTTAAAACCATTTTCGTTGAAAATAGCTCATATTTTATCGTTTCTGCTGAAATCTTCAGAACGGGCCGGCAAGCCCGAAAATTTTTTTTATCGGCCCGGCCCGGCCCGTCTGGCCCGTTCAATTTTTTTGCCGGCCCTGCCCGTTTATGTTGTTTGTCGGCCCGGCCCGGCCCGGCCCGTTAGAAAATTCGAAACGATTCCGCCGGCCCGCGGGCCGGGCCGGGTACGGGCCACGGGCCAGGCCCGGGCCCGTGCAGACCTCTAATTTCCTGTGCTATCAATCAGTGTGTGTTCGCTTATGTGAAAAGTGAATTGCCAAGTTACACAGTTTTCTCATCTGATAGTGCTGTTTTGAAACTACTACAATTTTTATTAGAGGCACAATTTCTTTTTAAAGTATTTTTTTTGTGTGAAATATGCTCCACGATTATAAACCTTTTCTTTATTTTTCTCTCTGCTCGACCATGTTTGTGAGAATATGCCAATGTTATCATCACATTTTTTTTCTCCTTTTGTGTCTCACTCAAGATTGTGAAAACGTGATTTTTTTAATCACTCGTCTTTTCGCTGACATCACTTTTGACAATTGACTTTTGACTATAGACAATTTTAGACAGTTTCACCAGGACTGCCAACACTTTTTGAAAAAAAACTATCGTTATTATCTCCATACTTTTACCTCATCATATTGTTGTAATATACAGGGTGTATCTAAACTACTGGGCAAAACTTTACGGGATGATAGTTCACATCAAGAGAAATAATATTAAATGGGAAACTAAGGGTCCCAAACGTCTTCTTAAGGAGATAGGCGCCATCAAAGTTTAGGGTCCAAAATTTGAAATGATTATAAAAAACGGAAAAAATGATCAATTCCTTTGCGGTTTTCACGAAAACTATTCTTTATGTCACTATAGTCTTGAAAATAAATTATAAAGATAAATTTTAAAAAATACCGATAGAGGGCGCTTTAGACTTTGGAGTAACGAACAACTATTTTTTACCGTTATTTTTTGCATCTCATTAATTTTTTTTAGAAGGTTAGACATAAACTTAAATTTTGAGCTCAAAATCTGGGGTTAAGTAGCGCAAACTAAACTGTGTTCAATGGGAGTGGGTAGATTGAAATTTAAAATGAATATAAAAAAAAGAAAAGTTGGTCAATTGATTTGCGGTTTTCACTAAAATTATTCTTTATGTCAGTTTTGTCTTGAAAATAAATTATACAGATAAATTTCAAAAAATGTTGATAGAGGGCGCGTTAGACTTTGGTGTAACGTACAACTATTTTTTACCGTTATTTTTTGCATCTCATTAAATTTTTTTAGAAGCTTAGACATAAACTTAAATTATGAGCTGAATATCTGAATCGTTGAGAGTGGTTAAGTAGCGCAAATTGAACTTTGTTCAATGGGGATGGGAAGGTTCAAATTTCAAATGATAATAAAAAACGGAAAAATTGGTCGAATAACTTGCAGTTTTCTCTAAAACCATTCTTTATGTCAGTATTTCCTTAAAAAATAAAATTTAAAGATAAATTTCAAAAAATTCCGATAGAGGGCGCCTTAAACTTTACAGTAACCAACAACTATTTTTAACCGTTATTTTTTTTTTAAATCTAAATAAATGTTTTAAAAGCTTAGACTTAAATTTTGAGCTCAAAATCTTAATCGTTGTGAGAAATTAAGTAGCGAAAAATTGAACTGTGTCCGTAGGGTGGGCAGGGTAACATTTCAACTCCTGAATACAGTTCAGTTTGCGCTTCTTAACCCCTCCCAACGATTCAGAATTTGAGCTCAAAATTTAAGTCTAAGCTTTTGCAAGCATTTAATTAGATACAAAAAATAACAGTTAAAAATGGTTGTTAGATACTCTAAAGTTTAAGACGCCCTCTAACGGAATTTTTTGAAAATTATTTTTAAATTTATTTTCAAGGAAATACTGACATAAAGAATGGTTTTAGAGAAAACCGCAAACGAATCGATCAATTATTCTGTTTTTTATAATCATTTGAAATTTTAACCTACCCACTCCCATTGAATACAGTTCAGTTTGCGCTACTTAACCACAGATATTGAGCTCAAAATTTAAGTTTATGTCTAAACTTCTAAAAAAATTTAATGAGATGCAAAAAATGACGGTAAAAAATAGTTGCTCGATACTCCAAAGTCTAAAGCGCCCTCTATCGGCATTTTTTAAAATTTATCTTTATAATTTATTTTCAAGACAATACTGACATAAAGAATGGTTTTAGAGAAAACCGCAAACGAATCGACCAATTTTTCCGTTTTTTATAATCATTTGAAATTTTAACCTACCCACTCCCATTGAATACAGTTCAGTTTGCGCTACTTAACCACAGATATTGAGCTCAAAATTTAAGTTTATGTCTAAACTTCTAAAAAAATTTAATGAGATGCAAAAAATGACGGTAAAAAATAGTTGTTCGATACTCCAAAGTCTAAAGCGCCCTCTATCGGCATTTTTTGAAATTTATCTTTATAATTTATTTTCAAGACAATACTGACATAAAGAATAGTTTTCGTGAAAACCGCAAAAGAATCGACCAATTTTTCCGTTTTTTATAATCATTTGTTAATTTGAACCTACCCACTCCCATTGAATACAGTTCAGTTTGCGCTACTTAACCACAGATATTGAGCTCAAAATTTAAGTTTATGTCTAACCTTCTAAAAAAATTTGATGAGATGCAAAAAATAACGGTAAAAAATAGTTGTTCGTTACTCCAAAGTCTAAAGCGCCCTCTATCGGCATTTTTTGAAATTTATCTTTATAATTTATTTTTAAGACAATACTGACATAAAGAATAGTTTTCGTGAAAACCGCAAACGAATCGACCAATTTTTCCGTTTTTTATAATCATTTCAAATTTTGGACCCTAAACTTTGATGGCGCCTATCTCCTTCGGAAGACGTTTGGGACCCTTAGTTTCTCATTTAATATTATTTGTCTTGATGTGTACTATCACCCCTTAAAGTTTTGCCCAGTAGTTTAATACACCCTGTATATTATCTGATTGTTATGTATATTATTATCTTTTGATTATTGTGTATTTTGTTATGTAATTTCTTTCCTGTATATTGTAATATTGTGCCCCCCCCGTTCCCAATTTTTTTTCTCTCCCTTGCTTTCAGTTTTTTTTCTCTTTCCAGTTATAGTCTAAATTTTATTGTCGTGGCACGGATAACTTTAAACTCGGTACAACGGAGGAAAATTGTTTTTTTACCCGCAGGCCGCCCAGACGAGGCAAGAAGCGGTAGAATTTTTTTAATGATATATGGGTCGTGTGCCTGTGTTTTTTCAGACGGAAATTTCTCAGAACATCACAAGAACAGACGGTTCTTGTTGCCTCTTGTTAGAGAAGCATTCAATCAGACGGCTTGATACACACAGACGGTGCTATGGCTACTCGCGCTGTTTTGTTTTGGTTTCGTTTTCCTTCCGTTCGGAACTTGTTTTGTTTCCGTGTACCACTTAAAGTTAATTTAACTTTAATTAATTCTGTATAGCCGAATTTTGAAAAATTCACCGTTTTTTTTCACTCAGTTTGACATTAATAATTTAAATTTTAAATTATTTTTTTTTCTCTAATTTTTTTTCTCTGTATGGTTATTTTTTTATTTTTATTTTTAAAATACATGTGCGAGGGCACACTGTCGTCGATGGCCGAGTGTACGTTGCAGTTTTCCTCCCAAAACATCCATTTAGTATTATTGCTGTACTAAGCATTCTCCCACGAGAACCAAGTTATTCCTTCACATTTGTTTATCTGCTGACGATCAAGTTTTATCCAATTAGCCTGATAGCAAAGAAAAGGGAAATAGATTAGATTCGTTCTGGGAGTGATGCAGGGCAGACGGCCCAAAATCTCTCCGTTTTATGTCTAAGCGCACCGGACTACGAATGCGCCCCGGACATGCTTGGAATGGCAAAAGCTCCCCCTTTTACCCTGATATACTGTACATAGAACTATTTAACCCAGACTTCTAATAAACTTTTGTTATGTTTTTAAGTAATGACTCCTACAATTATGATCTACATGTATCACATATATTTTTAAATTTCAAAACAAATGAAACTTTTTTCCTTATAATATGTATCATTAAGCTGATACATATGCTGATACACATAAAGCTGATAAAAAAGTCAATAAAATTCATCTGTGAGTATTTTATTTAAAAATAAAATAACTAAAAAGAAAAAACAATATTTTTGTCTGCCTAAAAACTTTAAGTACTCCAAAATAAATTTAATCTAATAATCAAAGAAACAAATATTTAATGTATTATGCACTCACCGATGAGTTTAATGATTGCAAATATTCCATCATTCGTCTTTTTCTTCCTTGCCCTTTTTGAAAGACAAGTACTGAGACAAACTGCGTGTTAGTATGTGTTCCCACATTGGTAAACACTAGTACCAAAAAATCCCATTGATTATAAAGTGTTTTTTTCCATAACAATTAAACGTATTTTTAACTATCTTTGTAGTTTGTGCATTGTTTTAATTACTATTCATTTACACACATTGAGATTACCTTTTCTTGTTTTTATTGATAGGGGAAGATGAGGATACTTGAACCATTTTTTAAATTTTAATTTTTTGAAATTTTTTATAATTTCTTAGAACAAAATAAAATATTGAAAATGAAAATTGATATTTTTTCTTCAATTGAAAACCACTTTCAATTAATTTTGAAATAATTTTTCTATGTCTAATACATTTTTACTTTTTCCTTTACATCGTGGCTCAAGTATCCCCCTCATGGGGATACATGAGCCATGGTGAAGGGATACTTGAGCCAGTATGGAAAAATACCCACAAAAATAATTTTTTTCGCTTTATTTGTGCACAAATATTTTACAGAATGATAAATTATGATACATAAAGTCCTTCAAAACAGATTTTCAACTCTTTGGTAACATGTTTGAAGAACAAATTCAGAATTGTTGTAACGCCATACATCTTTTCACTTTTACCAACATGGTAACTCAATAGTGCCCTCTGTTGGAGATAATAGAAGTCATTTCTTTGATTTAAAAAAGAGTTACATTAACAGAGGTTACAATTCCAATATTTACAATTTCAATTAAAGTATTATAAATTATGACCTGTAAAACAATTTAAAAAAGTTATTTTAATGTAACAAATGTTAAATTGAAAACTATGTTTACATTTATCTAAACAGGCTATTTTGTTAGTCAAAATGAAAAGTAAAATGGATATTTTCATTTAAAAACTACGCATTTTTAAACCTTTTTTTTCTAGGTCACTATTTTTTTAAGAAACAAAATATGCTCCTTTTTATCCTGTAAAATAAATCTATTAGTGAATATAAGAACGTAATTTTATTTTTTGTTGATTTCATCCAAGTCTAATTTTCTAGTGGGGATGGTTGAGCCATGGCTCAAGTATACCCAATCTCACTTGCTCAAGTATCTCCATTACCACTATTTTTGTTTATCAGAGTTTTACTAAGTAAAGAATGCAGCTATTTGAACTATTTTAGATTCAAAATACAATTTATATTATACTTATTAAATTTATATGTATTGTTGCAACTTTAAACAAAACTTTGATTACAAAAAAATAAAAATAAAAACATGCACCTAAATATTTACTTCTGATAGGGAAAAAGCAACTATTAATCATTATACTTTCGAAATGGTACCAAGGTATGTGATTTCTTTAATACATGTTCAGAACTATAAATATGTTACCATATTGCCAGTTTTAGAAAGAAAAATTAACCAACTGTAGAGAAAATAGGGGTGGCTCAAGTATCCCCTATGCTCAAGTATCCCCAATCTCCCCTAATGTATCATCCGTACTAAAATTTGCGTTTTTCGTAGGACAGAAAAACCGAGCATAACAGAAATCGTACAAAAATTATTATACTGATATACAATTTTATCTTGGATGGGTCGCGAAATTCTTTTTTGCCGAAAGATGGGTCGTGAAATTCTTTTTTGCTGAAAGGTGGTGTACGAAGGTGAAAAAAAAAAAAAAGAAAAACTAAATTAAAAAAGAAAAAGCAAGTAGACTGTAAATTTAATGGAATGTTTATTTTCTAAGAGTCACCGCTTGTTGCAGCATTAGAGCTTGTTGCTAAGAGACCGTTTCTCTCAATCCACTGCGTCACACAACACGTGAGCAGGGGTTACACTAAATTGCCGATTGGCGTATAATTGGCGTGGGCTGTGTTTGTCGCCAAGGCGATGTAACAAGATCACAATACAGAAGCGGAACATCCTGCCCGGCGTTGAAATATTTTTATATTTCAAGATACATATGCAATACAAGTAATAACACAACATGATACAGATTATAAGCAAAAATAAATAAATAAAATAAATAAACACAAATAATACATGAAAAATTAATACATAATAAAGCACATTTAAGGTTTAAGATCTATGATGTTGTCCTCAATGGGTAATATACTTATTTTTGAAATAGGTCGTTTAAAATTACCCTTAGCGGTACGAACTTCAACTACCCTGACTATCCCGTCCGCGCCTGGGGAAACCTTATTAATACGGCCTAGTGACCAAGTGCAAATGGGTAATTGTGAGTCCTTAAGCAAAACTAGCATTCCTGGCAGAATATTAGGCCTTTTAAATAGCCACTTGTTTCTTTCTTGTAACTGGCTCAGATAATTATTCTGCCAACGTTTCCATATTAACTGCGTTAATTTTTGAGTCCTTTGCCATTTATTTAGCAAATTATCCTTGACCTCACTTAAATTGGGTTCTGGAATTAAATTAAGAGGCTTTCCTATGAGGAAGTGACCAGGAGTCAACACCTGAAGATCGTCAGGATCTGCGACCACTTTGTCCTTTAGGACAAAGTGGTCGCGAATTCAAAATAGCCTCTATCTGTGTGATAACTGTCAGGAATTCCTCGATCGTGAGATGAGCCGAGCCCACAGCTCTTTTTAAGTGGTATTTGAAAGATTTGACTCCTGCCTCTTAAAGGCCACCAAAATTTGGCGCCCTAGGAGGGGAGAACTTCCAGTTAATACCTTCAGAAGCTAAAAAGTTCGAAACTTCATCACTCGTAACAAGTCTGCGTAAACGTTTTAGTTCTGCTGAAGCCCCAACGAAATTTGTAGCATTGTCGCTAAAGATTACAGAGCTTTTCCCACCACGAGCTAAGAATCTTTTTAGAGTCGCTATTATAGCCTCGGATGTCAAATCTGAGACAAAATCCAAGTGCACAGCTTTAGTGACCATACATACAAATATGGCAACATAGATTTTCTGAAAAGTACCCTTTCTTTGACCTTTATATTTTATTTCAAAAGGCCCACTTAAATCTAATCCCACATTTGAAAATGGGGAACTGGGCACTATTCTTTCAGGAGGGAGATCCCCCATCATTTGACTAGCCGTTATAGGTTTAATTTTAAAGCATTGTAAACACTCATGTACAATTTTACGCGCAATATTTCTGCCACCAAGCGGCCAATATTTTTGACGCACAGTGTTCAAAAGAGCTTGGGGTCCTACATGAAAATCTCGTTTATGATAATATTGAAAAATTATTTTCGTCAAGCGACAGCTCGCCGGAAGTATAATGAGGTATTTATGGTCAAAATTCAAATTTGATTTTGCTAGTCTTCCTCCCACCCTCAATAAGCTATCTCCATCTAAAAAGGGATTTAAGAATTTTAACTTACTTGCGCGATGAACCGAAGATCCCGCTTGGAGGGCCGAAATTTCATTTTTGAAATACTTTACCTGTTCATTTTTTATTAAATAAACCTCTGCCTTTCTTAATTCCTCCAGCAACAGAGGGCCGGTTGCAGATGTTGCTTTTTTACATTTATGTATGAATCTGAAAATATAAGCTAAAATTCTAATTAATTTTTGGAAATTATTGCTAAGATTAATTAAATTATCACAGAAATTAGAGTCAGTATGAATAGCGAATGTCAAGTTTTTTGGGAGCTTTAAGCTCACTAGAATAATGTTCATCTTTAATGTCACTTATATTAGAGTCAGTTTTTGCTATTGTTTCTTCAAGAATTGAAAGAGGCGGGCCATGCCACCACAACTGGTTAGAAGACAGGTTTTCCACACTTGCACCTCTTGATATCAAGTCAGCTGGATTGTGTTCTGACGGAATATGAAACCATGGAAAGTTCTTAGTTTGTTCCTTAATTTGCACAACGCGGTTTCCCACAAACGTTTTCAGGAGATGAGGAGCAGTGTCTATCCAAGCTAAAGCAATAGTTGAATCAGAAAACAAATTAACTGAAGCTACTTGTTTGTCTAATGAATTTAAGACCTTGTTAGTGAGTTTAGCCAGAAGAAGACATGCTGACAGTTCGAGACGTGGTACTGTTATTACTTTGGTTGGACACACGCGGGATTTACTACATAATAAGTGACTGATGGTTTCACTAGAATTAGATGTTTGCATGTATATCACTGCGCCATAAGCCTTGGAAGACGCATCTGCGAAACCATTTAGCACCACTGATTGGTTCACAGCTAGGAAGCATCTTGGCACTTCAATGGATTCCAGTTCTTTAAGACTTTCGAGGAAGGTTTCCCATTGTTTGGCAACATGAGAGGGCAGCTCCTCATTCCACTCTATTTTAAGAAGCCATAGCTCCTGCATGAATATTTTTGCTTTAGCAATCACTGGCCCTAAGAGACCGAGAGGGTCATCTTGCAGAACTCCACCCTTACATAATAAATCGTTCAAAGATTTTCCGTTGGTTGACTTGGTACTAGCGTCAAAAACGACGCGTAGTTTTGTGGTTTTACTAGAGGGTCGTAAAACGTTGTGATGTGGTAATAGCCATCATTAAAGTTCGTGTTTTCTTTTATTTCATGCATGTGATTTAAATCTCTACATTCTTTAATAAATTCTGTGTATAAATTTTTCATAACAGGATCTCGATTTAAACGTTGCCACAGAGAGTTTAATCTTTTCAAAGCAAGATTTTTGGAATTTCCCAAATCGGGTTCTAAAACCTGTGGTTTAAACGGCATCGTGACCACAAACCTACCATCCGGTTTTCTGAAGTGCGTTTTATCGAAGTGATCATTACAATATTCTAATTCTTCACTGTTACAGGGTTTTAAATTTTGTACTTCTTCAATTTCCCAGAAAGACTTCAAAGTGTCATTAAGTAATTCAAGATTTTTTGTTAAGAAACAATAATTAGTATTATTATTATTTACTGTTTTGTCATAAATACACCCAGATTCTAAATATCCAAAAATACTTGATTGCAAATATAAATTATTGCCTAACTTTATTTTTTCTTCATTTAAAAGAGAAAAATACAGTTCAGCACCGATAATTATCTCCACACTGCTTGGAATGTTAAATTTTTTATCCGCTAAACAAATATTTGCTGGAATTTTTAAATCTGATATGTTTATCTTTTTCGAGGGCGTGAAGTCACAAATGTTTGGAACGATTAATAACTCAATATCATAACTGGTACTATTCATTTTATTTGACAACTTTGATTTGATTCTAGATTTAATGTAAATAGGCAATTTATTTATTCCACTTACAGGAATATTTATTTTCTCTTTTTTCAAGCCTAATATTTGTGCTGCTTTAAATGTACAAAAACAATTCTGAGATGCGGAATCTAATATTGCCCTGAAAGGAATTTTGATGCCATTTACATCTGTCAAATAAATTATTGCAGTGCTAATTAAAACAGATTTATTATTATCATTTTCATACGAAAAAAATGAATGAGCAGTAGTTTCGTTTTGTGATAAATCTTCCGAAACAAAATTGCTATTTATTGTTTCATGTATTGGGAGATTGTTTATAGGATTGTTTACTGGTGTTGTATAGTTATGTACAGGCCCTTATTACCGCATGGGCAAATCGGGACTTTGCCCATGGGCCCCGGATTATCCCTATGGGGATCCCTACATTAAATTATAAAATATTTACTTTCTTTTTCCAATTCAAACTCTTCCATATGTTGAAGTTACTAAATTTATCTTAGAGTAATATAGCAAATTGCTAAAGTTATATAAAAGAGTTTTGTACTGTATTAAGATAAAAAAGGTGTACTTTTATTAATTAAAGTATTTGATTTAAAGTTGACGGAGCTAAGAATTTTCTTCTATTTATATCCAAAGTGCGAAAATATGTTTATGCACTACACTTACATATATGAATATATGAGTGACCACCAGTTCTATTTGAATAAAGTTGCAATGATTCGAAAGGGGGCCCCCTAATTTATCTTTGCGCAGGGCCCCAATTAGTCATAATCAGGCCCTGGTTATGTAATGATGAATGATGGCTTGCGCTCTTGCAAACATGACAAGTGCTTTTTGAATTACAATAATTAATGAGGTGGGCTGAACTTAAACAATTGAAGCAAAGTTTATTTTTCTTAACAAGGTTAATTCGCTCACTTAACTTCATGTTTTTATATTTAACACAATGATATAAGGGGTGGTTTTCGGTTTTACAAATTACGCAACATTTACTTTGAGGTTTGCTTGTTTTTATGAATAAGGATTTTGCAGTATATTTAGAGGATACGTTAGAACTTATACTATTTAAGATTTGACATCTTCGCTCAAGAAATTCTAAAAATTCATCAAAATTAGGCACTTCATTATCCTTTAATGTTAGTTCGTATTGTTTACGAGTTTCGTTATCTAGTTTATTTAGAATAATATTTAGCAAAATTGCGTTCGAGAAATTATCTCTATCATACTTTAAGATCTTTAAAGCCCTTAAATTTTTCTTCACGTTATCCAATAAAATGCGGAGATCCTTAGCGGATTCCTGTTTAATTACATAAAGATTTAAAATATTCTTTATATGACAATCTACCATAACTCTTTTATTCTCGTATCTTTGTTCTAACGCATTGAAAAGTGAAACATAATTTTCATCTGGTGTAAGCAAACTCCTTCAACCAGTCAAAGCAGAACGCAAATAAAATAATTTTTCATTATCTTTTAAATTTGAATTATAATTAATAAGCTCATTAAAAGTACTTTTAAATACGGACCATTCTTCAATTCTGCCACTAAAAACCGGCAATATGACCCTAGGTAGCTTAATGCTAGACGTTTTAGCTTGGTCCTGTTTAATGGATTTTTTATTAGAATCAGTATTTTCATAATAAGCAATAATAGAGGATTTTAAGCTTACCTCTAGTTTTAGAATATCTTCGTCCAGTTGCGAGAGGATTTTTTCCGTTTCTTCCAACTTTTCTTCCTCTATTATTCTATAATACTCTAGTTTAAGAGCTTCAAACTTTTCTTCTGTTTTCGACAGTGAGTCCAGGTGGGCTTTCCATTCGGATAAATTAAATGTTTTTCCATCCGTTGCGTTAAATATTCTAGTGACTTGGGCCTTGATATTCCCTCGCCTTCTGTTTAACGATGTTATTTCACTTCCCGACATTATTCATCTTGTTGACGAAATTCGATAAATTCAATATTTAATTCAATAGAAAAGACACTGGCTCGTTCATACCTCCGGGTCGCTAGGACCAAATGTACGGAGGTGTACTAAATTAAAAAGAAAAACTAAATTAAAAAAGAAAAAGCAAGTATACTGTAAATTTAATGGAATGTTTATTTTCTAAGAGTCACCGCTTGTTGCAGCATTAGAGCTTGTTGCTAAGAGACCGTTTCTCTCAATCCACTGCGTCACACAACACGTGAGCAGGGGCTACACTAAATTGCCGATTGGCGTATAATTGGCGTGGGCTGTGTTTGTCGCCAAGGCGATGTTACAAGATCACAATACAGAAGCGGAACACACTGTAAAAAAAAAAATCAAGAGGTTACTAAAAATTCTTTAGTAAATTTGTATTCCACAGTATTTTTTAGTAACCATTACAAACTTTTTTTTTGCAAGTGAAACAAGCATTTCTTTTGTAAACTGAACAAAATAATTTTTTGTATAACTAACTTAAAAATTTTTAGTATGAGCCATCAAGAAAATTTTAGTAATAGCTCCAAAATTGTTTTTAATAACCTTTACGTGCGCCCGAAGGATAGGAGATGCATCGAAATTTCTGAAGCGATAGATTTTCGGCAAAACCGCAATAGATGGCAGCACCAAAAATTCTACCTGCTCTGACAGGATTTTCATAATCCCTTTATTAACGAGTACTCACACTACATACATTCGGGACGTACTTCACGGCGCCCGGTATCGAACCCGTGACCTCTTAACCTGGAATCCGTTACTATAACCACTATGCTATCAGGGCCACACCAAGTGAGTTTTAGTAATAGCTATTAAAAATGTAAAACTATTAACTCTATCTATTGCTAACTTTTTTCTAGTAATTCTTACAGATTTTCTAGTAACCGACTAAGATTACTAAAAAATTTTTAGTAATTACAAGGATCACTAAAGTTTTTTTAGTAGATCGACCCTTTTTTTTTTATGGTGGTTCGCGTACCAAGAAAGTTTGGGAACTGCTGCTATAGTCTATAGCTAACTGGGTTCACTACTTATTTGATGTGAAATGGAATTAAGGTATAAACATGTTTATAAGGTACACAAAGCCTTATGCATCATCTATTAACTTCAGGACGGTGGGCGACAGTTATAGTCGTAAATCTAACTTATAGATATATTAGTGGCAAAGGGTTACACGATTAGATCACTTACAACGAGCAGCACACTGAGGAGTAACTTGCATTCTTATTCTTTTCTCTAAAGTGATAAAAGATGCGAGAATAAAGTCATCAATTACAAAGTTGTAAAGATTTAGTGGAAAATTATGTTTTACATGTAAAAATATATTATTAGAAGTCCGTAATGCATTTTTTAAAATCCTAATCAAACAAAAAACTAGTCGTTCGGGGACACCGTGATACATTAGAGATCTGCACGAGCCGATCAGGGCTCCGGCCTTTTTTCTGAAGATTCGGGCCGGGCCGGGCCAGGCCTAGTCGCTAATTTTTTCGGGCCGGGCCTGACTTATTTTTTACGTACGAAGCCGGGACTGATTTCATTCTTCCTTGCCTTAACGGACCAAAATAAGCAATTCCGTTTGAATCTTTATGCACGAAAATCATTTTCTCGACGTGGGATTTCTCGGGTCTGATTGTCAAGACGCTACCGTGTGTGCTAAGGTTATAAAGGGAATAGGCCGTGATCTTACACAAGAAACAACTATTTATTAATACCAATTAAATATAAGATTTAACATTATATATAGAGAGCGAGGGAAGAGAGAAGAGACTTCGGGAGACTTACCAGGAGATGAATAGAACCCGGGGAATGGCATCTCCGGCATTGGTCATGGATTCACATTCGTGGTCATCATAGCTACTTCGCATCCTCCTTATAACAATTCACAGCTTCATTATTGTTAACTATATTCCGCTCTCTGCTATTCCGCTTTTCGTTTACCTGGTCTAAGCATATATATAAAATTGCTTATCTAAAAAGGGGTCATATTTTAACGACCTCCGACTTTTGTTTTGCTGATTAATTCTCATGATTTCTCTAATCTTAATTACGTTCGTGGGAATATCAACTTAGAAAGGGGTTACTCGATTATTCTTAAAATGTGGGTGCGCTTTATATCTGAATGCAAATTTTGGTTAATAGATTAGATTCCTCACATGCCCAAGGAATTGTATGATTTATCGAAATTATGTGACATCGTCACATGATTAAAAATCTGTAAAATTTGGCTTGGTCCAAAAATTTTTGCAAAAAAGGCATATATTTTTAAGTAGTCATTATTCTACAATTGAGCATTGCAATTTATTCTTTTTGAAGAATCGTAAATTTCTAGTCTTATTTAAATAGAATTAAACACATGAAAAAAACTGCCTATGACGGAATTTTCGTTTAAACTGGAAATTGGAAATTTCTTTTTAACTTCTCTTAAAATGTTCATCCATGCAAAATGAATACAATAATACGCGAGAAAAAAATATATAAAACATTTACACCTGCTAAGGAATTTTTTTTTCTTTCCAATGCGATTCCGTCTCAGAAGATTTTACTTTTACCATATATCATTTTTTAGATATTTATGTCTTCATTACATGGAATATGGATTAACAATACTAATGATAACTTAAACATTTTTATACAACAAACAAAGATTCATTAAAAGCATAAGTCTCGCAGCCTACTTCTGCATAAATAGAGACTATAAACATGAAAAAAAAAAAAAAAAGACTAAGAGAAGCTTTTTTTGGTCAGAACTCTTCTGTAAGAGGGAAGATCAATGTTCTGTGAAAATTCACTCAAGCCGGACCTGATTTGCGCCGAAATTTTAACTTTATTTTGGGGCCGGGACTTGTTTTTAGCTATTATATCGGGTCGGGTCGGGCCGCTAAATTTTCTCTACGGTCCGGGTTCTGCCCGAAATTTTAGCTTTAATAATGGGCCGGGCCGAATTTTTTTTTCTATGGATCCGGCCTGGAAATTTACAGACCTCTATAATTCATACCCATGATGGATATGCATGATGGAAAATATGAAAACAAAACAGGTGTAAAGTATTTATAAAATGCATTGCAATTCTAAAATAAATTGTAAGCTTATTTAATGTTACATTCATTCTTTTTTATATTGGCTTCATCGGAACGAATATTTCGAAAGTCCGAAAAATAGCTCCGAAGAACTAAAGTTGCTGAAATTTAATAGGCTTTGTCGCATTATTACATGATAAGTTCATACCAAATTCCATGTCTCTATCTCAATTTATTCGATAAACAGAGTTTTTTAAATTGTGGCTTGATGACGTCATAAACTTTCAATACTCTATTGCTGAATTGCATAAAAGAAACATCCTTATAATTCCAAAAATTATTATCATATTAACCAATAGTCTACTCCGTTGTATTAAGAGTGTCATTTGTCATTTCCAATTGAAATATATCTTTGAATGGAAATTTGAATAAAATGAAAGGTCATGATGAAGCGCATGAAAAATCGAAAAGTGTCGAAAATATGATTACAAGTATCTCAGACAACTAATTATCCGATCAGTTTTATTCTGTATGTAAAATTTATGTTTTTTTTTATTGTCTTTTATATTTACCCCTTAAAGTAAACAAATTCGAAAAAATTTATATACCTTTTATCAGAACGAATATTTCGTGATTCCGAAAAAAATAGTCCCGGGTAATCAAGGTTACTAATATTCAATAGACTTTTTTTTATTGTTACATACTAAATACATACCAAACTTCAAGTCTCTATCTTAATTTGTTCGGGAGATAGAGCGTTTACAGACATACACACGCAGACAGACGGACGGTAATTTTTTTTTTCTAAAAATATGTTTTTCGAAATCTTCAGTGTCTGAAACGTGTAAATCAGTCTTTTTTTTTTTTTTTTTTTTTTTTTTTGTTTGATTTTTAAAACAATTACAATACACTATACCACGTATATATTTGTCCGTAATTTGTTTAATATTACTTATGCTCAATAAGTAAAAAAACAAATGCTAACGTAAGTAATAAACAAAATAAAGCTTTTATAATTGTAAGTAATGTTAAGAGTTAAATTAAAAATAAAGAAATTATGCTGCATAAATTACCTTGGAGTGCGAATGTTAACACACAAAGGACTACCACGAGCAAAAAGAAGAGGCATGAAAAAAGTTCCATTTCGGAATGTGCGCCTTTGTATGAAGGAAAGAAAATTATCCAACTGTTGGTAGATGGGAAAATATGTTAAGATCCCACATTTTCTCTTTTATTTATTGTTAAAAGCTTCATCCGAAGCAAGGACACCATCTTACTGATATTCATTACTTGTAATCTTGCAGTGTCACCTGTCATCCATCACCCATAAAGCCAGAAATTCTGTTTGATGAGACCTTAATCCACCATTTTACGATTGCAAATAGTATGATTGAACACATAAATTTTAATAATTTTATTGTTAGAGTATTTAACTATTTTCTTATTTTTTTCCTATTCAGTATTTTCCTGGTTCAAGGATTATGTCGATATCAAATTTCATATCTTTCGAGAAATTTAAAACACACAAAATATAAACTAAACTTTAAGATTGTTCCAAGATAGCCAAAATCTTCCATATATATATTACGCTAACGTATGTGGCACAAAAATCACGATTATTTGTTAATTGTTTAATGGCAACATTTAAATGAAACACATCTTTTGGGTTACTGTGCAAAAGTCCTTTAGTAAGATTTAGGCTGTGGTAAATTGGTTTTATTTATGTTTTGTTCTTTCGGTGTAATTATGGAGATTCAAAATATCATATTTTTTTTTCCTGTTCTTTTTACTCAAAAAAATAAATAAAAGTCATGAATAAACTTTTCAGTTTCAAATTAAAATTATGTATTATAAATAAAATGAGTGAAAGGATTATATTATTATATTTTAATTAATTAATGAAATGCGAAAAAAATGTCATGGGTACAATGTTTGGCGATTTATTATCTGCGACGGGCTAGCATAAAAATACTGAGTTTTTGATTTTTCAGCCCAGATGTCATATATGCACCACATTGGTGGGTTATTTTTCTGACGCCAGTTTGGCGAAAACTTCGTTTTCAAATACCAGTTAAATACATACTAACTACTTACTAAATACATACTAATACATAATACATTTTAACTAATTTCTATTATTTTAAAGAGGATTAAAGAGGAAATAATAATTAAAAAAAGTTTAAATAATAATTATAGAATAAAACAATTTATATAATTTTAAAAAATAAATTAAAAGTAAACAAACAGTTGATTAATAAATAAATAACAATAACAAGGTTACCATGTGAGGTACATATAATTGCCATTTTGTTGGAATCCGCCAATGTGGTGCGTATATGACATCTGTGTCTATTTCTCTTGCAGAATCTTCTAATTTGGCAAAAAATTGAGCCATTAAAATAAGTTATGAATAAAAGCAATATGATTTAATACTTACAAGGAAGGTCTCCATACTGGGAATACTCAGAATTTTTTGAAAAAAAAAAAATACAAATTAAGCTACTCATGTATGTAATAAAGGATCAGTCAAAATTAGCGGCGGAATTACAGAAGAAAACCTGTAAAAAAATAAAATACTTTCGAATATTTGGCGTGAAAAGACGAAAGTGTTACGCAATTTGGCGAGCAGAACTTTTCCCCGCCAAAAGTAAACGACTTTGCTGCAACTGAAAACTTTTGGATTTTTAGAATGTGTGTAAATGGTATTTAATGAATTTAAACATAAACAATTACAGAGTTCAATATATTATATACATATATATATTGTATTGCATATATACACTTTTTATTGCTGTAGTTATTTTATTTACCCCTAGAAAAATTATTTTCAGGTATAAAAAATTCTTATTCAGAAAAATTGTTTTCGCAATTTTAAGCGTATTCAAAAATAAAAACGAGATGTTTCCATAGCAACAAAATCAAATTGACAATGCTGAACTGGACTTTGAACTTGAAACAGTTTAAATTAGTTTAAATTTGAATTTCGTTTTAAATCTCAAATTTTGATGGTTAAATTTGAATTAAATACACATAAATATCGATATAACGAAATTATGCTTAAAACAAAATAAAACTGACAAAACCAAAGATATTTAATTTATCTATAAACACATTGAACATGAAACTTTTTTCCTTTAAAATGTAATTGACATAAAAAGCATTTTTTGAAATTGCTTTTCATCGCCAACCGATGATAAATCGCCAAATAAAGAAATTTTCTTTATTTTTTTACAGACAGGGAACGGAGGTTCCGCCGAAATTTTTTTTATAAACGTATAAAAAAATCTGTAACGTTCTGTAATTTTTTCAGATTTTTCGGAGTATGCCCGTATGGAGACCTTCCTTGTTAGTATACATTCAAAGGAGATCAAACTGGTCGCCAAGGGCGGCTAGTAGAGTTATAGCTGAGCAGTTCAATGCACAAATCGATTAACTCCACTTTTTGAAAAATCTTAAATTTTGTGTCAAGTACTAAAGTTTCCTTACCCATCATACGAAGTATAGGGTAAATCTTGCAACTGTTTTTAAAATCGATATTTTTTTTGACAGATTTACACGTTTCAGTCCCTGAAGATTCCGAAAAACATTTTTTAGGGGGAAAAAATTGCCGTCCGTTTGTCTGTGTATCTGTATCTCCCGGAAAAATTCAGACAGTGTTTTGAAATTTGGTGAGTATTTAGTATGTAATAATGGGAAGGAATTTATTGAATATCAGTAACTTCGATTATCCGGAATTATTTTTTTCGGACTCACAAAATATCCGTTCTGATAAAAAACATATAAAAAATTTCGAAATTTTTTATTTTAAGGAGTGAATGTAAAAAGCAATAAAAAACAGTTGCCGAGATTTTTGTAATCATATATTCCTCAATCTTCGATTTTTTATGACCTGGTATTTCATTCAAATTCCAATTCAAATGTATTTTTTAGTTGGAAATGAGACTCTTAATCCGAAGCAGTAAATTATTAGTTAATATGATTATTATTTTAGAGTTATAAGAATGTTTTTTTACGCAATTTGGTACTACTTAATTATCCCGTCTACTAAAAAACTATCGCCAAACTATAAGATTAAATGCCAATAATGGCTTATTGTAAATGTCACATTCACTTGATATTAACCCTTAAATGCATATTGTATCATTTTCAATACCATAAGTGTTCCCGATTTATTGGGGGTTTTATTCCCACTAGTACACCGAACCCGGTGTTCCCGGGTCACAGAGTAAAGACGAAAAACTTTTTTTAATTTAAAAGTCTAATAAATTTTTCCTACGTAATATGCTTTTTAAACTGCCAACTAATCCCAAATAGCAATTTTATATGAAACATATTAATTATGTAATCATATAAAGCTTTGAAAATTATCGTTACTTCTGTATTAGACGAAGATAAAAGCTATTAGCCAAAGATTTTGCCAAAGAATAAAACTGCATTCGTTCAGTTTTTAAAATCAACTAAGAAAATGTGAACACAAATATTCTTTAAAATAAATTTTTGTAAAGGTTAATTGATGTATTTTTTGTAAAGTAAGTTTGCAGCGAACTAAAAGTCATTATTAAATTGATAGATAAACACAAAATAAAACCAACAACATTCACCGTGTTTTATAGCCGACGATATTTTAACATAACAGGTTTTTTAATTACTATTTTTTTTTCAGTTGCTATGAAAAAATGTCAACTAAAATATACAGTGATCAGTTATTTTCCATGGGGAAAAGAGATAGATGGAGGTGCAGTATGCTATTAAAACGGTTTGAAATGGGCCTTATTCTTTCAATTTAAATCTCGTATTCGACCCAAACAAAACAATCACACAGAACAGAGCTGCAGCAGAATTCTTTAGCATCATTTTCTCTCTAAATGAAACAGATTTGATTATATTTTAGTATTCTATTTCATTGTATTATGAATTAAAACAGTATCGCTAAAAGTTTTCCTTTTATGCGAAAGTGCGCGGTTATGTTTGATGCATTGCAGCGAATTTTAGGGTTACATTTTTGGCGTCACATCCAGCTACCAAGCTACATCTATATTATCTCTCTCTCTCTCTCTCTCTTTTTTTTTTTTTTTTTTTTTTTTTTTACTTTATGACTATTTTTTTTCCCACATAAATGCGATACTCAAGTTGCCACCATTAGAGAAATTGAACTAAAAACTACAAAAAAATTAATATTTCAAAAACAAATTGAGATAAAATTTTCTTACAAACTGCATTTAAAAGTGCATTTATTTCTCTATACGATGGTATAAAGTTTGAAAACGTACTATGTCTAGAAGTTTAAATATTTACATTAGTGAAAATTGCAAAATCGAAGTTTCACCGGAAAGTGTTGCCATTCAAAACATGACGTATGCGTTACGCACAGATACGTTTGGCCTTTATTATATAAGATATTCCGTATTCTCACCAGAAATTTAAAAGAGCAATTTTCTCTTTACTTAATGACAGGCCATTCGTAATTAAATAAATAAAAAAAAAATTACTATTTAGATTTTTCTAGTATGAATTCTGATTCTTTGAATTGCGCATTTTTTTGGAACACGTTCTATCCTATGCATTTAAGGGTTAAGTAAGTTATATATGTTTGTTATGTCATCAAATGATATTTAATTCGACCTTTTATTTGTATTTTTATTAACCTTTTACTAATTCATTTTTTTTTTCTTTTGTTATTTAAAATAAAAATTATGGCAATTTGTATAATTTACCAGTAGTTTGACAATTTATATAATTTATTGAAATGGGTCGACGGAATAATCAAGTAATATCCGCAATTCAGTGAGCATTATTATGTATTAAAAATATTTAAATATACGTTTAAATTTTATTTTGGAATTGTGATGCATTTTATAAATAGTTTACATATGTTTTATATCCATATTTTATACTAAGCATATCCATGATGGGTAGGTATTACAGTGGCCTCCAATGACTAGTTTATATTTATAATAACTTTCCTGAATAATAAAAATTAATACCATTAAATGACAAACGTTTTGTCCGCGGAATAATAAACAATTTATTTCAGGGGCCATTTTGATTAACTCCATACTCTAATGTAAATAGAAATTCGTGAAAATTTTTCTGTCAGCAACCTTTAAAGAAAAAAATCTCAATTGAAAGAACTGAATATTCAGAATTTAATGCCATTAAGGGGGCGCTTCACTCACTTGTAAACGAATATACTGTGATGTTAAACCAATGGGAAGGTTGTCTTTGAATTTCTCATTGAAATTTGAATATTTTTATTTTTATTTATTTATTTATTTATTTATTTATTTATTTATTTATTTATTTATTGCATAGGATAACTGAGGTCGATCTTCAATATGGCTATTATTTACTTCGTCGATTTCTGTTGCAGATTTTTTTAATAAAGGTACTTTCACTTTCAGAACCGGTTTTGAAACTGAAAGTACCTTTAAAAAAAATCTGCAATGAAAATCGAAAAAGTAAAATATAGTTACATTAAAGATCGACCTCAACTATCCTATGAAACAAAAAAAGAACTCGTTAAATATATTGAAATTTAAACGAGAAATTCGAAAATAACTTCTTTATTGGGTTAACATTTACGGATAACATTAACGGCTAACATTAAGTTTAACATTTATGGGTGTTTTCAAGTGAGTGAAGAGTCACTTTACTATAAGTAAATGTGTAGCAGATCGATCATACATTTTGAAGAGTGTAGACCAGTCTTCACTCTAAATAAAAAGGAGTGAATAGTCACTCCAGAATAGTGAATACTCACTCTATCGCAGACTCAAAATATGCCGAACTTCTTTAGAGTGACTATTCACTTTGGGCAAAAGTGGAATCATTGACTCTTTGAAAGAGTGAATACTCACTCCTAGGAAGTGAATATTCACTCTACACAGGGGTCAATAATCACTTTTTCTGAGGAGTGACTATTCACTTTTGCTAAAGGAGTGCGTTTTTTCACTCCTAGTAGGAGTGAGTAGTCACTTTTTCATAGGAGTGAATGCTCTTTTTTTTTTTTTTTTTTTTTTTTTTCAATCAATTCCCTTTGTTATTGCTATTATTGGCATTTTAAAAGAATCGTGTCTTTTAGAACATACAATGAAAATAAATACAAACGTGGTAAACATTGAAATAAAATACTTTATTGACAATATTTATTTAATTCAAAGTATGTAACATTAATTGAACTTTTTAAGGGAAAACGTAATTAAAGTTACACATGAATTAGATTATTGACAGAAATAAACTATTTTATTCCAATCTTTCTCCTTGTGTTTGCTTTCATTGGTAGTCCCATAAATATATGATAGTTTTAAAATGCCCATAAGCACAAGTTATTAAACAGTTTTAAAATATTAAACATACATTTTTTTCAGATATATCCATTAAGTTTTACATATTATTTAAATAAATCCATAATGCACGTTATCTATGTTTTTTTATGTGTAATTAAAATCTTATTTCTGAAAAATATATATTAATACAAGTCGTATTTATAAAATGAGATGGTAAGTCATATTTAATTTCAATTTTTTATTCCCGTATATAGAGTAGATGTGCATGTAGTACCTGCCGGCGAAGACACTCACGAGCTAATGCTAATCCTATGGGGAGAGATTTTTCTAATATCTCGTTTGCATTTTGACATTTTATTTATTTATTTATTTTGCATTGAATAGCTGAAGTTCGTCTCTATATCGCATCTTTTTTTTCTTTTTCGATTTCGGTCGCAGATATTTTTATAAAGTTTCTTTTACTTTCAAAACCGGTACCAAAAATGAAAGTGTTATTTAAAAAAATATCTGCAGACAAAATTTAAAAATAAAAATAAACAAATATTTAAGAGAAAATGCGCTTTTGACGACTTCTGTAACTTAAGTGTTTTTATTTAAATGGTGAACGATTAAGCCCTATAAGCCCTTCTTTGACTGTGCCCTTAAATATTTTTTTCGGCTTCATGAGCGATTTGATTGCCAGATTATAAAATAGGCAAAACATCGTTAGATTCATTTTTAATAAATAATAATAAAATGAAGAAGATATTGAAATTTTATAAATCACATTAATATAACTTAAAAACAACTATTTATAAAAATTTTGGTGTCATTACATTTTGGTAAGTGCAATTTAAAAATTAAACTTGATTACTTAAGTTTTTAATTAAATCAAAATATTTTATGCAATATAAACATTACCGTAATTGCTTTTTTAACAGTGCCTATATGAGGTGTACGTTACTGGAAAATCACTAATTAAGTATTCCAGTAATGAACACTCCTCTCAAAAACTTAAAAATTAATGAAATTTTATAAACGACATTAAATACATAAAATTCAAAGCTTTCTTCAACTACAAAAACAAAAAATTGCAAATTTTGCAATAAAATAAGGAGTACATAAATTTATTAAATGAAGCCAGTTCTTAGTATGATTTTCAATGAAAACACGATTTTCAATGAAAAACAGTGAAACTTAAAAACATTATTTTGTGCTTCCTGATTGGTTTAATTAAGAGTGTCAACAAAAGTGCTGAATTATAAAATATGCAAGGGCGAGTTACGAAAAAAAAAAAATAATAATAATAAAAGCTAAATTTTTATTAGTTTTTTTTTTTTTTTTTTTTTTTTTTTTTTTTTTTTTTTTTATAAACCAAAAACATTTAGGTGTGTACATTACTGTTACATCTACTCTATAGTATTTTATAAATGTGAGTTAAAGTTTTATAAAAGTATACTCATGTACGAAAAAGAAAAATAAAGAAAATATAAAATACAAGAAATGACTACATATGTATTATTCTTACTATTGGAAAAACAATTTTAATGAGTTATTTATCTCTAATAAATAAATTCCATCTAATGTAAGTCATACTGCAAACTTTTAAAATTACTAAGGCCATTCATTTATAAACATCAAGGATAAAACACAAATCTTTGCGTCAGCGATTTTTTTTCCCTCCACGCACATAAAGATAGCAGAAGCAAACAGCTTCCTGTTAAAGTAAAACTTTAACTCAACATTCTAGAAGTTACATTCGGAAAATAAAAAGTTGAAATTAAAATTGACTTACCGGTTTTTTATTTTAAATATTATCCGTTGTTTGATGAATAATAATCCTTTGTTTGATAAATAAGATATGTGCAGTGCAACATCTTCGTCACTGTGTATTAATGGAGTATTATTGCTTTTTACTGAATTATTTGTTCTCCATTTTGACTCCAGATCAAGAAACTTAATCTATGTGGATTATTTTGAATCATAAGATATCGGAGTATATCCAAGATCGAAATTTAAACTACTTTTCAGTATTAATAATACAAATTAAAGATCCACATTTGCAGACCGAGGAAACGAAAGTGAGACACATAACGGACACGATAAAATGGCGGAAACATTTTTATCATCGCAACTGAGAAGACGATTTCTGATTGGCTGATGCGTAATACATATCTAAGTCACTTTTTAAGAGTGACCGTTGACTCTATCGAAGGAGTGACACTTATTTTTGAAAACGAGTGCGTTTTAATAGCAAATAAGCGTAATTTTATAGGTTATATTATAAAATGTAATTTTTGAAAAGTAAGAATTGACATATTTTGGTACTTTTCATTGTTTTACTCCATATACTGGTTCAAAGTTGAGCGGGGATTTTTTTTCAAGTGTATAATGCCGGGCTTTCACTCTCGTTAACGGAGTGAGATTTTTCACTCTCGACCATGGAGTGAGATATTTCACTCTCGACAACGGAGTGAGATATTGCACTCCTTTTTAAGGAGTCGGAAATTCCACTCTTTAAAGAGTGTATTTGTATAAAGTTCACTCTAAAAAGAGTGAAAATGCAAATCACTCCTACAAAAAGTGAGCTTTTCACTCCTCCCAGTTTTAGAATGTTTATTGCCGAAACGTCAGTGAAGGCTTACTTTGGAGACACGAAATTTTTTGGTTTCTGTCTGTCTGTCTGTCAGTCAGTCTGTCTGTTCCGCGATAACTAATGCAAAAAACATCCGATTGGCTTGAAATTAAGTGGGTATGTTAGTGAGGCACTGGGATTAAGCTGCATAGTTTTTTGTTAGATTTGATTCATTCGTTCGGAAAATATAGAATATTTTATTTTCCACTATAATGCTTTTCTATGGCAAATCCAATGATTTTCAATTTTTTTTTCCTTGAGAGAAAACAACATATTTCATTAATGGAATTCAATTATAAATGGACACTGAAATTTACCAGTTAAATTATTCGTATTGTTTTGAAATTTTGTGCATGCATTTGTCAGATTTTTAAAGTTATTACTGTAAATTTTGGAGATTTTTTATAGATGTGTTCCAATAATATAAACTAATTTGTTTTAGATATTTACTTATTTAAAATGTATTTATTTCACTTTCTTTATTTTCTCTTAATGGTTGCTAAGCAACCATTCATCCTAATACTTATTTTTATAATGTTATAAATTTGAATGCGTGTACAAAAATTAAAATGAAGTCACCGTCAAAACTGATGAATTCATTAATGTCTTTGTATCTTTCCGGATAAATATAACATAGCCCAGAAAAGAATATAGGCTATGTTTGTTAATTTTATTCAAATATTTTCCTTAATAATTCAAAATTTCGTTCTTTTTCATACAGAATCAAGAGCGATTTTTTAGATAAAATTTAACCAATTTTCTTTATCGCTGCCGAAAAAAAAAAAAAAAAAAAAAAAAAAAAGTCTGGAATAATTTTTCAACGGCAATAAGTTTCAATTGAGCAATTTCCATTCGAAAAATTAAACTAAGAAAAAATAAATATATGACGTCAGAATTAAAATAAAAATAAAAATAGTACTTTGTTAAATATTAAACACGGAAATTTGTTTCGTTAATAAAAAATTTTCTGACAAAAATGGGGGCATAATTAAAAGTTAAAGAAATAAAAAATTATTATATTTTTAACAAATATTTCAATCGGTAAAATTTGACGTCATAATTGAAATAAAACAGGTATTTTATAGTTGTCGTTAAAAATACAAGAAACATGGGCAGCAATAACTCATGAATAATGACGTCATTGCCGAAACTTCAGTGAAGGCTTATTTTGGCGACGCAAAATTTATTGTTTTCCATCTCTCAGTCTGTTCTTCTGTCTATCTGTCAGTCCCCGATAACTGTCACATAATGCAATCAAAGCTTCTTTTTTTTTCGCAAACAAAATTGTAAAACCCTAGATTACTGAGTTTACACTTTCAAAAGTTCCTGATACATCAGATTTAGGTGTTTTTGGTGGGCAGGTATCTAGAAGTATGAGGATAATGAAAAATGCTTATTAAAACTGTCACTTATCCTTATAAATCAAAATGTAGAAAGAAATACAAGATATACGATAACCATTAGCAGATTGATAGAAAGTTAGAAATTTAAATTTAATGTGACTACGAGGGGTTCAGGGGAGCTCCGCCCCCCTGAAGAAATCTACTGTGGTATAATAAAAAAACAAAAATAATAGATCATGAATTTTTCAGAATATCCTAACATAACTAAATCTTTAATTTAACGGCTTTTGATGGCTTCAAATTTCTTATTCTTATTTTATTCTTATAGATAATTACGTAATTCGAAAATTTTAAATTAGTTTCCAGGAAGTTGAATATTACGCTAAGTGTGTTTAAAAAAAAAAAGATGTGAAAAGCTGACGTTGAGGCTCTTGATCTGCAGATTTACTAGTTATATCCTAATGATAGAACTGTGACAAGGAAAAAAAGGCGAGATTATATGATAGACCTGCAAAAATCATTCCTCCTGTTAATCATGATTACTATAAAGACTTGACAAGAATTCGAAAGTTATATTTTTGGTATATTATTATAGTATACCAAAAATATGACAAACGTCATAAAGTCTTAAATCTGTATCTGTTTGCAATACTTTAGTTTTTTCTCTTTTAGTTATTCAAACTTTTGATTTATTTCGATTTTATTTTATTAGAAATTCTATCTCTCATGCAGGAAGCATCCGTCTCTGAATTTTTAGTCATTTTACCATCATATTTTCCTGAAGACGGTTGCAGAAGACGGCTCGGAACGTTGATTTTATATTTTATTTTATTTCTAATTGTACAAGTTCATACTAAAGTTTTTATTTTTGTGCACAAATGAGCAAGGTTATGTATTTTTAACAAATACATTCTTTGTAGAATTAAAAAACTTTGAAATATACAAAATAAACCGTCCTTTAAATCGATTTGGAAGAAGCGACGAAATATAATATATGGAAGGTATAAAGCCGAAGTGTTCTATTTCTTCTGGTCGATGAACTATATAAAATCCAGTGGTTCAAAACCTAACGGTCATAAATTTTTGAGTAATTTTTAAATATTACAGATTCTAAAATAAACAGAACAGTCTTCTTATTAAAATTAGAGATAAATGCATTGCAAAAGAACCCGCAGTTATTCGTCCATGGACCAGAATAGAAATTTCAAATTAATGAAAAACGCTGCCAGATGAAGTAGTGCTTATATAATAAAAATAATGTTGTGTGTGGAAACTGTTTATAACTTATATGTGCATTATGTGCAGAAAAAATAAATAAATCTATTCTATAGATATAAAATCATAATGACATGAATTTATAAAACGAATTTATGAAACGATTATATGAAACGGCTTATTAAATGACTGATTTTGTTTTACAGCAATTTTTTCCTAAAATATATAACATTATGCGGTGAAATTAGCACCAAAAATCCATATTGATATTCAGATCTCAAAGCTGTAAATAGAATTTCAAAATTTGAATTAGTGTTCGAAGTATTAATTTTTTCTAATTTTATTTTTATTTCCATAAATGGTGGCAGCACAATGACTCCATTTTTGTGGAAAGAAGGAACGAAAGGGAAAAAAATAGAAATTATTAATTTTTTTTAAATTTCCGCTACTTACAATGTGAAATTGAAATTATCTTTTCTTTAAATCGATAGTGAAGACAATATAATGATTAAATCATGTTTTTCAGAAAATTTTCAGAAAAGAAAAACTTTTTTCACATTTCAATCGTCAGAATCAGTTACTTTTAAAAAACAAAGATCGTTTGTCATCTTACAATTTGACATAATTACCATTGACATGAAAAAAAAAAAAAAAATTCCATTTTTTTGGGGAGGGGAAGAGAAAAGTGATTCTTGGATGTTTTATTGTTGTCATTGTATGATTGAAAAGTGAAAATTCTAAAAACAGAAGGAAATTTTTAAAATCAGAATTTAATGATGATGTGTTAAAAGCTGAAAAAAGGTAAAATTACGTAAAAATATATACGCGTAATAGTGAAAGAAGTACGAAAATTTAAAATAATAAAATTATTGCACACGAAGCGAATTTTAAGTTGTGGCTGTAAAAAACAATGAAACAATATAACTTTTGCATAAATAATGAAATTGATGGGATAAATAGTTGTCGAGATATTTATTATCCTATTTTCCACACTGCTCGATTTTTCGTGACTCTGTATTTCATTCAAATTTCAATTCAAATATATATATATTAGTTGAAATTGAGACACTTCATCCGAGTCAGTAAACTGTTTCTTAATAGGTTTATCATTTTTGAAGTCATACGGCTGTATTTTTTATTACTTGATTATTTCATGGACTAAAATACTATTTCGTAACTATAAGACTAAATGCCAATAAAGGCTTATCATAAATGTCACACGCACTTGACTTTAAATACATGACGTGTGTTTGTATATAATAACTGATTTTTAATTTGACATTTAATTTGCATTTTTATTAATCTTTTACTAATTTATTTGTTCTTTCGTTGTTTAAAATAAAAAATTACACCAATTTGTATAATTTACGAGTGGTTTGGCGATTTATATAATTTGTCGAATTTAGATCGATGGGATAATCAGGTAGTACCCGCAATTCCGTAATAGGGCATTACTATGTATTAAAAGTATTTTAATTTTATTTTGGAATTGCAATGCATTTTATAATTGTATACACATGTTCTATTTTCATATTTTATAGTATACATATCCATGATGGGTAAGTATTACGGCGGCTCCAAAGAGTAGTTTAAATGTGCGATAAAATGTAGATTAAATATAATAAGTGCTGCATTTTAATGCCTATAATTAGAGAGAAAAGAAAATTGCTTTTGTTTGGTTCATCTTTACTGACAGCGGTGGAATTTTAAAATCTTATTATAAAGGCATTCTTAAAAATTTATTACGATTAAATAAATGAGTCCAAACAACACATTTTTTCAAAGCAATCAAGCCAGCTTTATTGTACAAGCAAAGAGAGATAACACAGCTTTGCAAAATTTTAAGGCACCCTGTTTGTTCCCATAACCTGTTGGAAGATTTACATCATTCGCTGTAACAGCAACCATTCTATTTTTTACACAGCCCAATGTTGGCAAGCAGAAGAATTTAGAGAGCTCAGTAGAAAGCAAGCCCTAATTTTTTATCTGTTGAAAAATAACGAAGTTATGAAATTATAAATCAGTTACAAAACTTGTAAAAATAGACAAAAATGATAATAAAGAAATATACAATTATTATAACTAATGTACAATAAGATACTCTGCTATTTGATTTTTTTTATTTAAAGCATTTAGTTATTCGTTCTAAGATATGTAATTATTATTTTGACAGTTTGGGACAATGCATCACTAACTATCGTTGGTATTTGGATCAAAAAACCCCTGCCGGCTCGGCCTACAGAGGGAGGTAGATTTCGAAGATAAGTGCCAGTTTCACGAAAAGAAACTAAATCAAGATTATAGATAAACCCTGTTTAATAATTTTATCTGGCTGTTTTTGACGAATTTTTATTTTAATTATTTCTGTAAGCGCTGTTTGTATCAGACTCATCTTAAGGTGATATTCAAAAAAGTATTTTTTCGCTCTCAACAACTTGAAATTGCTAACATAATTTTTTTAAAGAGATTTAAAAGCTACCTGTGTTTTTATTTTTTGTTCAATTAATTAGAACTTGATCTATAAACAATTATTTTGTCAGCACAACCATTTTTTTCTTTTAGTTTTCATCATTATTGCTTAGGTAAATTTGGTTCAAAATATATTTTTTACCAGTATTTTTTTAAATATATTCTGCTTCTACCAAAACAATCCACCAATATGGCCCACTATAGTTTTTAAATAAGAGAACTTGCAAAGTGGATGTATTTGAGATCAAAAACAAATTTGAAAAAAAAAAAAAAAAAAAAAAAAAAAAAATAATCAGTTTAGAATTGAGTGCACCCTTAATACGATAATTTTTTCTTCAACCCTATTTTCGTTTACATTGTTTTTGCTGTAAGAGTTGGCCGTACCAAAATCTTGTCACCATAAAAGTTGTAGATAACATTAAGAAAATTTATAATAAATGTAAGCGGATTTAATATCTTGTAAACTGACAAAATTACGATTTTTTTTCTCTATCCTCCCTTTTTTGTGTTACCTTTTATTTTTTCACTCATTTTTTTTTTTTTTTTTTTTTTTTTTTTTTTTTTTTTTTTTTTTTTAATTAGTCCTAAAAGCTTGCCAGCTTAAAAGTTGTAGATAATGTTAAGAAAAATTATAATAAATTTATTTAGATTTGATGCCTAGAGATTTGACTAAGTTATGATTTTTTTTCTTCTTAAAACCGTATAATTTTCGCCCCTTGAGCCCATTTTTAATGATATAAAAAATTTGTCAAACTTAAATTTTTGGCCCTTTCAATAGAAATAATAACTTTAAATTGATTTGTTGAGTATTATAATTAAAAAGTTATGGTTTTTTTCTCTTTTCACAAAAAACTTCCCTATTTCTACCCCCTTGATCCGATTTTGCCATTAACGATCTTGACCGAGATTTTCAGCCCTTTGATTTTATGTATCAGTTTGGAAAAAAAAAAATGTACAGAATTATGGAAGTTATCGTGTCTATAAAAAAGTTATGTATATGATGAAATATATATAAATATATATATTTATTTATCAATAAATTCAACGCAACATATATATTCATCAAAATTTAAAATTTAGTAAGACCAACTGATTAACTGTATTTAAACACGTACAATGAAGAGAAAACTTTAAACACCCATATAATAAACAATACAGATCACCTTAAGAATTATGAAGTTCTATAAAATGACTATAAACAAATACCTGAAAAGCAGTTTGGGGAAAAAAAGACAGAAAACTTATATTATAAATCACTCGCCAGAAGTACATAATTTACAAATATGAGCAATAATCCAGTCAGTTTCTGTAATAGGTCGGGCTATAAGCTAAGAAATTTGTTCTATTATGCACTCTACTGACTAAGGGAAAAAAAAATAGAAAAACGCGGCTAAATGTGAAAAGTATTAATATGGAATAATAATAATAATAATTTATATCAGCCTACCCCATAAAATAATATAATTGTTAAATCCATGCATTAGCACATGTTACATATCATCAAATAAGATAAATTTCACTGTTAATATAAGAAATATCAGTTACAGTTACTAAAACAGAAAGATAAATAAATAATATACATAAATATATGTATAGATATATATATACATATATTTATATGTATATATATATATATATATATATATATAGAGAGAGAGAGAGAGAGAGAGAGAGAGAGAGAGAGAGAGAGAAGGTTTTTAATTGGTGGTGATTTTGAATTCTACCGGTCATGATCAGCGCAGATCCGCAAAAAATTTTCAGAAATTCCAACCTAGGGAAGAATTTAATAGGTAATATTTCTCACGAAATCTATCTAAATAAGAACACGTAGTAAAGAAATTTCTGACTTAACATGTTTCTCTTCTCCAAGAATAACTTCAATTGTTATCAACGTTTACTTATTGTTACTTGCTGAATTTTAAAAACGTTCAGTCCGTTTCAAAACCAACTTATATTAATTTTTTAAATGTCTCTATATAAATTTGTAAAAAGATCAAGTTAGCACAGCGATTCGGAATAGGATAATCAATTCGAGTACTATTTATTACAAGAAGGTCGTATTTATACTATAAATCCGCAAGCATAGATCAGTGCAAGTGTTTTCATGGAGTAAGATTAGACAGACCCTCCCCCCCCCCCTTTATTATATGGAATCATTTAATAAAGGAACACTGGTATAAGATATCCCTCATTCAAATATCCATTTTTATCATTATTCATGAAAGAAGTAGCTGATTTATACAAGGTATCCCAAAAGCCTGTTTGCATTTGAAAAATTCACAAACTAATAAATTGTTGTATCAGAACATCATAAGAATTCTCTAAAAGTTGACATTTTGTATAGTAAAAATTAATTCTTTTTTTTCTTTTGTCCCAAAAAATTTAATATTTTTAATAATGTCTTATAGTACAAAAAACACTCCGATAGAACAATTTGTTATTTTTTAACGGAATTTTTGAAATGTGAACATACTTAGAAGGGATGATTGCTAATGGGGCAAACTTCCACCAGTAAAAATAATGGAAGGTTTTTGGATAGGGTGTTTAAGTAAGGTTAAATTTTCTTTTAAAATTTACTGGTGGAAGTTTTCCCCGTCGCCGGTAACCAGACCCCGCAGACTTACGAAATACCCTGAACGTTCAAATGAGATTAACCGTCTTGTGTGAAGACCAATCTGTAAATCCTGTCGAGTAAGTTTTATTTCAGTTTTTCTCAAAATTGGGTAGGCGGGGAATCCATGTCCATAATCAAAATATGACGCGTCGAAGATCTATTTCCTTACATAATATAAATAAGTCATCAAGGAGAAAGATTTTCCATTTGATTGGCAATTTACTAGTAAAAAAATACACCAAATACTTAAAATTACACTTCCAAGGAGTACACGAATACTAAAATTTGAGAACCACTACTTTATTCACTACAATGAAGGGGGGTCTAAGAGATATGAAATTTTCTATCTGTGACTCGCTAAACGCATTTGTTAAAGCGGTTCTCTAATTCTCTATTCAAAAGCGTCAAACTTCTGACACACTTTTTGACTATTTTTTAAACACGGAAGAAAACTGACGTTATTAAAAATATTTTGAATTGAATGTGGTTTTCCATTTTTTCATAAAGATATTACTTATCCAAAGCATTAAAATATTGCACTATATTACTTAATATTACTTAAAAAAAATATGCACTATATGGTCAAAGGTGACCGGCCAGAAATTATCCTAAAACTCTAACTGTATAAACATAATAGTATATGTCATACATTTCTGCAAAGATTTTTTCCCCGAAACCTCATAGGGAAAAGTCAATAAATTGAAAACGAGCAAATATCTTTTGGATAACCCTGTCAAAACTAACATAGCAAAAGCTTTCAAACTATAGATTATAATTAAATGGTTTATTGTAATAAACTGAGATCATGTGTATGTGGATAGCATGTGTACTTGTAGAGAAATCGTCTTTACAAAAACAGTCCCAAATTTTGCCAAGTTTTTTGCTTATAATTTGCAGGGTTCTTAAAATGAAAAAAAAGTTCTTTTCAGACAACTTGACAAACTACATTGTACATAATACTTTGTAATCAGGTTAAAAAAAAAAAAAAATGCTTGAAAAATGCCTAGGTTCATTAAATAATATTTCATTGTGCATGCGTGAATGTTATTAAAATTTCATTTGCATAATGTATTAGCTAAATGTATTGAGTACTTTTTGTGAAAGTCTAGAAAATATAGCTTGAAAATTCTGAAAATTGTCATCGATAGAATAAGCACAAAATTCGTTGTTTCCAAACTAAAGCAAAAAGATGAGGGACTATATCCATATATCCATTGATTAATGTCAATAGTATACATAATATAGCACGAATTACTATATTTGGATACAGCCCCTCTCTTTTTGCTTCCTTTTGAGAACAAAGGGTTTTGAGCTTATTCTATCGACAATATTTTTAAGAATTTTCAAGCTCTGTTTTTGAGTCTTTCACATAAGTTGCTCTGTACATTTATCTAACACAATATGCAAATAATATTTGATTGCATTCGCGTATGTGCAGTGAAAAAATATTTAGTAATTCTTATCATTGTTCATAGAATTTTTTATTATTTTTTAATTTTGATTGCAGGGTTCACAATGTTGTTTTTAATATTTTTTGAAAAGAAAATCTAGAAAATCTTTTTATACTAAGAATTCTGGAAATTATAAGCAAAAAACTTGGCAAAATTTGGGACTGTTTTTATAAAAATGTTAATTTTTCTATGAGTATACATGTATACTATACATGCTGTTCTCATAAAAATGAACAAAATTTATTACATTAAGTCACTTAATCATAATCTACATTTTGAATGAGTTTGCTACATTAATTTTGACAGGATTATCCAAAAGATATTCATTCTTTTTCAAGCCTTCTATACCTTTAGACATATAGTGTATATTAATATTCATTACAAGCGGTTTTTGACACGTGACGACCGATTTTTTCTTTTACCGTAATGTCACGTCTGGAAAATTCGGTTCAAAGCGCCAATTTTCAGAATATTTTCTAAAATAACAAAAACTTTATTTGATTACAAATATGTCAGAAAGTTTCGGAAAAAACGTTAACTAATATTACTGGGATACTTTCCTTCTTCCCTCTCAAAAAGAAAAAAAAAGAAACATGATGGAAAATATTAAAGGATAGAACATAAAATAGTGAGTGCTTTCAGTTTATGTACCTGTTTAAGCGTCAGCATCTGTTGTAACAGCATCTTTTGTATCAGCAACTGTTGTTGAGGCAACTGTAAAAAAGAGGTAAAAATTATTAATTTAAATTCATAATAACTTCATATTTCTTCTAAGGGAAACATAATTATGAATATTGTAATGGCAAAGCAATAAAGAAAAATGCAGGATATTTCATATGTCCCTTGACATTTCATCGATCACAACTAAAGAAATATACGGTAGTACCCCGCTAATCCGGATCGGTTTGGTCAATTTTTTTTCGAGTTTGAGAAGCGATTGGCTAATTTAAATAATATTAATTTGTTTCATCGTCGTATTCTGCATAAAAAAAACTTTTTCTGAAATCTTTTCTGAAGAATACCTTAAGCTTTCTTATTTAAACTCTTTAATGTTATCTTTCAAAGAAACAACAATGTATTTTTATGTTCAAGCGGATGCGTAACCGTAAGCCTCGCAAAAGGTATACAAAACTGGCAAAGCAGGAACAAACTTTTTTATTATAAAGTACATACTTTTTATTACAAAGTATACATTTTTTCTCTCTGTAAATATTCAATAAGTTTAACATAAAATAGAACATACTTACCGAAAATCACCTTTATTTAATTTTTTTCTAATTCTCCGGATAATCCTGATTAGTTTTGGTCCTAATTAATCCGAATTATCGGGGTTTTACTGTATATATATCGGAGTGTGATTACACCATAAGATTTGGCAGCGAGTCGAAGTTTTTATAGCCATAGAAAAACTAGTTGAAAAATACCCATAAATAAATTAAGATTTTAAAAAATTAGGAATGTTTAGCAAATTTTTCATACCGGAGTGTGGTTTACACCATAAGATTTGCCAGCAAGTAGAAGGTTTTATGGCAATAGGAAAATTAGTTAAAGGATATCCATAAATAAGTTAAGATTCGAAAAAAATATTAATGTTTAGCAAATTTTCTTATCGTAGAGTTGTTTACGATACAAGATTTGTCAGCTAGTCGAAATTTTTATAGCTATAGAAAAACTAGTTAAAAAATACCGTTAAATAAATTAAGATTTGAAAAAATTTCAAAAGTTCAGCAAATTTTCTTATAAGAGTATAGTTTACACCATAGGTTTACCAGCAAGAAGAAGGTTTTATGGCATTTGAAAAATTAGTTAAAGAATATCCATAAATAAGTTAAGATTTGAAAAAATTATAAATGTTTAGCAAATTCTCTCATAAGAGTATGTTTTGCACCATAAAATTTGGCAGCGAGTCGACGTTTTTATAGCAATAGAAAAACTAGTGAAAAATACTTATAAATAAATTAAAATTTGAAAAAATTATTAATGTTTAGCAAATTTTTCTTATCAGAGTGTAGTTTAAACGATAAGATTTGCCAGCAAGTATTAACCAATATCCAGGGCTCGACTAGCAAGTTTCTGTGCCCAGGGCACTTTCAATTTTTCGAGCCCCTTTATATTGGTTGATTTACTGATACCAGTTTATATATATAATATATATTATACGATTATTTGAAAAGAGTCAACTCAAAAAAAAAAAAAAAAAAAAAAAAAAAAAAAAAATAAGTTTTACGGAAAGATGAAGAAAAAAAAAATCCTATCATTAATAAAAATGCACTTTTAGCTATGCATTGAGTTACGGTTTTGTCATTTTATCATATTAATATTTCAAATGTCACATTTTTTTTTCACAAAAATGCTTTTTAAGAAGGGAATGTACCCCTCTTTATTAAAAACGATTCTTGATCAAAGTTGAGAAAAATATATATTTATGCATCAAAAAATACATAGAAGAAATTCTACTTATATATAGGTCATTTTCTCTAAACAGTGATATTTTTGTCTCTGCTCCAAAAATAATGAATAAACTTGTATAAAAATGAAATGCTAGAATACTTTAATTACAAGTTTTCATGTATGTATAACAGGATAAAACATGCTTTTATTAACTATAAGCCATTTAAATAATTTTTTATGTTATAAAAATGTCATTCCCCTGTGTGTCCCTGTCTCCACCTTAATCAAAAAATAGTTCCCAAAAGTCGACTATCCAAATATATTAGCATCCGATGCTATTTCTTTCAGACAAGCCAAAAATGTCGTGTCATCAGCCCTGAGTTTTCTACTCAACCGATTTTGATTATTATTTTTTTAAATGAAAGCTATTTATTTGTAGTTGTGCCCAATTTATCCATTTTTTAATTTATTTCCATTTTTATATTTTATTTTTCATTTTAAATGCTTTTTTACGATATTTCTTCAAAATGGTGGCAACACAGTTTAGCTTTTCTCTCGATAATAAAAATTTATTTTCCAAAATGATTGCGTATAATTATGCACTAATTGAGGTAAAAAAAAAATATTTACTGAGAAATAATATTAATAATGTAAATAAAATAACGGAAAATAATTTATGATAAAAATTAAAGTCTAAAGCAAGAAAAGAAAAATTTCAAATGAGGAAAATGATGTCATTCAGCAACCAGGCGTTTTTATCTCCATTAAATATATGTTAAGCAGTGCATTATGTTATTTCCATTTATAAACTTATATAGCTAGTGAATCCTTTACTAAATTCATAGATTCTTATAGAGAAATCAAGAATTCTTTGTGATCTTGATAACATTTCATATACTTTTTTGTTGTTATATATTTCGCCTCTTTTGACAATTATCATTTAATTTCCGTAGCTGAAAAATGAGTGAAATTTCATAGGTTTAAACTGAGATTTGTTCATAAGTTATAGAAATTAAACATACTTTACCTAATAATATTCATAATAAAATATTCATAAATCCCAGGGAGCTACTTATAAAGAATGTGCGGCACATGTTGAAAAGAAAATGAAACGAAGTCTTTTGTACGTAGAATTGTCTCGAGCGACACGAGCCGATGGATTGTATATTATAGGTGAATTTGAACCACCTAAACCCCTCATGAAAACGATCGCCTTACGGCTGAACTTGCGAGATTAAAGTCATCTCCAGTACAACCGCATTATCAGTTTCTTCACCATCGCGGTGATTTTACAGGAATACAGTTCATATATCATAATGTGCAGGGTTTGGTGACTCATCATGAAGATATTTTAGCAGATCCGTGTTTTAGACAGAGTGATTTGATTCTCCTAGCTGAAACACATTCAATTCCTACAGATAACTTTGAAATACCTGGATTTGAAATAGCAGGTGAAATCTTTAGTAACGGATTTAGTCGTACGCGTAAAAACAGGGGGGTTATGACATATGTTAAAAGTGATTTAATAGATACAAATAAAAAAATTATATCTGTTGAAACTGAACATGTTCAAATCTTAGTTTCATATATATTGAATAACGTAAGATTTGCAGTTTGTTATGCGAATCCAAGAGCTAGTACTGAAGAAAAACTGTTAGAAATTATCGATATCATGTCTTACGACGAAGATCTAAATACAGTACTAGCAGGAGATTTTAACGTTGATTTCAATAGTCAGGAAGGTAAGGATTTTACCGAAACGATCAGATATGTCGGTCTAGAATTGAGAACAAATCCTAAACATTATACTACGCAAGGACATACCACGATTGACGCAATCTTTTCAAATAAAGGAATGAGAGCTGGTGTATACATGACGACTTACAGTTATCATATGGCCCTTTATGGAAAAATTGATTAAAATTTTTTTTTAATGACTTATCTTAATAAATAAATAAATAAATGACTCTCTTTTTTTTACAATTTAAATCGGAGGCGAAACTGAATTCTGCATTAGCAGAATCTACATTCAACTTGTTTGTGATTTTTTTGTTGATTAAATTATTAAAGAATATTATTGAATACTAAATTTTGAAAAAATAAAGACTTTTTATTTTTTTATTTTTTTCTGAAAAAAATAATAAAAAATGTCCTTTAGTTTGTTGTCATTCCCCTGTCATAAAATGAAAGTAATGTTTCTCAGTTGTGGCAACATTTTATAATTTCAGAATTTCATCTGCGAACAATGACATCATCAGAGAAGATATCTTGAATTGTTCTTTTTTGCAGTATCGAATCTGGACAAGTTAAATTTAATGGTTCCCAGTTATATTTTGGTAAGTATTTTTAATGACTGTCATTACATTGTCTTATTTACCTAAATTTTGTAATCAAAACTAAATCAGTGATTAAATCTGATCTGTATTAAGTTTTTTAAGCTTTCTTTAAGTGCAATTTATTTTAAGGTATATTTATGATAATATACAAGCTGACCTTAATTGTTGTCATTCCCCTGTGGTCATTCCCTTGTCACATGTAAGGCAGGGGAATGACTACTGTTTCTAATTCCCACAAATTATGAATATTTATGAGAAAATTCCATTAAGAAATATTTCATGTAATTGTAAGACAATATTTACTATTTTAAAAGTTAAAAATGTATGTTCTTGTCAGTTCTTTTTATCAAAATATAAAAAGATTGCTCTTAAAGAAGTTGAATTTTATTTATTTAGTCATTTTAAGTACATAATACGGGTAAAAATAAATACTCTTTGCTCTAAAAAAAGCAAATAAATCAGGCAATGAGCAGGTTACTTACATACTTGTCAAACTGCCAAGCATAAAATCAATAGGATGGTTTGTGATTATTGTAATTTGCTAGTTTTAAAAAGTTATTCACTAGCTTAATTGAAAACATTGTTATCACAATATAATATAATTTTTGTGGTTTTTATGAGTGTTTTTAATAACAATATTTTTCAGATTTATAATAGCCTCTAAGAAAGGAACAAATAACTAGAAAATATTGCATGTTTTTATTAAAAAGCGAGAAAATGAAAGAAAAAGACTTGAGAAAATAACATCTGATGCACTTTTGGCAGCTGAATTAAATGAAAAAAAAATCTTAAATATTTAAAGAAGAAAACAGCTGGAAAAAATTAAACCAGTATCCAAATTATCATCTAGAGGTCAGAGAGCTCAAAGGAAACTATGGAAGATAAATCAAAGAAATAGTCGTGCAAAAAAAGAAAAATCACTGAACACTGCGATTCCTATTTTACTGAAGATACTGTCTCAGTTGAACATGAAGAAATCCAGTGTTCACAGCCATCAACAAGCTAAGAGTGCTCTAGCCAAATAAGCCAAAAGAAGAGTCTTTCTACCAGGCAAAACTTGGGAAAAGATAATAAGATTATTAAAACTAGTTTAGTTGAATCTAAATTACTCCAAAAAACAGAAAAAAAAATTTCAGAAGATGGGGGGGGGGGGAGTTAATCGTAGACGAGTAAGAAGGGATCGAGCAAAATTAGCTAGAGAACTGGAAAATTTGTAAAAGAATTATTAAAGACTCGTCGAACTTCTGAAAAGTACAAGAAAATGTTTTACAGACTTAGAGATAAATATTCCAATCAAGAATCACCTGGAAGAAAGATAAGAAATATCTCAAAAAGATTAATGCACAAGTATATCCAGGGTGAATCATAAATATCGAAACAATAGGCTATCTCCTTAAATATTGCCCTTAGACCAATTACTTCCAAATGCAAAAATTCATAAAAAAGGGTGAAATTTCTGATAAGATAAATTGTGACTCCATGGGGGGGGGGGGGGGGTCTAGTAGAAAAAATACGAAAATTAAATTTTTATACGGCCCCCGTAGGATAAAAATTCCAATTAGAAAAACTTTCCTTATTCAATCTTGAATAAGACACAGAAAGTTGCATCGTCATATCTTAAAAACTCTCAGAATTATAGCCGTTTGAATTATTCATCAGGTTTTAAGGGATTAGACACAAATTGAAATGTGCGCAATTCAAAAAACAATGTTACTTAACAACAATAAAACGCGTAAAAAGTCTATTTTTTGAGTTAAAATTTTGACTTTTTTTTTTTTTTTTTTTTTTTTTTTTGTGATGGTTAGCCTTATAATTTGCTAAGAAAATCACATCCTAAAATTTCGCATACAATTTATAAAAGTTTCATGTGGTTAGTACTGGTTTAAATGGGATAATTAAAAATCGTTATAACTCCTAACATTATTTATCGGATTTCAATTTCCTTCCATTTAATTAAAGATGAAAATCTGATTTTAGTTTTGTTCCAGGGTTTTTTGTTTTTTAATATTAATTTAAAAAAAAAATATTTATTGCAAAAATAATATAACGTTTAAGAAAATCATATTTTCAAAAGTAAATAATTTTTCAATTTTGTCCGAAACAAAACTAATGTAAAATAATTAAAAATGACAAGTTTCAAGTTTGTACTTTTTTTCTTTAACAATTCTTAACTTTTAATAAGGTCTGCACTGGACGAAATTTTCAATCCCGATCTCGAACAGTCGGTATTAAAATCACTGTCTCTGACTGACCTAATATGTACATGAAATAAATAAAATTTGGTAATAACATAAAAAAAATTAAAAATGACGTGTTTCAAATTCTTTTTTCCTTTAAAAATTCTTAACATTTAATAATTTAAAGACAAGAAATAGTGAGGAAAAAATTTATTATGCAGAAAAGCGAAGTGTACAGTTTAAATGTCTATCAGTTATTTAAAAGAATGCTTTTTCTAAGATGCAGATTAATCTTTTTTTTAAATTTAACTCTGACAACTTCAGGCTTTTTATCGTCCTGGAGAGGATGTTAAAATCTGTATTCTGGGCCCAGGCCGGGACAGGACAGAGACGTTACTTTTCTCTGAAGACTCGCGAGGCCGGGCCTAACGTACTTTTCATAAAGGAGGGGACTGCTTCCTTCTTCTTAGGTGTACACTGGACGAAATTTTCAATCCCGGTCTCGAGAAAACCCGTATTAAAATCACTGTCTCTGGCTGACTTAATACATGCATAAAATAAATAAAATTCGGCTCAATCGAAATTTCTACGAACACATAGATTTTAAAATCTTTATTTTACTAAATAAAAAAAATTAAATTTTGTTTTAAAGAATAGTATATTTAAAGGTTAAAAAATTAAATACAATAAAACCAGGGATAAAAACGTCTGCTTATGATGGAATTCTGTCTTAAACGGAAAATATGTTGATCCTTGCAAAATAAATATAATATTACCTGAGAAAAAAATAAACTCCAATAACACCTCCTAGAGAGGGCATCTGTCTATAACATATTTTTTCTTTCCTATGTCATTCCATCTTAAAAGGTTTTATTGTATAACATTTTTTAAAGTCTCCAACGCATGGGATGACCTGATCTAGATATTTCGATCCATGCAGACTACCAACATGTTTTCAAGACAAGATTAGATTTAATTGAATGCGCTGCTTTGTTATGTCCAAATGAAAGGCACTGTCTTAAATCGACATTTAATAATGGATAACTTATAGACGATCCCTCAATTCCCTCAATTGCTTTGAAAATCAGCCAAAAATTATTCGTTTACATGCATGGTAAAGTGGTGTAAGTCACGAATTTTTTAGAATTTCGGATTTTAATATCTCTGTCCGGTTTTTAGATATTTAGATGAATTTTTTTTTTTTTTTTTTTTTTTTTTTTTTTTTTTTTTCAATTTAAGAACGGATAAGGAATAATTTCTTAATTGGGAATTTTGCTTTACGGGGGCCGTATAAAAATTTAATTTTCACATTTTTTCAAATAGACCCCGTATGGAGTTCTAACTTATCTTATCAGAAATTTCACCTTTTTTATGAATTTTTGCAATTGGAAGTATGGGTCTAGGGGCAATATTTAAGGAGATGGTCTATTGTTTCGTGTATGACTCACCCTGTATATATATAAGTTGTTACGATAAATATTGACAAAAGAATTGGCAAATGGATATAGCAATCTGGAAAAAGAAAAAGCAAAACAATTTTTTAAAGGAATAATGCAAGGAGACCTTTTTTAAGAAATACAAGTTAATAAGTGAAGCAAAAAAATTCTTAACTTCAAAAATACACATAACACTCAAGATGACAGTTTTATGGCTTGAAATACGGGCAAAAATAATGAACTGGATTTGTTATTAAAAATCTATTAAGAAATAAATTTATAAATTTTTTAGAAGATACGAATTACAAAATGTTCCCAGGTGAAAATAACTGTTTAACCAGGAGTAAAACAAAACAACAAAAAATGTACTTAAATGATACTTTATTAACAAATTTATAAATTTATATCCGGAACATAGTATTAGTTATACCTCTTTTACTAGACTAAAACCATTCCGGATAGTAGCACATAAAATTTCAAAAAGTGTCACTTGTATATATATTATTGATTCAAATATGGACATACTTGCAACAAAATTGTTCAAATTGGGGATTGTACCACATAAGAGAGTTGATAAGTTGGTGGATCTCATTTGCTGTTAAAAAAAGAGAGAATATTTACAGTGGAGCTGTACAAAGTTCAGGAATATTAATATACAATATAATGAGTTTGATGGAAATTTGGAATGTTCATTCACTCAATGGAAAACTGACTTAAATTTTTATACTGATAAAAATAGCAGAAAACAAAAAGTTTATTCAGAACAATAAAGTCAAACCAAACAATTAAGGCTTAAGTTTTGATACAAGAATTTAAAAAAGAATTGCTCAAAATGTATGTGCCATGTTGGTAAACAATATCACCAATACAATGCTGTTTCAAAATAAAACTACTTCTCATTTTTGTTTATAATGATGTTTTCTTATTTACTATAAAATTTTGTGAAATAATTTGTAGTTATACCTATTTGTCATTCCCCTCTGACTGTTTGTCATTCCCTTGCTTCTGGTTGTCATTCTCCTGCCTACTTGAAATTTAAAAATTCATTTTTGTGTGTTTAATATTGTAAAAGATTTTTGCTAATTCTATTTTATTACTTAGAGACATTGTCTAAGTACAATAGAAACCGATATTAAGGAGAAAAAAAAACATTATTATTTTTTTAAATGTACGATGTTCAAATTGTTCTGTTAAGAGAAAATAACCCATATAAGTTATCCAGGTAGAGAGTTAATTGTATTTTTTTTATTTCAACTAGCTAACCCGCCCGGCGTTGCCCGGGTCCGTATTAACAATATTAAACGAACTTGAAATTTGTATTATTTTATCATTAACTCGAAACTTGCAGAAATGCATTGTCAGAAATACGTGGCCACTGACTGTTGTTTTTTAAAAAGAACTAATCTATCGCTTCACCGGTAAAAAATATTAATTATTTTATCATATGTGTTTTAAATATCAATATAGAAAATTATTTTAACGTTTTGCTTGAAAATATAACATTCTTTTGTTAATATCTTAAAATCGTCTGCAGTCAGAAATCTATATTTTAGATTAATATTTACGAGTTGGCGCATTGCCAAGATTTGCTTCCTCTGGACCGAGTTGGCGCATTGCCAAGATTTGCTTTCCCCTGTGCCTCAATTATCCTCGGAATTCCTTTTATTTATAGAGATTTACATTGGAAAATATGATCAATAGCATGATTATAGTTCATTAATAATAGGGGTAAAATACTAACCCCTTAACAGGCTAATTCACTGTATGGAAATGTGTTTAATTAATCGATTTTATGATTACTTTTGAATTTGGAAGCATAATATATATACATACACATATATATATATATATATATATATATATATATATATATACACACACATTTTTTAAAAAATAAAACAATATCCTATATTGGATAAAGAAACGCAGTTTAAAATTTTAGATCAAAGAACAGAAAAATATATTCCAAAACAAGAAACAAGTAAATCTGAAATTGCAAAACATTGCTAGGTGATGAACCACCCCTTTAACTTTAACTCAGCTAAATTTATGTGTAACTTATATAATTTCTGAGAGCGAGCTCTGTGACGGATAGACAGACAAATAGAGGAGTGAAACGAATAAGGTTTACGTCAGAGGAACGAAATCACAAAAATATTGTAAGTTGTGACTTTACAACTTCCTCATTATCAGACTGTTGAAGCATTACCAGTTCGAATCTCTGAACAATTTTCCTATTGACAATCATCCATATTTTCTTTTTGTTCGATTGGTCGACAATTCTATCCCTCGAATCCGCTTCTTTTTCTTATATACGAGCGAAATTCGACCATCCCTTGCACTTTCTGGTGATGTATTAGCTAGACTTCGATTATGACACAAAAATTTCTCTGCAAAAGCTAAGTAATTGTTTCCTGACATTTTGTCGTCAAATCTCATCCTAGGACCAAAGTTCTTTGCACCTATGGAGGCCACGGAAGCTTTCGCTTGTTAAGGTGGTGCCTAGGACGGAATTCATGACGTCAAATCACGTGATTTTCGCCGACCCAATTCCGCGAGAGAATTGTCCCAACAAGGGCCGTTACAAACAAGAGCTCTCTCTGCCGATAGATCTGCTTTAATTCCCATGGTATAATGTCACGAACTCCGTCCTAACAACCAAGAGCTTCCTAAGCTTCGAATAAAGTTGGCCGTTCTGATAACGATCAGCTGAATGTTACCAAAACTATCAATGTTGAGTGGAGGGTATACGTGAGTATATGCCGTATACTCTCTGGATTTTTTAAAAAGACCGTATACCCTCTGTTTCTCAAGAAAGCTTACAGTATACAAATTCTAAGGTATACTCTCTGTCTTGAGCGTATACCCTCTACTTAGACCGTATATCCTCTGTTATTTTTACGTCTGCATCCCTGGAAACTACTCTGTTGTAAGTTAAATAATTCTAGTGCTAATAACGTTGTTATATCTGTTTATTATATTTTGTATAATTTAGGGGATTTGATATTTTCCTAACAGCATGGGCATGCATAAAAAAAAGGGCTACGAATAAAATGGATTTTTCAAAACAAAACAATTCGGTCACATGTACGGCGGACGATCTGTCAGACATACTCCCAGATACGTTGCATGTCTGTCCATTTTTAAATCTATTGGGTCTTCACTAGCAGGACTCGTACGGATACCATAGCGCTATTTTCTAGATAAAATTATCAGTATAGTTTTTTAATTAAAAAAAAAATAAACATAGTTCAAACGCGCGAAATTTCGCGTTATTTAAGGAGAGATTTTCTATAAGATAATACGATGGTTGTTTATTAAGTACTCTGTTAAAAATTTCGTGCTACTTTGAACCAAGATTTGGTGCTCGCAGCTATTACCAGCTGCTACCATAGGATGGTTCAATCGAAGCTCCAAATCTTGGAAAGAGTTTACACCATATTATTTTAAAAAATGGTACTATGGTTCAATCGAAATTCCAAATCTTGGAACAAGATTTCATCATCTTATGGTGGCAGCTACTAAGCACTAAATTTCGGTTTAAAGTAGCACAAAATTTTTAACAGTGTAAGGGCCGTTTATGAATTAAAACAAAGGAATTGAAACATTTTTTATTCCTTACATTTGAAAGGCACATTATGCACCTATTTCTCAACATAATCGCTGTATAAATTAAATTTTTGAGGGGCGGTGAGGTACAATTTATCCCACTTAATTGAAAGAAGATTCGCGCCACAAACTTTTAATGGAATTTTATACTTTCAACTTTGGGGGCAAAATGTTGAAAAATTGCCTTTCCTTATTTTAAAATAAAGTTTTTCGGTTATTCGAGGCATTGCTGCTTTCCCCCTCAAGGGGTTGAAACATTTATCATAACATACAGCAGCTTGTTATCCATTTAACTGATATCAATATATTTGATTTTTTTTTTTAATAATGACTATATTTTTTGCGTCTATTACAGAAATTTTAATCAGTTATCACCGGCTTTTGAAAGCAAAAATTTTTGCCTAATTGAATTAGAAAAATGCTCGGATTAAATAATGCAAAATTTACAATAAAAATTTACTGGTGAGAATAATAAATCATGATTGGCAATAACACCTTATCCGTATGACGAATGGGCAGATCAGGTAAGTGGTTAATTCCAACTGCACAAAATTTTGCCACCTGACTATTAGACTTTTGGATTTTTTTAAATTTTATCTCGGACCATTCTCTAAAAACATAATTTTTTTAACATACATTTTGGTAACCTATCCAAGAGAAATATACCGCAAACTTATTTCTTAAAAAATATGGTACTAGTAGAATATAAAAATAGTCATTATTGGCAGGCACAGGTGACTATTTTTATGTTGTACTAGCACCATTATTTTTAAAAAAAGTTTGTAGCATATTTCTCTAGGACATGTTATCAAAATGTGTGTTAAAAAAAAATCGGTTTTCAGAGAGTGGTGCGAGATAAAATTAAAAAAATCCGAGTTTCGAATAGGCTGGAGGCAAAAACTTATGCTGTTGGAATTAACAAGCTGCTTGTAAGTTATGATAAATGTTTTAATTTATACGGCGATTATGTTGAGAAGCACATACATGTTGTGCTTTTCAAATCTAAATAAATAAAAATGTTTTCTTTCATTTTTTTTTAAACCCACTGACAACCCTTATTTAAAAAACAGCCCTCGTATTAATACAAAAAATCTTTTTTTTTTTTTTTTTTTTTTTTTTTTTTTTGTCTGTAAATTCAAGGAACCGTACGAACCACGATTATTTACACAGATTGTTAAGTGGTTAATAGTAATTTTGAAAAATTAATGTAATTTCTTGAAAAATCCTAAATATTTCAAGAAACATTAAAAAAATGTTTCTTTAACTTTTTGTTGATTTTTATTGAGTTTATTTTTTGGAATGCATTTTATTATATTACAAGCAAGATCTAAATTTTCCATAAAGTTGGTAAATATATTAGACTGGAAGGCAGCAGCACAGGCAATCACCTCATCGAGCTCAGTGATAAAAATCTAGGATTAAGCTAAATCTCGATTCACACATAAAAACGCAATCGGCCTGTCAAGTCATGATGGAAAATACCTAGAAACACGATTTTAGCGGTTGACTCGAAGGTTTACAATTGTGCTTTCCTGAGCCAAAAAGTATGAAAACATGGCGAATTGGGAGCAGGAAAACATAATGGTAAATCTACGATTCAACTGCTAAAATCTAGTTTTTAGGTGTTTTACACTAAGATACACTGAGAAAAAAAATATATATCCTTCATCCAGAATGAATAGTTAGTCACTTTCTGAATACTTAAACTAGAACTATAGATGGCCGAACTATCTGAATAGGTTAAACAACTAAGCTGAATAGACGAAATGACCTAGCTTTTCTAGACTTTTGTTTTTTAGGTGACGAAGAGGCCTCCGTGGTCGTGTGGTTAACCCGTTCGGGACCGGCGCCTTTTACACAAATTTTATTCGGTTATCACCACTTTCGTTTAAAAAGTTGACTTTACTTTAGTAATCACGAAATTGCTTTGATTAAAGAAAGGAACTATAACTTTACTTTTTTACTGGTGAGAAAAAAGAAGGTTTTTATCCTCATTCTCAGGGTGCGTATATGCACCCGTGGTCCCGAACGGGTTAAGATATCACGCCGCTGCGTAGAAGGTTGTGGGCTCGAATCCCACTGGCTCCATTGCACACACTCTTTGTGTTGAGCTCCCGGTATGGAGGATATGGATCTGCGTTCGAGGCTGTAAAAGGTCACGTGGTACCGATAATTTACTCAAAGAACTTCTAAATGATAAGCAGGGAGGCTGCTACTGCTTTCCCTATGAACTGTTTCATTGGCTAGGGGGAATTAACACTGCGTCTAACGAAGCTTTCTCTTCTTTATGCTAGAAGTTTTTGCTTTGATCACGTGATCATAATGTAGATTGAATATCCTCCATACCTTATATGCAGGTTTCATGTCGAGCACACAAGTCAGATGTATGTTGTTCAATAAATAAGGTGACGAAATGTTATCGAATCGTTTCAATAACTAGAAATTATCGCTTGATTTCGGGAATGGTTTCATAAATTAGAATTATTGTTGCTAAATAAAACCGCTTGATTTCGCTTCGATTTGCAGAGATTTTCAAATAAGTTTGACAATGAGAATCGCTCTTGAATTTTAGCAGGAGACTTTAGAACTCTAGTAGGGGAAAAGTGGCGGTCCGGCCTCAGGAGGAGGATTGAGGATCGGTGGTGGTGGTGGGATCCTCCTCCTCAATCCTCCTCCACAGCCCTCCTCCTCAATCCTCCTCCTCCTCAAGCCTCCTCCTCAATCCTCCTCCTGGCATCGTCTTGTAAGAGAAGGGGTTAAAAGGATTTTTTTTTTTGCGGGAATTTCAGGGAGTCAGAATTTTTAAATCATACTATAGTATGGGGGTGTTTTTTAATGTGGGGACTTTAAAAATTTTCGGCGTGTTACAGTACGTGGGGTATGTTTTTCGATTGACTTATGCTGTTGTTCATTTAAAAAGGTAATTAAAAATTATGAGTGAAATTTTTTCAATATACTCTTGTATGAGGGATTATTTTTCGAGTGGTGATTTATTAAGAAATTTTTAATAATTTAAACTTTAAAATTTTCAACAGTTTAAATTTATTTTGAGTCAAGTGTAAAAGTGAATCCAATTTAAAAAATGAATCATTAAAGTTAACAAATAATAATTAAAAATAATGAGTGAAAAATAATTTACACACTTTAATTATTTCGGCGTGCTGTAGTATGATAGGTTATTTTAATGTGGTAATTTTTTCAATTGAATTTTGCTGTTGTTCATTTAAAAAATTAATTAAAAATAAGGAATGAAGCGACTTTTTTTTTTTTTTTTTTTTTTTTTTTTTTTTTTTTTCACCGTGTTTTAGATGAGGAGTTAAGCGGGTATTTGTGTACACATAATGTTTTTTTCTATACTTTTGTATGAGTGGTTTTTAATTTTAATGTGGCAACTTAAAAATTTTCAGTTTGGTGTAATTTAAGAGTTTATTTTTTGATTTTAAGCAGAAATTTTGGGGAGTTTGATTTTTTTTTTTTTTTTTTTTTTTTCACTGTACTCTTACATGATGAGTTAAGCGGATATTTTGGGGGAAATTATTATTTTAGACTAATCATTCACGAAGGATATTTTGCGGACATACGTGTTTGATAGGGGGACTTTAACTTTTTTGCAATGAGATTGACGTGTGCTCGTTGACCTAACCGTACGGAGTTTGTAATTTTCTTCGAATCATGTGTGCATGTTGGCTTAGAATATCTTAGAAAGACCTGAATAACCTTTATCTCCACCAAGTCATAAATAACACATGCTGGTTTGATTATAAGTGGGAATTTGGGGAGATTGATTTTTTTTTTTTTTTTTTTCACTGTACTCTTACATGATGAGTTAAGCGGGTATTTTGGGGGAAATTATTATTTTAGACTAATCATTCACGAAGGATATTTTGCGGACATAAGTGTTTAATAGGGGGACTTTAACTTTTTTGCAATGAGATTGACGTGTGCTCGTTGACCTAACCGTACGGAGTTTGTAATTTTCTTCGAATCATGTGTGCATGTTGGCTTAGAATATCTTAGAAAGACCTGAATAACCTTTATCTCCACCAAGTCATAAATAACACATGCTGGTAATGGGAATTTGAGAATAATAACTTTAAACATTAATTTAATGAAGGAACTTTAAAATTATTTCGAGTACTATTTTTAGTTAACTATGTTATACACTTGATATTTTAGATTAGTTAAAAAATAACTTTAAAATTTGAATGAGAAAATATGTTTCAAAATGGGATTTTACGTACTAACATTTATTTGTGCTCGTTGACCTAACCGTTCGGAATCTGTGATTTTCCTCGAATCATGTGTGAATAACTGTTAGATTTCCTTAGAAGGGCTTGAATAAGCTTCAACCATCATAAATAACGCATGTCTGTAACGGGAATTTGAACTTAATTTTTAAAATATTCATTTTAATGAGGTGACTTCGAAAACAATTTGTAGAACTTTTGAGTGGTAATAATTTTTATTGGGAAACTTGAAAAAATCTTGTGATTTTTTGTGAACTAATTTTTAATTGTTAAAGTTTGCAATCCGTATTCGCATTTCTTTTGTGTGAGATTGTATAAATGTTGATGAAAACTATTTCTATTCCAATTAATGAAATTTAATAATAAAAAGAATAAAGTGTACCTCACCAGACACCCCTTTTTCAAAATTCGTACATATTTTTAAACATAGCAATGTGTTTAATATAAGTAATTTTTGTGTGTCCTTTCCTTTCTGAAAGTGTAAGCGATTTTTAACATAAATATCTTTTGACGTGTGTAATTTTTCCCTGGCAGAACAATTTTCAAATAAATAAATTTTAATATTAATAGAATTTTTGACTTTCCGAAGAAAAAAAGGAACTTATTTTTAATGTTTTAATACTTGTCGGTTAAAAAAAAAAAAAATTAAACTATATTTATTATCGAAATGAATTCATCTTCATTAATTTAAAAACATATAATATTTATAACCAGTAACGCGGAACTTTTTCAAACCCTGTTAATGAGATTTTATTTAACATTGTATTTTATCTTCAAATCAAAATAATTTGTGAAAAATGTTTTTAAATATTTTTAAAACTGTATTGAAAATAATATTTTACATACCTTAACATCAATGAAATCCGAATCGAACTTGAGTTTAATAATTATTTTCTCAAAAAGTTCGTTTCAGTATATGAGTAAACCTAGATGAATCATTCTTATCTGCTTATCTGATAGCGTTTTCCGAAAAGGGTTGAATCTCTGAATCATAGCTGATAAGGAACTGGGGTTCATGTGTTATCTTAATTAATCTTAATGAGTACTATGTCTAATTAAAATTATTTGACTTGAAATAAAATAAGGTCTTTTGAGCAATATCTTTTGAAAATTTAAGATATAATTATTTAAATCAAATTAGAGGCTTTTTTTTTTCTCATCGATTTATTTTAAATAAAACTAAAATATTTATTTTTTTCTGTACTTTGTTAGCAAAATAAAGAGTGTAATACATTCATTTCGGATTTAACTATTTGAAAATTTAAACTAACCTATGATTAAAATGATTACATAAGGTTGAGTATGTGATCTAGTTAAAAACGGAACACGTATTCATATAAAACTTTAAATTCTTACGCTTTTGTGTATAATATAATGTATGTTTTAAATATTAAATGAAAAATATCAATAACAATAAATGAAAAACATTAACATTAATAAAATATTAATTAAACATAGCATTGATTTAAAACTTAATATTAATATAGGAATACACATCCGTATAAAACTTTAAACATTTATGTTTTGGTGTATAATATTATGTATATATATTAAATATTAAATGAAAAATATGAATTAACAATAAATGAAAAATATCAATTAACATCAAGCTATTAATTTTCATTACCTGATTTTACTATTTAATTAATATTTAAAATTTTCATTCAGGTAATAAACTTACTTTAACAGTTTAATGCAAATATCGCACAGCCTTGAAATTGTTCCAGCAAGAAGAATAATCACATCCGATTTCATTACCTCACAAGCGATAAGTATGATTCATTCTTATCTGATTTCTAGAAAAAGGGGCCATCTTATCTGTGAATCATAGCTTTTGTGATAGGAACCTAGTGTAAGTTTAATCTAATAAGAGTTAATAATAATCTTATTAATTACGATGTCTAATTAAATTGTCTTACAATAAAGTCATTTCTTTTAAAAATTTAGGATAAAATAATTTAAATCAAATAAGAGGCTTTTTCACATAGATTTATTTTCAATAAAACTAGACTATTTTTCTATATTTTATCAGCCAAATAATTAATGTGTCATATTCATATAGGATTAAACTATTATAACTGTCGTATAATTAAAATGAATTTAAGTGATTATAAAAATAAGCATTCTAAAATGCGAATTCTAAATTTATCATTTCTAAAATATAAGCGTTTGGGATTCACATGAGATGATTTCGTGTCATATAACATTAAGTTTTAGAAAATGCATGTTTTTAAACCCATTATATCTATTTGTGTGTCTATTTCCGTGATGAAATATGGTTCAAAACATTCAATTTGACGGCATGTTCTACCTTGCGCTTTAATTGAACGACTTGTGTTGGTAAAAAATAACTTTTGACTTATGTCACAAAATTTAGCAGGGGGAAACATTTAAATGTGATGAAGTGAAAGCACATTTTTATGATTCTTCAAATTCATATTGTTTTGTGTATAATATATGAAATAAAAATTAAATGAAAAATATGAATTTAAAATTAAAAAATATTCATTAACAATAAATGATAACTCGGAGTGTCTTGTGTAAATAAAAAATATTCATTAACAATAAATGAAAAATATGAATGTCTTATGTAAATAAAAAAAAATATGAATAAAAAAAATAAATAAATTTACATTAAGTAAAAAATATAAATGTCTTATGTAATTAAAAAATATATGAATTTAAATTAAGTAAAAAATATTCATTAACAATTAATGAAAAATATGTATGTCTTATGTAATTAAAAATTAAATGAAAACTATTAATGAGAGACACATTGAAAAATATTCTTACCTTAAAAGTGACTGTTATATGCTTATTCCAACTGCTATCCACCGTCAACCTGCATCGTTGCTCGCCTGGTGGGTAATGTCTGATAACCAGATATTCTTATCTTTGACGGTTTTCCCGAAAGCTGACTCACTTCATAAGTAAAAATGACAGGTTCAGATCTGAAATTAAGAGTTTATTCATATCGAATATAATTAATATAACATGCAATTAAAAAGAGACTTAATTTATTTAATACGTCATAATTAAGAATTTAATTAAATCCTGAATATAATTTTTTAAAATCTTATTAATAGAATAGAATAGAAATTATTTTCAACATTTTCAAGAAACACACGTGTTATTGAATACTTAATAGAATATTTTTCGTAATGAATGTGTAATTAACAATTTTTAAATGATTTTTTCTAATTAATTAGTGTTTAATTAAAATTTTCATAATTAAAATAAATATATCAAATAAAAAAGGAATTCTTTTCAAAATTTTCAAGAAACACAAGTTATTATTAAGTAATATTTTGAATAACTACAAACTTTAATCATGATGAGTCATCACTGTGAATGATCTTTTCTTCTCATGTGTTATAAAAACAAGTTTAAGTACCTAAATTTATTGATATATTTCATTGTGTGTTGGATCCTTCTTTACTAATCTCGTTAAAATTATTCATTTACCAATGATTTAAACTTCACATTTTAAAGTTATTTATATAATATACTAACATTTGACTATTAAATATCAAATAATGGATATACACTTTTTACACTCACATCTTACAATGCACTTAGTAACCAAATTTAATGATTTTTAAGCATGTCTTCTTAATTTTTTTTTACAATGAAAGACTATCACAGTTGAATATTTAGCTTTCTGTTTATAACTTTATCGAGAAATATATAATGCATACCACACGATTTCATTAAATGAATCACATTACATTTCAAACTTCTCATTTTCAATGTTTTATATATACTAGTGTTTATCAAATAGGTGTTTATTCTGAACAATCATTACTTAGTATATTGATGAAAAGTTTGTGTTGAACGGTTTTTAACTTAAATGGTGTGAGAGAAGGATATATTAGGACAGAAGTTATTAAATATAGAGTCTTTAAAGTTTATACCCGTGCAAGAATTGGCATTTCAAGAAACAAAGTTGTGTCACATTTGAAAGCATTCTTTATATTCGAAACGCACACGTGATCACGATCACATCACTGAAGAGCATAGAGAAGCTGTTTATGTTGTATATAATTTGAATTTTCATTAACACAATATTATAACCGAAGTTTTTCGACAGTTTGAAAAATTATGATGTTCAACGTCTGCACACGTTAACACAGAATAAGATTAGCTTATGCCCTTTCGATGATAAGCGTTATTTGCAGGTAAGATGTATTAACATAACAAAATTTTCTTGGTAATTTTACTCGCAGGTTTCGAAACCACAAACATCTGATCATACTTCTCATTTTTAACACGCGACACTAACCATTGGGCCATTAAAGCCCGTAATTTAGTAACTTAAAATTAAGAAAGATCATCGAAAATGATTACTTCACACATGCAAAAATAATTTTTATTGTGACTTATCAGTTAAAAATCACGAAGAAAAGAAAAATATCACATATGTTTTGGATTACTTTGAGATTTTATGAGTCACTTCATCAGTTAAATAGACATAACCACTTCTTATGAATCACTACTTATGCTTAAATTTTGAAACACTTGCTTATATGAAATGTATTATATTTTAGTTTATCAGTGATAGTGCGATTACTTGTTAATAATTTTAATGTTATTAAAAAAATTTAAAAAAATTAAATGTGAATAATTAATTAAAAAAACACAAGTCACTATTAAAGGTTTGAACAAATTATTAAAATTATTTTACAAAACTTTTCAAATTATTTAAAAATGTTTCACTAATATTTAGTAATCGTCAAATTTTAATGTCGATAATCATTTATGTGAGTCAGGTTTTCTGTTTTAACTGTTAAGTTATCAGATTCCCCCTTCAAGTACATCTCATTGATAAGTTTTAATCAACCAATCAACTATTTATTTACCCCAGCAACCAGCTATTTGTTTACCCTAGTAACCAAAAAGCTTTTGTCGACACATGAACAAAATTTTGAAGATGCAAGACTCTTCATTTTCATTCGAAAAAACAATGACTTATGTAATAAATTTTTTCTTTACTTAAATGAAACCTTCACATGTGTATGGTAAAACTTGGAAAATTTCATTTAATGCACAAATTTAAAGTTAACAGACAAGGTCTTCACACATCTTTTAGTATTTTACTAACACTTTGCCAAATATCTTTAGAAAACAACAACAGAATTTTAAATAATTATTTTAATAAAAATTCTCTTTTGTAAGTGACATTATTAAACTAACTTGAAAAATTAACTTGGCAAAGCAAGTTTTCACTATTCCAACTAAGTAATATTCATAAGTTTTATATGATAAACAACCTGTTTGGTTATGTCCCAGCATGGCTTTATAAAATGTATCTAAAATAACCTTTAATATCAATGTTTAAAAATATGCGAATAATTCAGTTAGCCTTTTATAGATGATTATTTTCCCTTCTATTATTTAAAAGACATTTTAAAATAAAATTATTACTGATGCCAGTTTATCCCAGTGTTATGAAATGTGTATGCAAAACTTTTAATTCTAATTTTCACATTTTATTATTTCAAATTATTGTTTTCAAGTTGTACTAAAATTTGGAAAAAAATATTTAATTTTCATGCATAATTAAATTGAAATACTTTAATAATAAAGACATATTTAACATTGTATACTCACCTAATCCAACACTTTCACAAATACACGTCCGACTCGCTCCAAGGTTTAGGAAGAAATGAGAGATTCAAAGTCCTTATCAGAAAATGTTATCAGATAGTCTTATCTTAAGATAAGTGACGTCAGAGAACATATGTCATCAACTGGTCACGTGATGTATATCACATGACCAGTGCTTTGTTAATTAATCTTATTAATTAATTATTAAGTATTAAATTATTAATTATTAATAAGATTAATTAATAATATTAAATAATTTAATTTAATACTTAATAATTAATTAATTAATAATTAATAATTTAATACTTAATAATTAATTAATAAGATTAATTAACAAAGCACTGGTCATGTGATATACATCACGTGACCAGTTGATGACATATGTTCTCTGACGTCACTTATCTTAAGATAAGACTATCTGATAACATTTTCTGATAAGGACTTTGAATCTCTCATTTCTTCCTAAACCTTGGAGCGAGTCGGACGTGTATTTGTGAAAGTGTTGGATTAGGTGAGTATACAATGTTAAATATGTCTTTATTATTAAAGTATTTCAATTTAATTATGCATGAAAATTAAATATTTTTTTCCAAATTTTAGTACAACTTGAAAACAATAATTTGAAATAATAAAATGTGAAAATTAGAATTAAAAGTTTTGCATACACATTTCATAACACTGGGATAAACTGGCATCAGTAATAATTTTATTTTAAAATGTCTTTTAAATAATAGAAGGGAAAATAATCATCTATAAAAGGCTAACTGAATTATTCGCATATTTTTAAACATTGATATTAAAGGTTATTTTAGATACATTTTATAAAGCCATGCTGGGACATAACCAAACAGGTTGTTTATCATATAAAACTTATGAATATTACTTAGTTGGAATAGTGAAAACTTGCTTTGCCAAGTTAATTTTTCAAGTTAGTTTAATAATGTCACTTACAAAAGAGAATTTTTATTAAAATAATTATTTAAAATTCTGTTGTTGTTTTCTAAAGATATTTGGCAAAGTGTTAGTAAAATACTAAAAGATATGTGAAGACCTTGTCTGTTAACTTTAAATTTGTGCATTAAATGAAATTTTCCAAGTTTTACCATACACATGTGAAGGTTTCATTTAAGTAAAGAAAAAATTTATTACATAAGTCATTGTTTTTTCGAATGAAAATGAAGAGTCTTGCATCTTCAAAATTTTGTTCATGTGTCGACAAAAGCTTTTTGGTTACTAGGGTAAACAAATAGCTGGTTGCTGGGGTAAATAAATAGTTGATTGGTTGATTAAAACTTATCAATGAGATGTACTTGAAGGGGGAATCTGATAACTTAACAGTTAAAACAGAAAACCTGACTCACATAAATGATTATCGACATTAAAATTTGACGATTACTAAATATTAGTGAAACATTTTTAAATAATTTGAAAAGTTTTGTAAAATAATTTTAATAATTTGTTCAAACCTTTAATAGTGACTTGTGTTTTTTTAATTAATTATTCACATTTAATTTTTTTAAATTTTTTTAATAACATTAAAATTATTAACAAGTAATCGCACTATCACTGATAAACTAAAATATAATACATTTCATATAAGCAAGTGTTTCAAAATTTAAGCATAAGTAGTGATTCATAAGAAGTGGTTATGTCTATTTAACTGATGAAGTGACTCATAAAATCTCAAAGTAATCCAAAACATATGTGATATTTTTCTTTTCTTCGTGATTTTTAACTGATAAGTCACAATAAAAATTATTTTTGCATGTGTGAAGTAATCATTTTCGATGATCTTTCTTAATTTTAAGTTACTAAATTACGGGCTTTAATGGCCCAATGGTTAGTGTCGCGTGTTAAAAATGAGAAGTATGATCAGATGTTTGTGGTTTCGAAACCTGCGAGTAAAATTACCAAGAAAATTTTGTTATGTTAATACATCTTACCTGCAAATAACGCTTATCATCGAAAGGGCATAAGCTAATCTTATTCTGTGTTAACGTGTGCAGACGTTGAACATCATAATTTTTCAAACTGTCGAAAAACTTCGGTTATAATATTGTGTTAATGAAAATTCAAATTATATACAACATAAACAGCTTCTCTATGCTCTTCAGTGATGTGATCGTGATCACGTGTGCGTTTCGAATATAAAGAATGCTTTCAAATGTGACACAACTTTGTTTCTTGAAATGCCAATTCTTGCACGGGTATAAACTTTAAAGACTCTATATTTAATAACTTCTGTCCTAATATATCCTTCTCTCACACCATTTAAGTTAAAAACCGTTCAACACAAACTTTTCATCAATATACTAAGTAATGATTGTTCAGAATAAACACCTATTTGATAAACACTAGTATATATAAAACATTGAAAATGAGAAGTTTGAAATGTAATGTGATTCATTTAATGAAATCGTGTGGTATGCATTATATATTTCTCGATAAAGTTATAAACAGAAAGCTAAATATTCAACTGTGATAGTCTTTCATTGTAAAAAAAAATTAAGAAGACATGCTTAAAAATCATTAAATTTGGTTACTAAGTGCATTGTAAGATGTGAGTGTAAAAAGTGCATATCCATTATTTGATATTTAATAGTCAAATGTTAGTATATTATATAAATAACTTTAAAATGTGAAGTTTAAATCATTGGTAAATGAATAATTTTAACGAGATTAGTAAAGAAGGATCCAACACACAATGAAATATATCAATAAATTTAGGTACTTAAACTTGTTTTTATAACACATGAGAAGAAAAGATCATTCACAGTGATGACTCATCATGATTAAAGTTTGTAGTTATTCAAAATATTACTTAATAATAACTTGTGTTTCTTGAAAATTTTGAAAAGAATTCCTTTTTTATTTGATATATTTATTTTAATTATGAAAATTTTAATTAAACACTAATTAATTAGAAAAAATCATTTAAAAATTGTTAATTACACATTCATTACGAAAAATATTCTATTAAGTATTCAATAACACGTGTGTTTCTTGAAAATGTTGAAAATAATTTCTATTCTATTCTATTAATAAGATTTTAAAAAATTATATTCAGGATTTAATTAAATTCTTAATTATGACGTATTAAATAAATTAAGTCTCTTTTTAATTGCATGTTATATTAATTATATTCGATATGAATAAACTCTTAATTTCAGATCTGAACCTGTCATTTTTACTTATGAAGTGAGTCAACTTTCGGGAAAACCGTCAAAGATAAGAATATCTGGTTATCAGACATTACCCACCAGGCGAGCAACGATGCAGGTTGACGGTGGATAGCAGTTGGAATAAGCATATAACAGTCACTTTTAAGGTAAGAATATTTTTCAATGTGTCTCTCATTAATAGTTTTCATTTAATTTTTAATTACATAAGACATACATATTTTTCATTAATTGTTAATGAATATTTTTTACTTAATTTAAATTCATATATTTTTTAATTACATAAGACATTTATATTTTTTACTTAATGTAAATTTATTTATTTTTTTTATTCATATTTTTTTTTATTTACATAAGACATTCATATTTTTCATTTATTGTTAATGAATATTTTTTATTTACACAAGACACTCCGAGTTATCATTTATTGTTAATGAATATTTTTTAATTTTAAATTCATATTTTTCATTTAATTTTTATTTCATATATTATACACAAAACAATATGAATTTGAAGAATCATAAAAATGTGCTTTCACTTCATCACATTTAAATGTTTCCCCCTGCTAAATTTTGTGACATAAGTCAAAAGTTATTTTTTACCAACACAAGTCGTTCAATTAAAGCGCAAGGTAGAACATGCCGTCAAATTGAATGTTTTGAACCATATTTCATCACGGAAATAGACACACAAATAGATATAATGGGTTTAAAAACATGCATTTTCTAAAACTTAATGTTATATGACACGAAATCATCTCATGTGAATCCCAAACGCTTATATTTTAGAAATGATAAATTTAGAATTCGCATTTTAGAATGCTTATTTTTATAATCACTTAAATTCATTTTAATTATACGACAGTTATAATAGTTTAATCCTATATGAATATGACACATTAATTATTTGGCTGATAAAATATAGAAAAATAGTCTAGTTTTATTGAAAATAAATCTATGTGAAAAAGCCTCTTATTTGATTTAAATTATTTTATCCTAAATTTTTAAAAGAAATGACTTTATTGTAAGACAATTTAATTAGACATCGTAATTAATAAGATTATTATTAACTCTTATTAGATTAAACTTACACTAGGTTCCTATCACAAAAGCTATGATTCACAGATAAGATGGCCCCTTTTTCTAGAAATCAGATAAGAATGAATCATACTTATCGCTTGTGAGGTAATGAAATCGGATGTGATTATTCTTCTTGCTGGAACAATTTCAAGGCTGTGCGATATTTGCATTAAACTGTTAAAGTAAGTTTATTACCTGAATGAAAATTTTAAATATTAATTAAATAGTAAAATCAGGTAATGAAAATTAATAGCTTGATGTTAATTGATATTTTTCATTTATTGTTAATTCATATTTTTCATTTAATATTTAATATATATACATAATATTATACACCAAAACATAAATGTTTAAAGTTTTATACGGATGTGTATTCCTATATTAATATTAAGTTTTAAATCAATGCTATGTTTAATTAATATTTTATTAATGTTAATGTTTTTCATTTATTGTTATTGATATTTTTCATTTAATATTTAAAACATACATTATATTATACACAAAAGCGTAAGAATTTAAAGTTTTATATGAATACGTGTTCCGTTTTTAACTAGATCACATACTCAACCTTATGTAATCATTTTAATCATAGGTTAGTTTAAATTTTCAAATAGTTAAATCCGAAATGAATGTATTACACTCTTTATTTTGCTAACAAAGTACAGAAAAAAATAAATATTTTAGTTTTATTTAAAATAAATCGATGAGAAAAAAAAAAGCCTCTAATTTGATTTAAATAATTATATCTTAAATTTTCAAAAGATATTGCTCAAAAGACCTTATTTTATTTCAAGTCAAATAATTTTAATTAGACATAGTACTCATTAAGATTAATTAAGATAACACATGAACCCCAGTTCCTTATCAGCTATGATTCAGAGATTCAACCCTTTTCGGAAAACGCTATCAGATAAGCAGATAAGAATGATTCATCTAGGTTTACTCATATACTGAAACGAACTTTTTGAGAAAATAATTATTAAACTCAAGTTCGATTCGGATTTCATTGATGTTAAGGTATGTAAAATATTATTTTCAATACAGTTTTAAAAATATTTAAAAACATTTTTCACAAATTATTTTGATTTGAAGATAAAATACAATGTTAAATAAAATCTCATTAACAGGGTTTGAAAAAGTTCCGCGTTACTGGTTATAAATATTATATGTTTTTAAATTAATGAAGATGAATTCATTTCGATAATAAATATAGTTTAATTTTTTTTTTTTAACCGACAAGTATTAAAACATTAAAAATAAGTTCCTTTTTTTCTTCGGAAAGTCAAAAATTCTATTAATATTAAAATTTATTTATTTGAAAATTGTTCTGCCAGGGAAAAATTACACACGTCAAAAGATATTTATGTTAAAAATCGCTTACACTTTCAGAAAGGAAAGGACACACAAAAATTACTTATATTAAACACATTGCTATGTTTAAAAATATGTACGAATTTTGAAAAAGGGGTGTCTGGTGAGGTACACTTTATTCTTTTTATTATTAAATTTCATTAATTGGAATAGAAATAGTTTTCATCAACATTTATACAATCTCACACAAAAGAAATGCGAATACGGATTGCAAACTTTAACAATTAAAAATTAGTTCACAAAAAATCACAAGATTTTTTCAAGTTTCCCAATAAAAATTATTACCACTCAAAAGTTCTACAAATTGTTTTCGAAGTCACCTCATTAAAATGAATATTTTAAAAATTAAGTTCAAATTCCCGTTACAGACATGCGTTATTTATGATGGTTGAAGCTTATTCAAGCCCTTCTAAGGAAATCTAACAGTTATTCACACATGATTCGAGGAAAATCACAGATTCCGAACGGTTAGGTCAACGAGCGCAAATAAATGTTAGTACGTAAAATCCCATTTTGAAACATATTTTCTCATTCAAATTTTAAAGTTATTTTTTAACTAATCTAAAATATCAAGTGTATAACATAGTTAACTAAAAATAGTACTCGAAATAATTTTAAAGTTCCTTCATTAAATTAATGTTTAAAGTTAATATTCTCAAATTCCCATTACCAGCATGTGTTATTTATGACTTGGTGGAGATAAAGGTGGTGGAAGTCTTTCTATGATAGTCTAAGCCAGTATGCACACATGATTCAAAGAAAATTACAAACTCCATACGGTTAGGTCGACGAGCGCACGTCAATCTCATTGCAAAAAAATTAAAGTCCCCCTATTAAACACTTATATCAGCAAAATATCCTTCGTGAATGATTAGTCTAAAATAATAATTTCCTCCAAAATACCCGCTTAACTCATCATGTAAGAGCAGAGTGAAAAAAAAAAAAAATCAATCTCCCCAAATTCCCACTTATAATCGAAAAAATAAACTCTTAAATTACACCAAACTGAAAATTTTTAAGTCACCACATTAAAATTAAAAACTACTCGTACAATAGTACAGAAAAAAACATTCTGTGTCCCCAAAATATCCGCTTAACCCCTTATTTAAAACACGGTGAAAAAAAAAAAAATCAATCTCCCCAAAATTTCTGCTTAAAATCAAAAAATAAACTCTTAAATTACACCAAACTGAAAAATTTTAAGTCGCCACATTAAAATTAAAAACCACTCGTACTATAGTACAGAAAAAAATATTCTGTGTCCCCAAAATATCCGCTTAACCCCTTATTTAAAACACGGTGAAAAAAAAAAAAAAATCAATCTCCCCAAAATTTCTGCTTAAAATCAAAAACACATTAAAATAACCTATCAAACTACAGCTCGCCGAAATAATGAAAGTGGTCTTCATTATTTTTCACTTATTATTTTTAATTACCTTTTTAAATGAACAACAGCAAAATTCAATCGAAAAACATACCCCACGTACTGTAACACGCCGAAAATTTTTAAAGTCCCCACATTAAAAAACACCCCCATACTATAGTATGGTTTAAAAATTCTAACTCCCTGAAATTCCTGCTTAAAATTAAAAAAAAAATCCTTTTAACCCCTTCTCTTACAAGACGATGTGAGGAGGAGGAGGATTGAGGAGGAGGAGGATTGAGGAGGAGGGCTGTGGAGGAGGAGGCTTGAGGAGGAGGCTCCCACCACCACCACCACAGCCTCACGCCTCCTCCTGAGGTCGGACTCTCATTTTTCCCCTACTAACTCTCTACTAAAGAGAGCTGAATTTATAAGGATGACATGAAACTTATTTTTACAGCCACAATTTAGATTCAAGAATTATATTTTTTCTCAGTGTCTGACTCGGCAGATCGATTGCGTTTTTATGTGGGAATCTAGATTTAACTAATCCTAAATGCGTGAACTCAACTCAATGAGGTGATTGTCTGCGCTGCCGCCTCCCGGTCTAAAACATTTTGATAAGAAAATTTATTTTATAAGAAAAGTTTTATAACGTTACCAGTAGAAGCAGCAGCATCATCATCATCAACAGCCATTACAAGAGCTTAAAAAAGAGAAAAAGGGTTTAAGTTAAATATAGAATCTACTAAGCTGACATCATACAATAAAACCTGCAAAAGCGGAATTTGACTATAAAGAACTCTTGCCTTAGAAGAAAAAAATAATTAATCAAAAATGCAGAAATATCGTACAATTATATCTGCTAAGAGGGCTAGTTGTTTTATGCAGAATTTTTTCTGATCTCTATAGAGATACTGTTTTTGCGGGTTTTACTGTATAAATAATTAAGAAAAATTTTTCACTACATAAAAAAAAAAAAAAAAAAAAAAAAAAAAAAATCCACTTGAAAGCAGAAGCAAGGACTGCTTCGCACCTGCTTTCAAAATGGTAGAACGTCTTATTTGCGAGTGCTAAAGAAACACAACCTTCTTCCGAAATGCGTTGTACCTTTCTTCGATCTTTACAATACTTTAAATCGTTACATATCTTTATAAAAAGAAAGAAACATTTCAACTTCCAATATTCGAAGGATTTATAAATTTTTGCAGGTCAAGAACAAGATTTGACTATTTGACTAGAAAATGTCCATATGTCGGTCTGTTTGTCTGCATGTGAAACAACAGACTGAGAGGTGGACTCTTTATTTTGAGAACTAATTCATGGAAATTAATAAAATTTTAGATTTAGCTATACCTTGATGTAAAGTGATGGTAATTAGTTTTTGGTGTAAATCACAAAACAGATGGAAATGCTATACTGCAGTTTTCATGATTTCTGCAATAGAACTAATGCATAAATTTTTATAAAACTTCAGATTCAAGTATACCTTAATAAATATTGTGGCTGATTATAATTCGGTGTAAAATGACCAACAGGTGGCGCTGCTATGCTGCAGCTTTTACCATTTCCCCCAACAACCCATGTTCCCCAACAAAAGGGGCTAATTCTCTAAGCGTTAAAAAGAGAGAAAAATTGGTACATATGTATTAACGCCACTGCAGCAAAAGTTGCGCTAATGCTCCAATAAAGAGCAATCTTGTTGCTCGTTATGTGTTGGAGTCTTTGTTGCCTTGTTGTTTGCTGATTTTTGAAGTCATTTTTTAGTGCCTCCCCTTTTTTTGCTTATTTTTGACGCTATTTTTTTTTTTTTTTTTGTGCGCGTGCGAACAACAAGATTGCTTTTTACTGACGCATTAGCAAACTTCTGCTGCGGTGGCGTTAATACGCAAATACCGAAAAATTCCTATAATTAAGCTAGTTATGATTAAAACTGTATCAAGTTTTCTCATTTAAAAAAAGGGAAATAAATATAGTAATTTATATCAAAATATTCCTTATACACGCTATTTATTCTTGCTTCATGTTTTATAAATATAATTTTGAAACTGATTTTCATTCAGTTCATTCATTATAGTTCTGGAATTACACAGAGTTATTTGTTCCCATTACAAAGTAATAGATTCATTTTAAATTTTGATTATTTGTTGGAAAAACAATTAGGATGTTAAAAAAAAATTAGATATGATTTTTTAAAAAATTTATTCACACGTGGCACACTAATAAACATATTTTTCTTTAATAATGTATAGTTACATTATTGATGAGTCGCAGGCAATTTTTGTTGCTTGAAATTTTTACTTGTGCTAGACGGCATACACATGACGCCACATGCTTCATATGGCGGTCAAATTTAAAGCAAATGTGGTGTTTTCCATTTGTAAACATAATGATTTACGCTTTATTTTTCAAATACTTAGAAAAATAATGCAAGAATAAGAAAAATCAAAATTAAACAGAATGACCACACATATACTTTAAATGGAAAGGGGAGTAATGATGTTCTGTGTGGGTTTCAGATGTATGTACCAGATTCAGTAGCGTAGCTATGTTTTTTGGCGCCCGGGGCCAGCAAGAAATTTTGCGCCCCCACCCCAATATAGATATATAACAATTTCTCTCAATTTGGCGCCCCTAGGCCTCGGTGCCCGGGACGGACGCCCCCCTTGCCCCCCCTTAGCTACGCCACTGACCAGATTAGAGTATCAGTCGTTGCTGTGACGTCAATGCAAGGGGTCTATAGCATTTTAAGTTAGATTATAATTAAATCAACACGTATATTAAAATGAAAATGAAAAAATGCGTTTAATTACTATCAAAATAGAACTTTACAGTCAGTGAGATTTGAGGCACTGGTGTTTACCTATGAACGCATCTATACCAGGATTCAAACGGGTTCCTTTAAAGTGCTATTACTCATATAAATTTCAAGCTACAAAAATCGCCTGCGACTCATCAATTTCTCCCTTTTTTTTTTTTTTTTTCATTTTCTAAGCATTTTATTGGTTGTCCGAGAAAAGGCTTTTCTATCGACAGATTTACAAGTATTTGACTGGCTGTTACTGACGACTCGCTTCGTTTCAGGCGTCAAAATCGCTCCGATACAAAATAGTTGCTTGCTTGTGAAACGATTCCCCTTAAGCCATAGTATAACATGGAGACACCTGGAATTTGAAGCGACTTTTACCCCTCGTGTAATGGTATTTTAAGTCATTTTGATCCAGTTTCTGTGCTTGTTTTTCAAAAACAGCTAAGTGAAAAAACACGTTAAGACAAGTATGTTGTGTTGAGTGACATTAAGATTCTCAAAGTTGATTTAAATATTTCTGGTTATTGTGCTCTTATAGTCATCGACAAGGAAATTAATGATTTGTCCTTTAAAACTGCCTCCAAAGAGAAATCGCAAGGTAGGTCAAAACGTGGGGCTTTGAGGAAATTTTCAGAGTTTGAGGCTTTTCGAGTGTTCTTTAAGGGTGTTCTTAACTGATCCGCTTAACAAACGAAAAACGTTTTGACACATTTAAAAATTCATTTTTTAACGAAAGTTAAAAAATTTTAATACCTGATTATGAAAGCGATTTCGAATTGAACTTATTTTTCCATTTTATGATAATTAAATTACTTATCGAGTTATAAGCTATTTCCTTGACGCAATCAACCGTTTTTCTCCTCCTTTTCGACCGGTTTTTCTTCTTTCGTCGGGAAATATGCTCAGAAGTGTCAACATTGAAGGCTTGTTATGAAAAATCTATTGTGTTTTTTAAAAAACAAAAGAATGAGTGCAATTAGACAGTTTCTGAATAACAACAGCTGCTATTTTCATACATTTCCGAACAAAAATAAATTAATGCATGTGTCACAAAGTTGCCCTTTTTGATTTAAGAACACCCTTAAGGGGGCTCAGGGGTTGATCGATACGAAAAAACATGTAAACAGAGCTCTCGCTTCGAGTCCATATAAAAACAGAAGTATTCAATGTAATTCATTTAAACTTTCTGATATTTTAAAAGAATGTTTGTAGTCTTATAAAATTATAAAATGAAGTATTTCAATGCAATATAATAAGAAATATAGCAAAATTTATGCAACACAATTTTCGAAAAAAAAAATTATGTGTTATATCACCAACACCAAAATATCTTAACGTTGAATTGACATAAGAACCTAATTTTTGCTTTAAAATGATCCGGAAGCTTTACTCTATAGAATGAATTTAGGATATAACTATCACTCAAAAACAACATTATTAAAAAATCTCTCAAATTTGAAAATTTAAAAAGCTTCTAAAAAATACAACTTTTTTTTCATTAAAAATACTCAAAATATTAAACTATCTAAACTATATTAATTAATTCTATAGATAATGATGTTATATACATGCAAAAAAAATTTAAACCATTCCATCGAATAGTTTTTTAAAATCTTGGTGTTAGTCATCAAAAATCAAGTTTTGAGAAAACGCGACTTAAAAGTTGAAATTATATGGGTGCGGCTATGAAAGTGTTGATACATAAATGCTCATAACTCCGTTAAAAATGCAAATATTTTTATGCGGTTTTTGCATTGAGTTAAGAATTAATTGAATAATCAAACTAGATCATTAAAAAAATCGATTTTTTGAAAAGTTTTCAACCCCTGAGCCCCCTTAAAAGGGTTTCTAATCCACAAGCTCGAGAGCGGAGGTCTAGGGTTGCCATAACGACTGCGTGACTAGGTTCACTACCATATCTCACAACAAGGTCATAACATAACTTTTTAAGAAAAAACTTTTTTTCTGCGAACTGCTTTTCAGATAAGCTAATTCATAGTTTTTATGGTTATTGCAGTTATAAAATGTTGTATTTGTTAAGCAGATGAAATAAAAAATGTCTTTTGTAGCCAAGCTCATTTATCCCACGACCCACTAAAGCATTCGCCGCGACCCACCAGTGGGTCGCGGGTGGGGTCGAAGTGTATCGGTTGAGAATCGGTTGAGAATAGCTGATCTAGAGATCAAAACGAAAATCCTAAAAACAATGGCGCTTTAAAACAATACGATAAATGAATCAAGCTTAAATGAAAAACTTTCCAAATGAGCCTAAAAGGTTGCGAGAAGCGCTTTCTTTTCACCTTTTCATTTCATATCGGGTCTTTCAATATTAAAATAAAATATTTCATATTGTCCAAACTCTCGTTAATCGTATTGAAACTTGAAAAATATTACTGTGTTTAACTACTTTCAGCTTAAAAAGCTCTTGATGCTAATTTACTAACATGTTAAAAGTTATCTAGCAAAATTTTTCTGTATATGTATAAGTAAATGCTTATGTGTTCTTTATAGAAATATACATTTTTGCTTCGTTAGCACGAAATACATGTTTAGAATTCGTCGGAATAAAGCGGGCTTACTTCACGAATGTCCAAAACCAGAACAGTATGCTTCTTAATTAACCACTTACTATAATTTATTTTTATACAAATCTTGTTTCCCTTTTTTCATTTATCTTTTCAAATTAATTTTTTTCCTTCCTACGATATGTTTTAGAATTTAAAATATTTTTCTGTTGTAATTTTATAGGCATTTGGCATATTTGGAGCCGATTTTAGTGAGCGTGATTTGACGCATAATTAACTCTATTCATGTTGTAGCTCATATGTAGTTACAAAAAACCATATAAACAAATAAAATATTTGATGATATATCAATAAATATGAATATCTGAAGAAAAATGACTCAAAACCACTACTTAACTTCTAAGTTTTAAAGTACTAGAGGATTTTGCCCCTTACAAACTATGCTCGTCCACCACCCGTTGAGATACGACAAACTCTAAAAACAAGTTAATTTGATGGGCTTTTAAAAGATTGCGAAACATTGAACTGCATTTATTTATTTATTATTTTTTTTTTTTTAAAGTGATGATCACCCTATAAACGGGTTTCCATTCACTCTCCTTTGATGGGGGAATTTTAAGATTTAATCAGCTGCTGTTAAACATCTACTGGCTATTTACATGTTTGATTAAGGGTGTTCTTAACTGTTCCGCTCAACAAGCGAAAAACGTTTTGATACATTTACAAATTCATTTTTTAACAGAAAGATATAAAATTTTAATACCTGACTATGAGAGCGATTTCGAATTGAACTTATTTTTCCATTTTATGATAATTAAATTACTTATCTAATAAGCTATTTCGATGACGTAATCACCCGTTTTTCTCCTTCTTTTCGACCGGTTTTTCTGCTTTTGTCGGGAAATATGCTCAAAAGTGTCAACTTTGAAGGCTTGTTATGAAAAATCTATTGTGTTTTTAAAAAAATAGAAGATTGAGTGCAATTAGACAGTTTCTGAATAACAACACCCGCTAGTTTCATGCATTTCCGAACAAAAATAAATCAACGCATGTGTCACAAAGTTGCCCTTTTAAGAACACCCTTAAACAAGATCAGCTAAACAGTGACATACAGATAGTAATTTGCCTCCTGCTATTTTTTAAACTGCGGTATAAGAAAAAACTTTAAGTAAGGCATTTGAAATGTATCATTTTAATCTGAAGTAATTTTAACTCAATTTTCTTTCTCTTTAAATATTTACATCTAAATATGGTTTTATGACGCAATTTTAAGCATTTCACATTTTTAATTCGTAATTATTTAATTCTCATTTGACAGTCTTTTTTTTATGTTTGTGATTGATAGTCGCGTGTAAATACTTTTTTAATTTGAAGGAAAAATTATTTTTTAATCATTTGACAACAGTTTAAAATAATAACCTTTTCTAAAATATATAAAAAATGTTTCTCAAAATGCTGAAAATTTGAATTTAAAACGGAAACGAATTCTCAAAAAATGAGCGAAATTGAAAAATAAATGTAGTCTGCACACCTGGAACTTCTAATGCATAAAATGATCTAAAAATGATTACATTCCTATGTATAATTTTTGCTTCTATAAAACTTTTTTTATAGAATGATTTTGACCAACTTTAACAATAAATATCTCTTAAAATAATATTCGATTTAAAAATTGCCTATATCAGTGCATTTATCAAACATTTCTTTATAATACCATTAATTGTTATACTTTTGAGTGCAGTATTTTTCTTAATATTAGCGAAAAAATACCTTAGGTCACAAAAAATTCATTGCCAGCGGCGGTGACACCGTTAGATATCTTTTTTTTTTTTTTTTTTGGAATAGAGAAGAGATACTAACATTGAAAACAGACATGTACGCATATATATATATATATATATATATAATTATGGCATGTCAGTAAGTGAATAAAAATCGATAACAAAATTCTAGCTTTAGATGTATGAGCCAAGTTAACTTAAAAGGGCTTAACATTTAGATGTAGTAAAATCAAGAAATGCGTATAATCCATGTGATTTTTCTTTTCTTTTTAATAAAGGCCTATCTATTGAATCTATTGAATCTATTGAAATCTATTGAATTGTATTTGAGGAATTATTTTTAAACTGTGACACTGACAAAAGGAAAAAAAAAGCTCTTTAAAACATGATAACAAAATTTCTGATTCAATGCATGCACACTTTAGAATGTGAAATGAGAATTGCAGGCTATTTTAGCTAAAAAATCATTGCTTATTTTTTTAAGCTTCAAATCAAAAACCTTTCCGCGATTAATCATTGAGTATTTGTAATACGTTCAAAAAAGTTGAAAAATTCTATCGAAAAATTTTAGTAGAACTGCACGCACCTTGCTTATACAACTTTCTTACTCCCCCCCCCCCCCCCCCAAAAAAAAAGAAAAAATTCCGAAAAAAAAATTCTTTTATTTAGTAATATTTTTAGACATTTTTAGGGATAATTCACTAAAATTAAACAGAAATAATACACTTTTAAAAACGAAGTTCGAGGTTTCACAAAGAAAATGATGAAAAGTAGCTAGAATTTAGCTGCAACCGAGATGGTGGTGAAAAGTTTCACCAGTTTATTGGTGCTTTCAAAAATACCATTATGTTGGTGAAATGTTGAACCATGATTCAGGATTTTTATGGATCCAACTTTCTGGTGAAAGTTTGAACCATGATTCAGGGTTTTTTTAAATCCCTTTCTCTGGTGAAAGGTTTAAAGACAAATCAGGGTTTTATTAAATCCAATCTTCTGGTTAAAGGTTGAACCATGATACAGGATTTTTTCTAATCGAATTTTCTGGTGAAAAGTTAAATCGCAATTCAAGGTTTTCTCCATTCCAGTTTTCTGGTAAAAGGTTGAACCATGATTCAAGATTATTTCTAATCCAATTATTTGGCGAAATATTGAACCGTGATTCAGGTTTTTCTTTCAGTTAACTTTATGGGCAAAGGTTACACCAGATTTTAGTTTTTCTTCCACATTTTAAAATGGAATGTTCAACCAAGATTTTGGTTTTCATTTTATAGTGTAATAATGAAAAAAATTTCATGTTTTACAAGATCGTATTGCCGTCGGAAGATATATGAAAATTACTAAAACTTTAATTTTTTATTCTATTGCCTTTGAAACATTTAAGAAATAGATGTAAACCAATTTGTTCTAATTTCACAAAATAATTGCATTTTTTTAGTTTTTACAAATATTACCATTATGTCTTTTCCATTTTGAAACATACCTCTGTGCTCATAATTAACCCCTTGAGGGGCGGCGGTATATATTGTATACCACCTACGATTGATGAAGTTTCACACCAGAAAAATTTTATTAAATTTCACTTTTCTAACTTTGGTGGAAAACAGTCGTGAAATTGCTTTTCCTCTTTTTGATGTAACTTTTTTACAAATTTCCGGTGGGAGTTCAGAATTACTCGAACGCAACTGCTTGCCCCTCAAAGGGTTAAACTAATAATCATTTTAGTTTTTGCCTGTTCACAAACTATTCATTGAGAAAATATTGTGTAAAATAATTTTTTTAGATTTAAATACATACCTTGTTTGCTATATTTTATTTTAAAATCCAGGAAATAAAATATATTTAAACTAAACGTTACATTAAACAATGCTGGATGAATTTCTTTAAACAATATTAATTTTTGTACAGGTTTGAGAAAAGTTATTTTCTAATGCACTCAGCTATTATTTTTTTTAATCTGTAGATATATACAGGGTGATTCCGAATTTTTTTTTACAATAAAAGAGGGGTGATAGTACACATCAAGACAAACAATATTAAATAGGCGACCAAGGGTCCAAAACGTTTTCCTAACGAAATAGCCGCCATTAAAGTTTAGGGGCCAAAATTTCAAATAAATATAAAAAACGTAAAAATCGGTCGATTGATTTGCGGTTTTCACTAAAATTATTCTTTATGTGGGCATTTTCTTGAAATTAAATTATAAAGATAAATTTCAAAAAATGCAGATAGAGGACGCTTTAGACTTTGGAGTAACGAACAACCATTTTTTGCCGGTATTTTTTGCATCTCATTAAATGTTTTCGTAAGCTTAGACTCAAACTTAAATTTTGAGCTCAAAATCTGTAGTTGGGAGTGGTCAAGTAATACAAAATGAGCAGTGTTCTGAGGGTTCAAATTTCAAATGATTATAAAAAACGGAAAAATTGGTCGATTTATTTGCGGTTTTCACTAAAACTATTCTTTATTTAGGTATTTTCGTGAAAATAAATTATAAAGATAAATTTCAAAAAATGCCGATAGAGAGCGCTTTAGACTTTGGAGTAACGAAACACTCATTTTTGGCGTTATTTTTTGCATGTTATTAAATGCTTTCGTAAGCTTAGATTTTGAGCTCATATTTTGAATAGCTGGGAGTGGTTAAGTAGACAAACTTAGCTGTGTTTAGAGGGTTCAAATTTCAAATAATTGTAAAAAACGGAAAAATTGGTCGTTTCGTTTGCGGTTTTTGCTAAAACTAATTTTTAAATCAGCAGTTTTCTTGATCAATCAGTATTTTCTTGAAAATAATTTTTAAAGGTAAATTTCACAAAATGCCGATAGAGGGCGCCTTAGACTTTGGAGTAGCGTACAACTATTTTCAACTGTTATTTTTTTAATCTCATTAAATGCTTTCAAATGCACAGACTTAAAATTTGAGCTGAAATTCTGAATCGTTGGGAGTGTTTAAGTAGCGAAAAATTGAATTGTGCTCGAGGAGGAAATAGGGTTAAATTTTAATTCCTGAACACACTTCAGTTTGCGCTTCTTAACTCCTCATAACGATTCAGGATTTGAGCTCAAATTTTAAGTTTAAATCTAAGCTTCCGAGAACATTTAAAATGCTTTCGCAAGCATTTAACTAGAACCAAAAAATAACGGTTAAAATGAATTGTTGGTTACTCTGAAGTTTAAGGCGACCTTTGACGGAATTTTTTGAGATTTATCTTTAAAAATTATTTTCAAGAAGATACTGACTTAAAGAATAGTTTTATTTTAAACCGCAAACGAATCGACCAATTTTTTCATTTTCTATAATTACTTTAAATTCGAACCTCCCCCTTCCCCCCCCTTTGAACACAGTTCAGTTTGTGCTACTTAACCACTCCCTACTATTCAGATTTTCAGCTCAAAATTTAAGTTTATGTCTAACCTTCCTAAATCATTTAAAGGGATGCAAACAATAACGGAAAAAAATAGTTGTTCGTTACTTCAAAGTCTAAAGCGCCCTCTATCGGCATTTTTTGAAATTTATCTTTATAATTTATTTTCACGAAAATACCTAAATAAAGAATGGTTTTAGTGAAAACCGCAAATTAATCCACCAATTTTTTCGTTTTTTTTTAATCATTTGAAATTTGAACCCTCTGAACACAGCTCAGTTTGTGTTACTTAACCACTCCCAACTACAGATTTTGAGCTCAAAATTTAAGTTTGAGTGTAAACTTACGAAAACATTTAATGAGTTGCAAAACATACCGGCAAAAAATAGTTGTTCGTTACTCCAAAGTCTAAAGCGCCCTCTATCGGCATTTTTTGAAATTTATCTTTTTAATTTAATTTCAAGAAAATGCCGACATAAAGAATAATTTTAGTGAAAACCGCAAATCAATCGACCGATTTTTCCGTTTTTTATGTTTATTTAAAATTTTGGTCCCTAAACTTTAATGGCGGCTATCTCCTTAGGAAAACGTTTTGGACCCTTGGTCTCCTATTTAATATTGTTTGTCTTGATGTGTACTATCACCCCTCTTTTATTGTAAAAAAAAATTGGAATCACCCTGTATATATATATAGTCTTTGAGAACATATAGATGCTAAAATCTTAATATTACTTTTTTCAATTTTTTTTCTTGTCTTACAAAAAAAAATAATAATAATCAGTAGAAAAAAATATTTTGACATTTTCTTTTTGCACATTTTGTACAATTGTTACACATATGAAAATGTCACATTTTCAAAAAAAATCTATGAAAGTTATGAATAATTCTTTATTGATAAAGAAATTAAGTGATACATGACAAATACTTTTAAAAGTCAATTTGCCGTTTGAAATATAAAGTTATAATTTATCAATTTCAGGAAATAAAATTAATAGTAAGATTTTTGAAGAATAATTTCTATTTCAATTTATGTATTTTTCATAGTTTTAAAATAATTTTAAAGCATGATTCTTTTAAAAAATTATATTGCACTTAGTTCAATTATGTAAATTAACTCATTTGAATGTAAAGGAACAAAAAATATTCACCATTTGTTTCTGGCTAACATTCAATAATGAAATCAACACTTTTCAATGAGTAAATGAAACAAATATAATGAATACATAATCAAAATACATGCTTAAACAATCAACATCAAAAGGCAGCTATGAGAAATAGAACTATAGAAGAACTATAGAAGAAATATCTTCTATAGAAGATATCCAATTCTGCAGTAAATTTTATGACATGGAAAGGGAAATCTTTATATTTCTAGAATTTTTAATGAATGAATGTTGAGAAGCAGATGATATTTTTAAAATGTATTCTTTTCAGTTCATGAAAAACATACAATAAATCTCAAATTCTAAATTTTAATAAATTAAAACAATTTCTTAATATAAATGTGACAAAATAGACATTTTATTAAAAAAAAAAGAATTACAAATAATTTAAAGTAATAAAATGAAAACATCATTAAAAATAATTTATATTATACAAATTACCTTGTGGCATGCAAGATAGAACGGCAATGAGTGCCGCGAAGATAAGGAAGATGTACGAAAAAAGTTTCATTTTGGAGGATGTTTGTCTTCGAAAGACGAAATTAATCTTATCCTTTAGTTGACAGATAGATCAATGTGTGACTAGCGTCGTCTCATTCCTTATATATATATATATATGTATAATAAAGCATCATTATTGACCAAAACAGAGACCTTATCTCATTGGTTAAAAAGAACTTACGCTTATGTAATGTCACCTGGCCACCAGAAAAGGGCGGATTAAATATCCATGCAGCGGCAAATCATGTTTGATGAGCCTTGATCCATAAATTTATTATTCCGCGTGATATGATCGAACATCTAAATTTTATGAATTTATCTACCGAATTTTGTTTATTCAGCTAATAGGATATTTTACCTGCCGCAGCTATTACGCAGTAATTTATTTGAATTCTTTGAGCCATTTGAAATGCACCAAATACGTATCAAATTCTTTCACATCTTGATGACAAAATTTAGTAGGGCAATCATAATAAAATTTCGTGGTGTATGGAGCAATACATAACGATGTGTCATAGATAATTAAGAAATCCTATTCTTTACAAACATTCATAGACTAATTGAAGAATAATTTCCCTAGTATTTTTTTCTCATTGCAATTGACAAATGCAATTTTAAGTTAATTTGAAAATGATCAGTTCTTTGTCCAAACAGCCAAGCTTATTGCAAAAACTGAAATCAAGGGGATGATTATGACTACTTTTACTTTAGAAGTAGGCAGGAATTTAAAAATGCTTATGAAAAATGTATTTTAAAAATATCTCAACTGTTAAAAATTTCATCCATTTGCTGCAGCATCACTCCACGGCTGTTATAGAAAACAGTTACTTTACTGTGTTATGGAGCATTCTTATTATCATAAAAGATACATTCTATAAAAGCTGCGGAGTGCCACTGCAGCAAATGGGTCAAATTTTTAACGGTATAATTTAGAGATTTATCAACGTGATTAAACTTTATAAGCCGAGTTTAGATCCAGGAATATTTTTAATTATTTTTTGGACATTATGCCTTTCAATGTTTTAGTTAAGGGATATGGTGGAAAAGAATTTATACTATATAGTTTTCAAATGTTCGCAATTGGGAACAATAGTCACTTCCGACGGTCATTTCCCGGTGGGCATTAGCCATTTTTTATGATTTTCTGTATTGTTCTAAATTAATGATAGGCTTGTAACTTCTATTCCGAAAAATCAAGTTATCTATTTCAAAAATCATTTTTATAATTAGTCATTTTCCGGTGGTCATTAGTCATTTTTATGGTTTTCTGTACATTTCCTCATTATTGATAGGAATGTAACTTCTATTTCGAAAAATCAAGTCATCTTTTTGCTATTTCTGCTAATTTTTTCAAGTCAATTTCGACGACATTTGTTTTTTACTAAATTTTTAATTTTATGTTCTCGATTGAGAACATTCGTCTGTAAAGGGTAAGGTTAGTAAATATTTAACTTTTATTTTAAGGTAATATTTTCGCAAGTACCCCATGTAGAATCTGCACTGTAGATGAGTCAGGTTTTTATTTTCTCCCAGCATTAAACATATAAAGTGGGATGCTGAATAGAAAAATAATTATAGAAAGTATATATGAAATGTCTGTACTGTAAGAAAATCAATAGAAAAGGCAGATTTTTAGTGTTTCCCCGGAATTACATGGAGAAGGGGGGCTGTTCAATAAAAATTGTTGTATTTCAAGAATGAAATCTGCTAATGAGGTATATTTTTAGGATTTTTCCTAGAAAACTTGGAGAAGATAGCTTGTTAAAGGAAAATTATAAGAAAAGAAAATATGTGTAATAATGAAATATGCAGGTAAAGCGTATTTTTAGGTAGATTTCGTAAGAAATACTACCTATTGCAGTCGTTACCACGGTACGACTTTTGAAAAATTTCTTCATAAATTTTCATTATAAGACACCAGGAACCCAAAACCACCCCAATCTAAAAATTTTATATACATATATATATATGTATGTACTAAATTTTGTCCGCATGATAAAAGTCGCAATTATGTACGAATCGTCTTTAAGCTCACCAGATACATTGAAAAGGTTAATATCTCGGTGGGGATTGCAAATAAGTAAAATCGGCCCAAGGAGGTGAAAATGGGGAGGGTTCAAAAATTTTAACTAAACTAAAACAGTTCTTACAGAACAATGGCAGGAAAAAAGTAAACATTTTTCGTTATAGTAATTGCCAACTATTAAAAAAAGCAATAAAATTTTTATATAAGTACTTTACTATTGCAAGATTTGCTCTCGAAAAATGAAAATTAAATAAATAAATAAAAATAAATAGTTTGACGAATTTCAGAAAAACTGAATACTATGTCATAAATTTTCTAAAGCAGGATTTCCGCATGAATACGGAAAATGAAGTAAATACACTGCTCAAGACAATTAAAGGATATTGCAGTTTAAGGTGGATTTTGTATCTGGGAAACTTTTTAGCTGATTGATACATGGTCGACAAACATAGTAAGTTATATGAGAATAAATTACACATGTTTGGCAGAAAAAAATGCATTTTATTGCGCATTTGTGTACAAAAGGGAAAAAAAACACAATTTGTGCATATGAGAAAAAAAGAATAAGAAAAGGTGTTTTCTTCAAAGAAAATCATTTTCAGTAGGGGGTATGGTTTCCACGGGCGGCCAGCAACGTTGAACACCTTTGAGGCATGGACTCAATGAGGCTATTAATGACGAGTTGGGGTATTCTGCCCCACTCTTCCAGAAGAGCTCTTTCCAGTTCTTGGGGAGTTTGTGGGGGTTGTTGGCGGCCAGAAACTCGTCTTCCTAGAGCATTCCAAACGTGCTCGATTGGATTCATGTCTGGAGAACAAGCTGGCCATTCCATTCGAACGATTCCTTCCTCGAAAAAGAAATCCTCCACCAGGTTTGCACGATGTGGCCTGCAGTTATGTCCATTAAAATGAAGTTATCTCCGATTGCTGCAGCGTAAGGGACTACAATAGGTCTGAGGATCTCATCCCTATATTGGCGACCAGTCAGAGCTCCATCTCGAATGATGTAGAGGTCAGTGCGCCCGTCAATGGAGATGCCACCATACACCAACACTCCTCCACCGCCAAATCTGACAATTTCGTGCACGAACGCAGGATTATTCCTACTGCCACGGTCCCTCCAGATGGAAATACGCCTATTATCCGGATGCACAGAAAAACGGGACTCGTCAGAAAACAGAATATTGCTCCATTCAGTTCTCCTCCAGTTGACATGCTCGGTTGCCCACTCCCTGCGGTCGCGACGATGCCTTGATGTTAATCTAACACATACCATCGGTCGGCGAGCATACAAACCTTCAACATGGAGCCGGTTTTGGACAGTCTGAGTTGAAATCGTGGTGCTTGTAGCCGAGCGAATGTGTTGTTGGAGAAGAGTAGCGTTCATGTTTCGGTGTCTCCGAGCTGTTAACGCTAAATACCGATCTTCATTGGGCGCTGTTGCCCGTCTACGACCTTGCGCTGGTCTTCGCCTGCACATCTACTCTCCAAAAAACGGTTCAAGATCCTGGAAATGACACTTTGTGACACTCCAATGATTTGCGCTACTTCGGCTTGAGTTTGGCCCTCTTCTAACCTACAAACAATTCTCCAAGCTTCTGAATCTGTCAAATGACTTCGCTGAGACATCGTACTCATCGAAACAAAGCAATCACTGAATGCCGATCATCCTTGTCTTCATTCTCTTTTATCCAGTTGAAAGTCAAATTTCATTCGCTGCCGCTGAAGCGACGTTTTTGACGTCGAACTCAAAATTTGCGTACTCCACAGTTTGAAAACCAGAAAAATTTGCATTTGTGATTCTCTTCTTCTATTTTCGGCAAAAAAATTTCGTTTATATCTTTATTTTATATAAAACTTCAAATATCCTTTAATTGTTTTGAGCAGTGTAGTTCAACGCATTTTTTTAAATCAAATATTATATCATATTGGAAATATAATAGATACAAAGCAGGTAGATATATAGTATCATGTAAGTTTATGAAAATGTATTTAAACATGATTAAAGAAACAGACTATAGAAATATTGGCATATTTTAATATTTTAAAGTTCTCTGATTCTGTTTTCGCCATTTTTAAATCTGTTTCATATACATATGCGTGTGTGTATACGTGTATATTAAAATTTTCACAAAAAGTTTAGGTCCCTAGAGCTCATTCTTAGTGATTTATGGGTTTATCTGTAATCTTAATTTAGTTTTTGTTGATGAAATTTATGCCTAACTTCGAAATCTGCTGCCGGATGTAGGTCGAGCCGGCAGGGATTTTTAAAAATTATATAAATTGTTTTGTTCTACAATTATTTTTGTAATATTTTACCAACATTATCTAAAAAAAAAAAAAAAAAAAAAAAAAAAAAAAAAATTAAATTTAAGAAATAAGAAGAAAACAGTTTACTGACAGATTTCGACCTGGTTGAGATTTAAGGTTGAAAAAACTTTTATTTTATTTTATATGTAACCACTTCCGTAAAGATGTATAAAAGAATTTGCAGGTGAGAAAACTATTCTAAGCATATCTGATACCTATATATGTTATGTTTTTTTTTTTTTTTTTTTTTTTTTTTATTCAGCAATATATCATTCCGAAGCATCAATTTTTTTTCATCTGAAGATGTAATTCATGCAGAAATTTTTCATACATAATTTACTTACCCAGCATATGTAGTATAGGGTAAAACTTGCAATCGTTTTAAAAATCGATTTTTTTTTTTTTTTTGACGGATTTACATGTATCATATCCTGGAGATTCAGAAAAACATATTTTTAGAAAAAAAAATTGCCCTCCGTCCGTCTGCGTGCCTATCTGTCTGTGTGTTTGTAAACGCTCTATCTCCCGGACAAATTGAGGTAGAGTCTTCAAATTTTGTATGTACTTAGTATGTAAGAATGGGACGAAGCCTATTGAATATCAAAAACCTCGATTATTTTTCGGCCTCTCAAAAATTTCGTTCTGATGAAAGGCCTATAAAAAATTTTCGAAATCTTTTATTTTAAGTAGTAGACTTAACAGGCAATAAAAAAACACAATTTTTGCATAAAGAACGAAGTCAATCGGATTATAGTTGCCGAGATATTTGTAATCATGTTTTCCGCATTCTTCGATTTTTCATGACGCTGTATTTCATTCAAATTTCAATTCAAAGATGTATTTTAATTGAAAATGAGACGCTTAATCCGACGAAGGGGTGTGCGAAGAGCAGTAGCGTAGCTATGTTTTTTGGCGTCCGGGGCCAGCAAGAAATTTTGCGCCCCCACCCCAATATAGATATATAACAATTTCTCTCAATTTGGCGCCCCTAGGCCTCGACGCCCGGGGCGGACGCCCTACTTGCCCCCCCCCCCCCTTAGCTACACCACTGGCGAAGAGAAAATTGCGCCCGGGGCAACGTTTCAATTTGGCACCCTCTTCACCATACTTTTTCTTGTGACAGACCAAAAAATGACGTTGGTTGTATAAATTTCCGCGCCCGGGGCGACCGCCCTCTTCGCCCCCCCCCCCCTCTTTCGCATGGCACTGATCCGACGCAGTAAATTGTTAGTTAATAGGATTATTATTTTGGGAGCTTTAAAGATGTTTCTTTTACGCAATTCAGTACTATTTGAGTAGTTTGGCGTAGAGGTCTGCACGGGCCGGGCTCGGGCCGATTTCCAACAATGGCATTCGGGCCGGGCCTAGTCACTAATCCTTTCGGGCCGGGCCTAGTCACTAATATTTTCGGGACGGGCTGGGCTCGGGCCTTAATTTTTTTGCTGGAGTATCGGGCCGGGCCTAACTTTTTTTTCCCGTACGAAGCCGAGACTGATTCTATTCTTCCTAGTTTTCGTGGACCAAAATAATCAGTTCCTATTGAATCTTCCTATATAAAAATCCTTTTCTCGACTTTTTATAAATCAGTAATATTTGGCTTTGTCCAAAAATTTCTGCAAAAAAAGCATATACTTTTAAGCCGTCATTATTCTACAATTTAGAATTTATTCCTTTTAAAGAATCGTAGATTACTAGGCGTTTTAAAATAGAATTAAACACACACACACACACAAAAACATGATTATGTCGGAGATTTTTTTAAAACTGAAAACTTAAATTTTCTTTTAAAATGTTCATCCATGCAAAATGAATACAACAACTAGTCGTTGGGGGCCACCGTAATACTTACCCATCATGGATATGTATATGAAAATAAAACATGTGAAACTATTTATACAATGCATTTCAATTCATAAACAAAATTTAAATATTGTTAATATACATAGTAATGCTATATTAAAGATGTACGAATTTCGACAAATTATATAAAACGCCAAATTACTCAAGTAGTACCGAACTGAGTAAAAGAAACATCCTTATAATTCCAAAAATAATAATTCTATTAACTAACAATTAACTGTGTCGGATTAAGCGTCTCATTTTCAATTAAAATATACTTCTGAATTGAAATTTGAATGAAATACAGGGTCATGAAAAATTGAAGAATGTGGAAAACAAGATAACAAATATCTCGGCAACTAATAATCCGATCGACTTCGTTCTATATGCAAAATGTGTGTTATTTTATTGCCTTTTACGTCCATTCCTTAGAACAAAAAAATTCGAAAAATTTTATGTACCTTTCATTAGAACGAATTTTTCGAGAGTCCGAAAAAAATAGTTCCGCATAATCGAGGTTGCTGATATTAAATAGGCTTCGTCCCATTTTTACATACTAACTACATACAAAATTTCAAGTCTCTATCTCAATTTTTTCTGGAGATAGAGCGTTTACAGACTGACAGACAGACAGACAGACGGCAATTTTTTTTTCTAAAAATATGTTTTTCGGAATCTCCACTATCTAAAACGTGTAAATCCGTCAAAAATTTTTTTTCGATTTTCAAAACGATTGCAAGATTTACCCTATACTACGTATGATGGGTAAGTAATACGGGAGAAAAAATATATTAAACATTTACATCTGTTAAGAAGAAAATGCATTTTTTTGTTGTTGTTTGTTTGTTTGTTTCAAAGCGATTTTGTGTTTGGAAATTTTACCATATATCGCTTTTTCGATTTTTTGTCTCCATTACAGGGAATATGGATTAATAATACTAGTGATAACTGAAACATTTACATACAACAAACAAAGATTCATTTAAAAGATATATATTGCGATAAATATCGCAGCCTACGGCCCTTCTGCATAAATGAAGATTATAAACATGAAAAAAAAAAGACTAATATAATTTTTTTTGGTCAGAACTCTTCCATAAGATTAAAGATCAATGTTCTGTAGAAATTCACTTGAGCCGGGCCGGGTTCGGGCCGAATTTTAAACTTTTTTCCGGACCGGGCCGAGCTCGGGCCGAAATTTTAACTTTCGGGTCGGGCCATTATTTTTTTCGTTCGGGCCGGGCCGGGCCGGGCCCGGGCCGAAATTTTAACTTTCGGGCCGGGCCCGGGCCTGGAAATTTCGGCCCGTGCAGACCTCCAGTTTGGTGTTCTATATAATTTGTCGAAATTGGTTCATCAGCAATTCATCAATAGAGCATTACTCTGTATATTAAAAATATTTAAATATACGTTTATTTTATTTATTTATTTATTTATTTTGGAATTGCAATGCACTTTAAAAATAGTTTACACATGTTGTATTTTCATATATTGTGTTGTACATATCCATGATAGGCAAGCATTACGGTCATCTCGAAGGACTAGTTTACTTGCCCATCATACGTAGTATAGTTTAAATCTTGCAATCATTTTGAAAATCCAAAAGAAAAAATTTGAAGGATTTACACGTTCAGATACTTTCGACAAACATGTTTTTAGATTTTTTTTTTTTTTTTTTTTTTTTTTTTTTTTTTTTTTTGCCGTCCATTTGTATGTCTGTGTGTCTCTGAACGCTCTATCTCCCGAACAAATTGAGATAGAGACTTAAAATTTTGTATGTACTTAGTATGTAAGAATAGAACGAAGCCTATCCAATATCAGTAACCTCGATTATCCGGAACTATTTTTTTCGGACTCTCGAAAATTTCGTTCTGATTAAAGGTACATAAAAATTTTCAAGATTTTGTATTTTAAGGAATGGACGTAAAAGGCAATAAAATAACACAAATTTTGCATAAAAATTGAAGTCGATCGGATTATTAGTTGCCGAGATATTTGTAATCCTGTTTTTAACATTCTTCGATTTTTCACGATCCTGCATTTCATTCTAATTTCAATTCAAAGATGTGTTTTAACTGAAAATGAGACACTTAATATGATGCAATAAAATTTTAGTTAATATGATTAATTCTTTACGAGTTATAAGGGTGTTTCTTTTACGCAATTCGACACTACTTGAGTAGTTTGGCGTTTTATATAATCTGTCGAAATTGGTTCATCAGCAATTAATAGAGCTATATTATGTAGTAGAGATGGGAAATATAGTTATTTTTGATTAACAGCATCGTTCCACTCTTTTACAGGTAACAGGTCCCAACAACCTGTTATTTTTATAACATATAACTAACGGATGTTTTAATTAGAAGGCCTTTCAAACAAAACGTTTTAAATAACTTTTTGACGTAATTATAAATGCTATATTTTACTAAGATTAATCAAAATAAGTTTGTGATTAAAAACTTAATTTTTGCTAATTATCCTAATACGTTAAATAATGCCCATCCCTACTACACTGCTCAAAACAATTAAAGGATATTTGAAGTTTTATATAGAATAAAGATATAAACTAAATTTTTTGCCGAAAATAGAAGAAGAGGATCACAAATGCAAATTTTTCTGGTTTTCAAACTGTGGAGTATGCAAATTTTGAGTTTGACGTCAAAAACGTCGCTTCAGCGGCAGCGAATGAAATTTGATTTTCAACTGGATAGAAGAGAATGAAGACAAGGATGATCGGCATTCAGTGATTGCTTTGTTTCGATGAGTACGATGTCTCAGCGAAGTCATTTGACAGATTCAGAAGCTTGGAGAATTGTTGGAAGGTTAGAAGGGGGCCAAACTCAAGCCGAAGTAGCGCAAGCCGTTGGAGTGTCACAAAGTGTCATTTTTAGGATCTGAAACCGTTTTTTGGAGAGTGGATGTGCAGGCCGAAGACCAGGGCAAGGTCGTAGACGGGCAACAACGCCCAATGAAGATAGGTATTTAGCGTTAACAGCTCGGAGACACCGAAACATGAACGCTACTCTTCTCCAACAACACCGTCACTCGGCTACAGGCACCACGATTTCAACTCATACTGTCCGAAACCGGCTCCATGCTGTAGGTCTGTATTCTCGGCGACAGATGGTATGTGTTAGATTAACATCGAGGCATCGTCGCGACCGCAGGGAGTGGACAACGGAGCATGTCAACTGGAGGAGAAATGAATGGAGCAATATTCTGTTTTCTGACGAGTCCCGTTTTTCTGTGCATCCGGATAATAGGTGTATTTTCATCTGGAGGGACCGTGGCAGTAGGAATAATTTTGCGTTCGTGCACGAAAGTGTCAGATTTGGTAGTGGAGGAGTGTTGGTGTATGGTGGCATCTCCATTGACGGGCGCACTGACCTCTACATCATTCGAGATGGAGCTCTGACTGGTCGCCGATATAGGGATGAGATCCTCAGACCTATTGTAGTCCCTTACACTGCAGCAATCGGAGATAACTTCATTTTAATGGACGATAACTGCAGGCCACATGGTGCAAACTTGGTGGAGGCTTTCCTTTTCGAGGAAGGAATCGTTCGAATGGAATGGCCAACGTGTTCTCCAGACATGAATTCAATCGAGCACGCTTGGGACGCTCTAGGAAGACAAGTTTCTGGCCGCCAACGACCCCCACAAACTCTCCAAGAACTGGAAAAAGCTCTTCTGGGAGAGTGGGGTAGAATACCCCAACTCGTAATTAATAGCCTCATTGAGTCCATGCCTCAAAAGTGTTCAATGTTGCTGGCCGCCCGTGGAAACCATACCCCCTACTGAAAATGATTTTCTTTGAAGAAAACACCTTTTCTTATTCTTTTTTTCTCATATGCACAAATTGTGTTTTTTTCCTTTTGTACACAAATGCGCAATAAAATGCATTTTTTTCTGCCAAACATGTGTCATTTATTCTCATATAACCTACTATGTCTGTCGACCATGTATCAATCAGCTAAAAAGTTTCCCAGATACAAAATCCACCTAAAACTGCAATATCCTTTAATTGTTTTGAGCAATGTATGTAGATTAAAAATATTTAAATATACGTTTAAATTTTGTTTTGGAATTGCAATGCATTTTATAAATTGTTTACACATGTTTTGTTTTCATATTTTAGTGTATGCATATTCATGATGGGTAAGTATTACGGTGGCCCCCAAAAACTAGTTTTATAATTATTTTTGTTAGCAACCCATTTTCTTTGTGAAATGCTCTAAAAAATTTAAAAATCGGTCTCATATGCTGATTTTATTGATGTAGTATTTTATTTTTTTATATATAAATTTCTATAGTTAATTTCAGCCAGTGCCTCAACTTTTCCATGTAATGATGAAAAAAAAAAAATAATAATAACAACACTTTCTCGTCTGCAGATTTCATTAAAACAGAAATTTTCATTACATATTTTAAAAAATAATTTTCATTCTCAGACTCCTTCTCTCTACTGCTGAAATGATATTTGAAATCTGCCTCATCTGCAGTTATAGCATGTTTTTAATATAATTTTATAATTATCTTACCCCATCAGGCCATCTCCTCAACCTTAACACTAGGATTATGGCAAGGGGCCACTTTGATCTTTACCGAATGAAAGTATTTCGGTTCAAACCAGAAAAGTCTTTATAAAAATAAGTTTAAAAATGACAAATACAAAATAATAATAATTATTATTATTTAATTGAATAGTCTTAAATAAAAATTCTGGTGTGAAATATTTTCATAATACTTGAGTAAAATTGCCTGTCTTTCGAGTTAAGCTGGGAAAACATTAAATCACTAATTAAATCATTAACACTTAATCAATACTCTTACACTTAAGAGGCTACTTCATTCAAATTAAAAGAACCGTTCGCTAATACTAGTACTATGGAAGAAATTTATAAAGATTTTTCGGTTGCATTTTAATATTTTTTTTTTTCATTGGATAACTGAGATCGATCAGTATGCAGGCCGTTTTAAATTTTTTTGATTTTGTTTACAGACTTTTTTTTATGACGACGCTTTCATTTTTGGAACCGGTTTGGAAAGCGAAAGCACCTTCGTAAGAAATATCTGCAACCAAAATCGAAAAAAGTAAAATACGGTCAGCATTTACATCAATCTGAGTTATCTAATGCAAAAAAAAAAAATAAATAAATAAAAATAAAAAAATAAAAATAAAAATAAAAATAAATAAATAATAATAATAATAATAATAAATAAATAAAATAAATAAATAAAATAAATAAAATAAATAAAATAAATAAAATAAATAAAAAATAAATAAAAATATTGAAATGCAACCGAGATATATTTATAAATTTCTTCCATAGGATTAGCATTAGCGGATGGTTCTTTTCATTTGACTGAAGTATCCCCTTAAATGTCTTACTGACAAATAATCTTAGACTCAATAATCTTAACACATTCACTGCCAGTTACATGAAGATGTGATGATAGTTAATGCCGCACTGTAGAAGTGGATTTTTCCCAGAAGCCGATTTACTTTTTATAACAAAGAATCAGGGAAAGATTTTCCCGCGCCAGCGCTTGACTGGCTATTGGATATCACCCCACACCTCGCGCTGGCGCGTGAGTGGCCCCTTAATGTTGGCGCCATATCACGCGCTATCGCGTGAGCAGCGAATGTGTTAAACTTAATAAAATCATTGAATAGAGAAAGTTTTCTTACGTATTCTGTATAAGTATTTTAAATTCTTGCTCCTATCTTTTATACTATAACCATGTATAATCATTCATACCACAGACGTATTGCAATAAGCCTGAATTTTTGGGCAAACTCTAATTAGCCCAAAACTTCATTGGCTCATCACAATAAGCCTAATAGTACAGGCATTAAGTACTCAAAAAAGGACCAAATAATAATTTTTTTAAAAATGTGTAATTTTGATATTTGGCACCTTTATGTTTGTTTATGTCTGACTTAGAGCTTTGCACGGGCCGGACCGGCAGAATTAGAATTATTTTTTCAACGGGCCGGCAAAAGAGTTGAACGGGCCATATGGGCCGGATCGGGCTGATAAAAAAAAAAAAAAATAAATAAATAAATAAAAAAAAAAAAAAAAAAAAAAAAAAAAATAGCGGACCTGCAGGCCCGTTACAAAGACTTCAGCAGAAACGATAAAATATGATCTATTTTCAATGAATATGGCTTTAATGAGAAAAAGTATAAACGTGCGTCACAAACCGATACTAGTATCACAACATCAATACAGAAATGTAAGTTGTACAGAGTAGAGATTGACATCGGACAGTTATACTGTGTAACCTGGGCTTATTTTTTTTTTTTTTTTTTTTTTTTAGCAAACTCGTGCAGCGGCGAGATTAGGCGTACATTGTTTTTCTTACATATAGAAGAGCCGGGCTGGAACTAGACTCAATTGTTCTCAAGATGTGTAGAACAGACAACATGATTTGTAAAAAATATACAGTGAAACCTCCGAATAAGGGACACCTATGGGACCGGAACTTTTGTCCCTTAAATAGAGGTGTCCCTTATTCAGAGTTTTTTATTTACGTCAAAAAATAAAATAAATATATAAAAATAACAAAACATTAAAAGGTAAAGTTGAAACGTATTCGAAGTGTATAATTAACGATAATCAAACAGAAAAGGAATAGAGAATTAATTAAAATTTTTAATTGATTACTAAATCATTAAATGATTTGTAGAATTACTGATTTGTATTTTTTACACAAACTGTGTACATGCAAGAAGTATGAAAACATTTAAAAGAGTTATATTTGAAGTAATCAATTAAAGGTGCACCTTTAATTGATTACTTCATTGCTTTGCAAATTTCAATTTTTCACTATAAATTTTTCAAGTATTCATTTACCATACTTATAAATTTTAATTCTTCATTATCATTATCTTCATTATCATTAGTAAATACAAAAAAATGTATTTAACTGATTGCATAATTTAAGGCAAGAAATCTCTCAACTGCTCTACTCAGCAAGCGGAAAATGTTTTGACACATTTACAAATTCATTTTTTAACGAAAAGGTATAAAACTTGAACGCCTGACTATGGAAGCGATTTGGAATTGAACTGTGTTTTCAAGTTTTGTATAAATTATCTATTGAGTTATAAATTATTTTGATCACGTGAGAGATGTTTTTCACCTTTTCTTGAGAACTTATTCTACTTTCGTGCATAAATTCGGTTCAAAACGGCCACATTGATACTATTTTCTGAAAGATCTATTGCGTTTGAAAGGGGAAAAAACAGATAGATTAACTAAACAACTCCTGCTAGTTTCAGGCATTTCTGAATAAAAATAAATTAAAACTTTTGTCATAAAATTATCCCTTTTTGAATTTGAGCGTTAAAGTATCTGTAAAGTTATATATTTCACAATTTTCTTTTATTCTTCGCTTTCAGAATCACCCTCATAATTTTCAGCATTACTTTCAATGGGGATAAACGCACTGAAGTCGAATCAAAATTGTGGTTAAATAAATGCTTGTAAAATGTGTTGTATCCCACTGTATCAACATAATTGTCTGTCAGTTTCGTAAGTTCACAAAAATCTGTATTTTCATTTTCATCACAGACTACTTCTTTATCTGAAATTCAAAAGCCAGCGTCTTTTATCTCTATTTCAAGTGTCCCTTAAATCGAGTGTCCCTTATTCAGAGGTAAATACATTACATGTCCTATACCAAGGGACTGGGACCGTGAGTTTTGTCCCTTAAATAGAGGTGTCCCTTATCGGAGTGTCCCTTATTTGGAGGTTTCACTGTATAAATAGCAATAAAGAACTTATATCAACGCAATAATCTTTGGATATAAACTTCTTGGTGGTTCTCAAATTCACTTCTGAACAATGCGAAAGTTTGATACATTTTCTAACTAATTTTTAACTGTAAAAATATAAAATTGACAAGGAATTTGGAATTGAATGCGTTTTTAATTTTTGGTAAATAAGATATCATTTTTTCAGATTTCATTTTTTCCCATGATAGAAACATTCATTGGCTTGTAGCAGTCATGTTAGTTCACTTCTTAATATTAAAAGGAAGAAAATATAATAAAATTCCCGTAACACGCACCTTTTTTGATAAACTGCAGGCTCGGTCAACATACATAGTAATAGTCATTATGGATGTCCAATCTCCCTCTATAATGAACACCCCCATAATCTGAACATTTTAAATCGGTCCCTTTAATGTTCAGAATAGAGAGAGGCCTCTGTATGTGTATATATTTATTTACAAGAAAAAAGAAAGAAGCCAGATTGGTAGTATACATTTAACGACCCCTTCGCCCACCGCTTTGCACGGCCCTGCAAGACGCTTACGTGATGTAGGACTTTATGGAAAAGTCGGTGTAAAAAAAAAAAAAAAAAAAAAAAAAAAAAAAAAAAAAAACCTTTTATAACTAAAAAAATAATCAGCAAGCTTTGAGAAAGTACACAAAGATTGGTCACGTGAAAATTGGAAAAAAAAGTATTATTTTCCGTTGAATCAAAGTTAAATCATTTTGGAAGTTAATGCATGAATGCAAGTTAATACAAGATGCCTGATGACCTAAAAAAGGGGCATAATTCGACATACGTTATTTCTACAATGAAGCATGGCAAAGGGCACGTTATTCTATGGGGGAGCATTTTCTAGAAAAAATGTCTGTCCGTTAGTTGAAATACGCAGCAAAATGAATGATGCAATGCATAAGGATATCTTTCAAGATCATTTGCTACCTTATTGGAGGAAAGAATTTGGTCGCAACTATTTGTTTCAGCATGATAAGGACTCAAAGCATATATGCAAGCACTTCAAGTAATGGCTTTAGCACAAAAAATTCCGCTTTTGAAATGGCCAGCCTAGTAATCGAATCTGAATCCAATAAAAAATCTTTGTAAAGAATTTTTTAAACGTGTGAGGAATTACAATTTTCCAATACAGCAGAAAATTTTTGCAAAGTTACAGGAGTAGAAAAAACTTATCATACACGATCTTCAACCATTCATTGAATCGATATGGCACGTCGCTGCGCCACAAAAATCATCGCTAGAAGTATGGCGGAAAAATACTAATTGTAAATATTGCTGATCATAGTTATTTTCTATTATAACACCATTTTTTTCGTAACTAGCCAAAATGGCAGGAAACTTTTGAAAACATGCGTTTTATTCTGCAACTAATTTTTTCAATTACATTTATTGATGCTTATTTGTTATTCCATAAATAATTTTCTTAGCATTATGTCAATAAAATATATCTCTTTTTATATTCCTTTTCACATGCGCATACTTTTAAATTAATTAAAGATTTATGTTGGTCGGAAATTTTTGACCGCCACAATATGTAAAACAATTTCGAGCATATTTTTTTAACCAATAACTTGATATTAATTTCATGTTCTACGGGTACTGAAGATGTTGGATAATAGCGATTAAGAACTGTTTCTTTTGGTTAATCTGATCTTATGATTGATCGGCTTTTTTATTTAAAGCTTATTCTGGGCAATCAATGGATAATTGAGATAACTTTCCCTGTAGCTACTTTACATTGTTGTCGCAAACAATTGCTCAGTGTTAAAAAGAACTTTAAAAAATCATGCTTGAAAATTATTTTAAAAAGTTACTTCATTGCGATACAGTTTCCAAACGAATTTAATTTGAGGGTATATTTTTTGCCAATTATATGATGTGGCTCAGAATGTCCCTAAAGGGACTTTGCGCCATAAAACCCTATTCAACCAACCAATTAGATGATGTAAAAAGTGGTATTATGCGATAGTTAGAAAATAGAAGTAAAAGCAAAAGCAATTGTATTAGTTGGTACTACCATCTTTATATATTTTTAAAAATAGCAACTGGATTAAGGAAAACGTCGAAAAGTGTACTACGACTTTTTGACGGATCCTAAAAATGCGCAATGTAACAAATAGGACTTTGTTGCTAATAACAAAATACAATGAATTTTATTTTGGATGAAGTCATATGTATATATTTCTTACTAAACAATTTTCCTTTCGTCTCCAAAAAATCGTAGCTCACTTTTGGATCACTACCAAAATCAGCAGCTATATTTAGAATTAGGTTACAATGGTGGCGTCGACTGGCGACATTGCTTCCGCTTTTATTGCTCTCGTGTTACATGCAGGCCGCTCGACGGCTGCACATTATCGAGTTCATGGATGAAATTAGATAGAACTCGGTTAGCATATTAAAATAGAACTGGTCTGCGAAGTTATATCTTGGTGGAAGCCACCCGCAACCCTAAGTTTACTGCTTGGTTGGTAAATCTCCATTGAGTTTTCTAATAAAATTTCTGCATCATTTTATCTTTTTTTTATGCTAATACGCTATTTAATGTCGAAAAATCATTAGAAAACTCTATGGGGATCTGGCGAAAATTGGATTTTCAGGTCGTTTTCCCGAAGATATGACATTCAATATGTTAATTGAGATCTATATAATACTGGAATTTCAACAGTGATGGTTTGTGTAAGCCACTACAAGCACTATTGTTAATATCTCATAAATTTAATTTTTATGCTTGCTGTAATAATACAAAGTTGGAGTGAAAAAAGAATTGCCTCAATTTAAAATTGATTTCCCGAAAGAATTTAAAAAGATTTTTTCTTAATATAGATATATATGTTATATATATATTTTTTTGGCCATGAATCATTTATAAATTCTTATAATTTCCAAATTTTCTCCTGTCTTTTAATAATATTTTAACACATTTATTATATTTTAATTCCACATCTTTAATCTACGCATTCTTTATTTCCATATTCTAAAAATCTTTAATCTGTCAAATAATTCGTACTATAAGCTGAAAACAAAAATAGATGAAAAATACTATATTACTATAAAATCATTGTTATTATAGAAATCAATTAATAAGCAATAAATAAAATTATCATGGATAAAAAGCGTGGGGTGTGCTCCATCTACCATGCTCCATCTATCAGTTCTTAAGAAGCACCCCACGTTTTTTTTCCACGATAATTTTACTTATTGCTTATTAATTGATTTCTATAATAACAATGATTTTATAGTAATATAGTATTTTTCATCTATTTTCGTTTTTAGCTTATAGTACGAATTATTTTTCACTTTTTAGTTTGATATACTTAAAAAGCGTGTTTTTTAGTTTTTTTAAACTATATTTATTTTTTACTTTTTAGTTTGATTACTTTAAAAGCGTGTGGCTTTTAGTTTTTTTTAAACTATATTTATATTTAATACAAAAACCAAATTAATCGGTTGGATAGTTTCAGAGTAATTGGTGAACATACATAGAAAAAAAAATACATACGCGTCGAATTGATAACTTCCTCTTCCTTTTCTGAAGCCGGTTAAAAATAAAAATTGTAATACGGAAATTATTTTTTTAATTTTACGTGGATGTAAATGATGTCAGGAGTGGGGTTCGAACCCACAATCTCTTTCGAAAAACAGAGCTTCAATCCGGCGCCTTAAACCGCTCGGCCATGCTGTCTACACTCCATGCAATGAACGTATTCAACACTTTCAATTAGCGAAAAATCACTAATTTTATTAGTTTTTGCCTAATTACTAAAAAAGTACTGAACCAATTTCGATGAAATAGAAGTGGTACCAATTCGTGAGCATCGTCTTTCATTTAACACCAAAACCAAGTTAATCGGTTGCTTGGTTTCGGAGTAATCGGTGAACATACATAAAATAAGGAGAGTTACAAACTCACAAACTCACAAACATACAGGTGAAGTTAATAAAAGCGTGGTAAAAATTTAATTAAACTGTCCTTGGTGCCGTTTGCAAGTTTGGAATTAAAATTAGATTTTCCCGGATTGATCACACTTTGTCGGAAAAGGTTGACTAAAGACTTAAATCTATTTAATGTATGTACATAAATTTATTAAATAATTTGACGTGGAAAGGCGTCGTTATTCCATCAGTATTGAGTGGTTTATCATTTTTCAATGAATAAACAAGCAAAAACGTGGAATTTAAAAGTGTTTGCTTAAGAATTATATATTTTGTATTTAGGATAAAAAAAAAAATAATAATATCATAATCCAATCAGCTGGCAAACAGACATTTCACTGACACGAAATAGAAAGAATGGTGTAATAATGGTAATAACCTTTCAGTTTATTGAATTTACTGCCCATTGTAATGTGTATTTCAACACTGAATCAAGTTAAATCTTTATATTAAAATAAATCAAAGTTATTATCATAGATTGAAAAAACACCGGCTTCTTTTTCCGAATGCCGGCTTAACGACAATTTAATAAGCTTTAAGAGCTTTCAATTTATCGTAGACGTTTACAGTTCCTTCCATGCTTCTTAACCACACCTGTGTTAATAGAGATAAAGCATAATTTTCGAATATAGGCGCCGGAGATATCGTTATGTGTCACCAAGGAACAGCTGAAACAACAGGATAAAGATTCTGGTGAGTGGCGAATGCATAACATGTTGAAAGTTGAGGCTTGTGATCACGATATGCTCAACGTGATGACTGAAGACGTCAACATGAGGGACGCTGTGGAGGATGAGTCAAATGGAATGGGGTCATATTTGCTTGGGAAGAGCTGGTAACATAAAAACTTACTTGAGGACATATTATTTTGCTGCATAAATTTATTTTTAACACCGAGGAAGTATGATATGAAGGAGAACAACATTGCCAGGTGCCCTAATTTTTGAGTGTTTCAAGAACATTCCCTAGATATTTTCCGTTTTTAACATATTCCAACTATTTCATAAGCAATTCATAAGAAACAATTCATAAATAACAATTCATACCAACAATTCATACCAACTCGTAACAATTCATTTCAACAATTCATACCAATTCATAAGCACTTTCCAACTTAGTTGGCAAGTGCTTATGAATTCTGTTTGTCCGTCTGTCTGTTAGTCTACCGTCATATTACCATACCATTGATACATGCTGAATTGTGATTTTTTAAATAGGAAGAAAATGGCCGGGCCACTATACGAACCACGGATATCTTGGCTAACACCGCCAATGCTCTACCCATTTTTTACCTATTTAATGCTCATTTTTCACATATTTGAAAGATCCACAACCCGTACGATTTATTTACCAGTTGCGTTTTAAAAATTAATCTAATATTGATATTTCATTAGGTTTTATTATGGCTTGTTCGATTTTGAAAATGAAGTGTGCAACTTTTGCAGCTCATTTGCAGGGACACTCAAAAGAATGCCATTATATTACGGTCAATGGGGGAAAAATCGTTTGCGGAAAACTTTTATAATGTTACACTATATGAAACATATTGGAATTGATATATCTCACACAGTTGCACTAGTATATGCTTACAGTAAAATAGAATGTGTATAGCATTCATAATTCATTTACAAGAAGACACAATAAGAATTCGGTTATAGTATTGTCTATCAATAATAATCAATGGAAGTACTGCTAATATTTGAAAGACGTGTTTTCACATTTGTCTGGCGCCCGAACAGGGACGCCAGCTGGTTTCGATTGAATGAAGAATTATATAGTTCTGAAAGAGAATCATTATATTATTGTTTTATTGTCATAGATTAAATGAAGAATTGAGTATAGAAATAAATAAGTGTTAAATACTTAATTCTATTAAAGATAATAATACTGATAATATTGATATTTAACATATTTTGAGAACAGGATTATTTTGAAAGTTATTGAATTGTTGTATTTTGAAAAGTAATAGTATTTCAAATTATTGATTAAAACATGTCTGATCTTGAAAAATTAAAGAAGAAACGTATGGTCTCTCGAACAGCAACTACAAAATTAATTAATACTTGTGAAGTGTATCTTTCACAAACAGAACATGAAATTTTCGTTCTTACGGAACATATTGATCAGTTAAGTACGAAATACAGTAATTTAATGGCTTTAGATGAACATATTCAAAATTTAATGAAAGATGAGAGCGAATTAGAAACTGAATTTGAAACTGCTGAAAGTTATTCCGAGAAAATAATTTCAATGAAATCGAAATTAACTTATGTTGTTAAAACTAAAGTTGAACCTGAGCGTTCTGTTAAGAAAACGAATTCGGTGAATGAGAGTATTTTAATAGAAAATTCAGCTGCTTGTTCTCATTCTAAAGTGAAGCTACCAAAATTGAACATTGATAAATTTAGTGGAAATCCGGCTCAATGGTTAACTTTCTGGAACCAGTGCGATAATGCTATACATCAGAATGACAGTTTAAACGATACTGATAAATTTAATTACTTGCATTCTTTTCTTACCGGAGCTGCTGCTAGTGCAATTAGTGGTTTTTCGCTATCAAGTGAAAATTATACAGCAGCTATTGAGCTACTTAAAAAACGTTTTGGTCGTAAAGACTTGATAATTAATGCTCATATGGGAATATTACTGAATTTAGAAACTGTTAAGAATGCAAATAACATTTTCTCACTACGGAAACTTTATGACAGTATCGAAACACAAATCAGAAGTTTGAATTCTCTTGAAGTAACTTCCGGTACATATGATACGTTACTTACCTCAATTTACTGAAATTAATTCCCAATGAGTTAAATTTGGATTTTCAGCGTAAACGAAAGTCACAGGAAAATCTTTTTGAAGTTAATGAACTACTCGATTTTTTACGGGCTGAGATCGAATGCAGAGAAAACGCGATTCAAATACAAGACAGGCTTATTGTTCAAAATCAATCCCAAGTGCAGAGGGATAGAAAAATAAATAAGTTTATAGTTCCTACTGCTGTTTCATTGAAGGTTACGATTAATCAGTGTATCTTTTGCGGAGATTCCGCTGAATCAGTCAAACATATTTCTGCAGCTTACTCTAAGTCCGTAGCAGAAAAGAAAGCATATTTAAGGAAAAACGGAATGTGTTACCTCTGTATGAAAAAGGGAAATCATTTAGCAAAAGATTGCTTTTCGAAAATAAGATGTGAACATTGCAGTGGAAAACACATTTCTTTAATTTGTGATAAGGGTAATAAAGTTAATGAGAAAAGGGAAACTAATGAGAAAAATTTCACTTTGACGAATAAAACATGTACACAGAAAGTTTTATTGCAAACTTTAATTGTAAAAATCTGCGGAAATGGTGAAGGTAAGATTGTTAGATGCTTAATCAATTCTGGATCACAAAAATCCTATATTTCAAAGTTTGTTGCTGAAGTGATGCAATATGAAAGTTTAAGTGAGAGTAACATTATTCATAGTTTATTTGGTGGAAGGGAAATGTCTGAAATTCATAAACAGTTTGTTGTAAATCTGAGTAGTGTAAAAGGTGATTACAAATGTAATTTTAAGGCTTTTGATCAAACTAAAATTTATTCTGATGTTCCACAAATTGATGTAAGACCCCTGTAAAATGAGCTCAAACAAAATAGAATCTTTTTGAATGACGCTATCCGTATGAAAAATAAGCTATTGTTTGAATCTTCGCCAACTGAAATTCATGTTCTGATAGGAGCAGATATTGCGGGAAAGTTACTTACGGGCAAGATAAGAAAATTAAAATCTGGTTTAGTATGTGTCGAAACTTATTTAGGATGGACTACTATGAGAAAAGTTCCTTTAGAAATAGAAAATAAAATTGATAACTCATTTACCTTTTAGATGTATGTGTCAGATTATAAAATTGCTGAATTATGGAATCTGATACTCTAGGCATTTTAGATCCATCCGTTAATGAATCTAAAAAGGAACAGCATGAGCAAACACTGCAACATCTTCTTTCGACGGTAAAAAGGGATGAAGAAGGCAGATTTGAAGTCTGTTTACCTTGGGTCGAAGGCCACCCCCCACTCCCTAACCATCGAGAAATCGCTGAGAAAAGATTAAAGAATACATAAAAAAATTTAAGAGACAAGGGTTTCTTAGAAGATTATGAAGCGGTTTTCAAATCTTGGGAGGTAGAAAAAATTATAGAAACTGTACCTGAAAATGAATATGATAATTCTTGCCATTATTCACCCCATTGTGCCGTTATTAGAATGAATTCCAAAACAACCAAAATAATACCAGTATTTGATGGGTCGGTGAAAATTAAGGAGTTTTCTTCAATAAATGATTGTGTAGAAAAGAAGCCTAATTTGATGGAAACTATTCCTGCAATTATTAACAGATTTCGTGAAAAGTCAATAGGTGTAAGTTTTGATATAAAAAGAGCCTTTTTGCAAATAGGGCTTAACCATAATGATCGTGACTTTTTGAGGTTCCTGTGGTGGGAACAAGGGAATCCAGATCAGTTGAAGATATATCGACATAAGAAGGTCGTTTTTGGAATATCCAGTAGTCCTTTCTTATTGAGTGCTACTTTGACAAAGTTAATGAATGTTGTTCCTGAACATTTCCGAGCGACGGCTAAGAAACTTTCTGAATCTTGGTATGTCGATAATTTAGTCACAAGTGTAAACAATGAAGATGAGTTAAGTAAATTCAAAAATGAGTTCGACTGAAATTTTGGCTAGTGCTAAATTTGAATTGCAAGATTGGGCTTATAATTTGCCATTGACAAACCAAATTGCCTGTAATGACAGCTTTTCGGAAATTTCATCATCTAATAATTCAAGATTTGAAACTTTTGAGGATCCTAATGAATGGAGAACAGTCCCTATTCTTGGTCTCATTTGGAATTTGTACGATGATACTTTGAGTTGTGATATTAGAAGTTTAAAGAATCTAATAATAAATTCATCACAACAAGAGTTATTTTGTCAGAAGCTCACAAGATTTATGACCCGATAGTCTTTACTTGTAGTATAACACTTATTCCGAAGCTTTTTATTGCAAAGGTGTTGGCAACTGAAAGTTACATGGGATGAACCTCTTCCCAAAGATATTTGTAAAGCATTTATTAAATGGAAAAATGATTTGGCCCATTTGGCAGAACTGAAGATCCCTAGACAAATGATGCTTAATTCTGATTTAGATACTAAATTTTCTTTTCATGTTTTCTGTGATGCCTCCCAAAAGGCATATGCCACATGCATTTACTTAAGGTGTAAAGAAAAGGCTAAAATATCATGTCAACTTGTACAAGCTCGTGCAAGAGTCGCCCCCCCCCCCCTGAGATCTACATCCATTTGTAGACTCGAATTATTAGCTTGCACTATTGTATTTAGACTGATGGAAACTGTTAAACAAGATTTAAAATATGAAAATATTCCCACATTTTATTTGTCAGATTTGATGAACAGGCCCTTTTTACCGCATGGGCAAATCGGGGCTTTGTCCATGGGCCCCGGACCTTAAGGGGCCCCCAAATCCATGCATTAAATTATAAAATATTAACTTTCTTTTTCCTATTCCAACTCTTCCATATGTTGAAGTTATTAAATTCATCTTAAAGCAATATAACAACTTGATAACGTTATAAAAAAGGGTTTTGTTCTGCACTAAGGTAAAAAAAGGGGGTAATTTTATTAATTAAAGTATTTAATTTCGAATTGACGGAGCTAAGAATTTTCTTCTTTTTATATCGAAGGTGCGAAAAATATGTTTATTCTTACGCATACACATATAAATGACCATGAGTTTTATTTAAATAACGTTGCAATGATTCGAAAGGGGCTCCCTAATTTATCTTTGCCCAGGGCCCCAAATTGTCATAATCGGGCCTTGTCGATGAACACTCTATATTGGATAAAGAATGATGAAAACTGGGGTGTATTCGTGATGAACAGAGTAAAAGAAATTAGAACACACAGTAATCCGGAAGACTGGAAGTTTGTTCCTAGTGATATAAATCCAGCTGAATGTGCAAGCTATCTTCAAAAACGATATCAATATCGACTGAAAATTCGTGAAGACCTAAGAAAACGTTTCCGACTAGAATATTTGGGACAGCTGAAAAATTATCATAAGAAGTCAAATAGGTAACCGAAATTCTCAGTTGGAGATATTGTTATTGTTAGCACCAAAGAAAAAAGAATGAATTGGCCTTTAGGAAAAGTTATCCAGTTGTTTACAGGAAGAGATGGTGTAGTACGCTTAGCAAAACTACGAACCAAGTTTGTGGAAATACTTCGTCCTGCACAAAGATTATATCCGTTGGAAGTAAATTTAGAATCGAATGACTTTTTCAAGAAAAATGTTGAGTGTGCTCCTCCTAGTGAACCTAATGATAATGACTCACCCATTTCTGCCAAAGTTCGAGAAGACTCTCCTAGAAAGTCTAAGTATGGACGTGTGATTCGAACCCCAGAACGTTTAGACCTCACGAACTTGACCTCGACAGTGATTGAGTTTCAACATGGTAAAACTCAAGGGGGGGGGGGGGGAGTGTGTCGCAGACAGCTCCTTCTGTTTTTCTTTTTAGTCACTGAACGCACTTCGAATCGATTTTTAATCGAACTGTAACTTTAGTATGAAAACAGAACTTTTTCTTCCCTTTTGATTGAACTGAAAAAGTTTAGAATGTTTTTCGATGTTGCTGTGGATATGTAGAATTGTGTTTGTGATTTGGGTGTCACAACGGAGCTGTGACTCCGTATTGATGCTGTTATATAAATGAAATTATTCTAATATTTAATGTTAAAACACTCATAATGCTGTAAATATGACTGTAATATAGCTGTACATATTTTTAAATTAATGCCTTCATCTTTCTTGAGTTTGTAGTATTCATTCGATTCTATCCAGGCGCGGATCCTTTTAATCCCGAAAAGAAGCAGCCCGAACTTATCTGATCGAGAGGGTAAGTAGAAAATTTTGATATTTATATTTTGCTGCTAATATTTGAAAGACGTGTTTTCACAGGTGTGAAGACCAATCCCAGTCCAGTAAATTAAAGTTGGCGCGACCCGGGTCGGGTCGCGTCGGTCTCGAATTTAGGCCCAATCTCTTTCTCGTGCGGGCATCTAAAGTTGTTTTGCAAACCCTTTGTTGGGCTCAAGGGAGGGGAGCGATCGCCCCATCGCCCCCCCCCCCTTAGATCCGCCATTGCTTTTCATGAGATTCCCCATTCTAATTACAAAAACTGGAATGTTCATCTTGGGAGGGAATAATCAAATTAAAAGCTAATTGCTTGGAATAGTACATGTAAATGTTAAAATTGAGAAAAATAAGTTATTTTTTAAAGAAAAAGTAACGAAATTATTCTTGAAATACATCATTTTTTTTTCACTTTGGAAAACGAAAGGAAAAGATTTTCACAAAGTTCCAGGTGAGTTGATCCATTTAGAAGTGTAGTGCTGCCATCTATTGCGTACTCACGCACTGAGATTGCAATCGTTTTTAAAGTTTTACACAAACTAGACAACTCAGTACCGATCCCACTGGCTCCATTGCACACACTCTTTGTGTGGAGCTCCTGGCTGTACTTCTCGTGTGTTGTAATATTTCCTTGTGTGCTATCTCGTCCCTGTATACTGACGATGGCTTATAAGCAGGCTTCATGTCGAGCACACAAGTCAGATGTATGTTGTTCAATAAACAAACAACTCAGTACCGATAGTTTATAATTAAGGATATAAATTATCTAATATGTTATGGCTATCGAAAAGCTTTCTAATAAAATATTAATTTAAATAGCTCAAATACTAAGCAATTATGAATATGAAATAGTGCTACTTAAATAAATAAATAAATAAATAAATAAAATAGCACGGGTTTAAAATGATCAGTAAGCAATAAGAAAAGTCTCGAAATTCAACTCCCTTCTGGTTATTTAAATTTTATTTGAATTCAAAATTAGGGAGACATGTACTAGCGCTTTCCAAGAAAGTTAAAAAGTGCTTATGCATTCGATTTGTATGCCTTTCAATCAATCAATCCACGCTCCAACTTCCGCAAATATACTGGGATTTTCAAGCAATTAATAAAGATTATTTAGGTTTCCCAAAGTATGTTCAGTATTGCATATGAAGTATGTACGATTAATGGTTCATTTACAGGAACATTCAAAAATATTCGATTACATTATGGAATATGGGGAAAAATCGTTTGGAGAGTATTTTAATGACATTACGCTACTTCAGATGTATTGAAACTGATATAAATCACTGAATTTCACAACGATTATGTTAAACAAAGCATCCATAATATTTTTTTATTAGTTTACACACAAAAAAAATCTGTAACAGTACTGTCTTTGCATAGTACTTTCTGGAGAGTACGTTTTAAAATTCGGTATGCACTTCTAAATTTATATATATATATATATATATATATAAATACTTTTATAAATACATCCAAAGTTATTCAGACAATACCAATAAAAGAACCAATGAAACCAGTATTTTTACATTCATATTATTAAAAACAGTTGAAGTTTGAAGAGAAATAGAAGGCAGATTACCAAATTACTAAGAAATATGTGGATAAATGGACATTATATAACCAGAGTAATATATATATATATATATATATATATATATATATATATATATATATATATATATATTACTCTTTATATATAAATTCTATATCTTACATACAGGGCTGCACAAAGGTATTTGCATACTATTCTCCTTATTAGAGGAGATTGCTGAAGGAGAATTTTCAACTGAAAGATTAAATACATGTATCTGTTAAATGAACAAAATTTTGGAATGCGTGTTGTTAATAGATCCAAATCTTTATATAATATACTGGGCTGCTAAAAATTTCGGATAATTTTTCGATTGTCGATGGGACCATCTAAAATTCGGTTTTGAAATGCGTTATACATTTCCATATGGTGAAATGAGACATAATATTTTAATTTTTTTAAGTGATGCAGTTTTGTTACATTATTCTGAATGTGTTGGAAAGTGCTTCATAATCTATGCTTAGCGCACGATTTTTTTTCTTGTTTAATTAACAATTTGGTACATTTGGGTCGAAAGATATAGCTACAATGTTCATCACAAAAATCATGGCACTAACAACCCTTGTTGGGCAGAGCCGTCCTTAGGGGTGAGCGGTATATCCGTACAAAGTCGCCATACAAAATCTCGTACCTTAAACAAAAAAAAAAAAAAAAAAAAAAAAAAAAAAGGCTGAATATTTATTATTAGTTTTTTCAGAATCATTTATTTTGTAACATTTACGTTGGTAAATAGGCTTATTTATAAAAGGTAAAATGTTTTAATCATTGAAATGTTCGGTGTAAGTTATGGGCGCTCGAGAAAAGAACAGCTATTTGTAGGTTATATTCAATCTATAGACAATGTTACAATCTAACCTAGACATAACCCGGCACAAAACAAATCTGGACAGGCACATGAACTGAATGTAAATTGTTAAAAAGTCGATGCTGATCATCATTCGGATATATTGATTACGGTTTATTAACGATTATTTGTAATGTAACAAGATATTTGCTTTATCGTTGAGTAATAGCTTCTTTGGGGCTGTGCGCATATAACGCTATAATTTTAGGGGGGTGGGGTCTTACACACGGTATCGTAAGATATTTCTTGGGGGAGGGGGGGCTGTCTTTTGATTTCGATATCATTTTTGATGCAATCAAATGTTCCCCTTTTTATTCATAAATGATAACTTGTCTGACTTTATTACTGTCGAATGCATTATGCAACAAAGAACTATAATGAAATACTTTTAAATAGTAACTATTTCTTTTAAGTGTTATTTTGACGCCTTTTCATTTGAATTAATAAAACGCACAAAAAATAAATGTAACCAGTTTTGTATATCATCCAGACAAAAGAAATAAATTTTGAAAATATGAAAATTTTGAATCGTGAAAAAGTTGATAACGTTACATTTGTATAGCCCCTTTCTATTATTACGAATATCGATGTTCTTGTCCTTATGTAAATATGTTCTGTCGCGGAATGCGTGAATAGTGTGTTGTGACAAGGTAGCTGAAACCAAAACTGCATACATATCAAGTATTCCAAGACAATGCTGGAATCTGTCGTAAATTAACATACCTGCGCCAACTGGTGGTAGGGGTGATAATAAATGCGCGGGTTTTTAGTATGACATCATATATGAGCATATGTCTATTATCTCCGCATCTCTTGTGCATATTTTCTGAATATTTACTCAATCATGACAGATTAATCAAGTCTACCAGATTTATTGCAAAATATTTTTGTTTCAGTTTGCTTTGATAAAATCATGTACATTAAAAAAAAATAATCACAATATCATTTTAATTTCGGGAGAAAAAGTACTATTTAGTACTCATAAGTACCATACAATGCTACGAAAAATATCAACTTTTACCCTAAAATTAAAATGACAATGCGATTTATTTTAAAATACACATATTTTTAATTAAAAAAAATCTGTGACAAATATTTTGCAATAAATCTGGTAGACTTGATTAATCTGTCATGATTGAGAGAGTAGTTTGAAATTTATTGATGAAACCTAAAATTTATTCTACGCAGTACCATTTTATAGAAACAAAAATGTTCCGTTACCATTCACACAAAAGAAACTGAAATTTACTTAATAATCCTCTTGTTGTTCATCCTGCCGCTAAGAGGCAGGCCTTGACCCCGCCTTTAATCTAGAAGACACCTCTTTTATAGATCTTGGGACGCTTGAGATAAATATTGCTTTGGCTGAAACCCTCATACCCCATATACCGGGGCTGATTAAATAATTAAAGTTTCCGAAAATTACGGAAGTTAATGTTTTAAAGGCTCTTGGGTACAATGAAAATTTTGAAAATATTGATTTCGAATCGGTTCTTTTTAAGACTTTTAAATTATCTTATCAAATCGAAAATATTTATAAGTTCAATAGTTAAATCAAAAAGTTTAAATATGTTTCAATTAAATATGGAGTATAGTTTAAAGCTCAAAAATTTCATATGTATCAAATACATCATTGAAATAATAAGAAGTGGACTGATCGCATAATTTAACAGATTAAATCATTGACTACGAATTTATTTGCTATTGGAAATTGCTGAAACTGAGAAATTTTTTTGAATTCTGTTCATAGCATTTTGTCAATAATGATGATCAATAAGAGATCACTGAAAGACGAAGTTAAAAGTACTAATTTCCTGAGGAGATATTTTAAATATAAGAATGAATCAAACGCCCGCAGACTTAACATTACGGAGGGGAATTCGGAAGGTGAGTGACCTGCAGCCTTAAATAATAATAACAAGAGAAATGCAATATTACAAGGAAAATGTTTTGTAGCTAGTTCTATGGATAGAACATAAAAGCAGTTGTTAGTGAGAGTGCTCAGCGGGAAGTAATTGTCCCTCCTTACTTCCATAAATAAATTTATCGATTACTATCATTTATTTATGTTTCTGTTTAAATTATCAGAAAAGAGCTAACAGTTTTCTCTGCCGAATTGTTTTAGAAATTGTTTGACTTAACATAATTTTAATTATTTTCAGCTGATCACTGTCTTGCTCATGAATATCACGTAACTATACAGACCGGGAGGGGATATCACAGATAATAAACTCATCGAGTTCATGGTTGAAATTCCAAAATTAGATAAAATTCAATTCGCATATTAAAACGCAATCGGTCTGCCAAGTCATATCTTGGTAGAAAACACCACTTGAAAAGCCAATTTAAGATGTTAACTCATACGTTTACCATTGAGTTTTCGTGCAGCCAAAGGCAGGTCCTGATTACCGAATAGCTACAAATAACACATGCTTCTCTTGGAAAATCTTAAAGAGGCTTTAACCTCTTCAGTCCTGAATGTAAATAAATTTTTGAAAAAATGTTGGAATAGGTTTATTTAACTAATTTGGCTTCTAATATGATAGAAATGAAAAAAAAAAAATAAAATTTTATGTACCAGAGTAGCAGCAAATTGAGGTCCACATATGTGGACCTCGGGACTCAATTGCATAAAAAGTTAAATTTTTTGGACAATCATTCCAAGCATGTAATTATTTTTAAAATTGCAGAAACAAATGTTTTTCGAGAGGTAAATACTATTTACTATTGTTTTAAAAGTATTGCATTAATAAATCTTAAATTTAAAAATTTTGAAATATTTTTTTATGAATTATTTTTTTTTAATTAACGAAAAATTTCAAAACAATTGTTTTTCAAACTACATAAATAAACTTTACATTTTATACACATTACTCTGGTTTTGTATTTGCATTCTTCTAAACGACATTTAGATGCATTTTTGTTGTCAATAAATCTTGTTAAGTGTGCAACATTGTCAAGGCATTGACAATATTTGTTTTTGCTGTACAGCGATAATATGCAAGTTATTGATCACAAAGATCTGTACCGCCCATACATACACTGTACATCTTCGCTGTGGTACATTTATTTTTGCCTTGTCTTCTTTTGACCATCTCAAGCACAACGAATTTGGTTCACATCCAACGCATGTTAAAAGAAAAGTAATAGATTTGTTATCTTTCCATTTAAGTATACAAATCTTCTCATCATCTCTAACCACTTCATTCCACTCTCCTCTTTTCAGTTCTTTATCAGGTCTAAATTTTTGTAAAGGGCTATTTCCATGAGTACTTGTAGTGTAAGTCACAGGCTACGATTTTTGGCTACCAGTATTATAGAACAAAAAAAAGTGATTAATTTTTTTGGCACATTCTCATTAATTGAATAAGGCCAAGCACACTTTTCGAAAATAACGGTGGCTAACAAGCATAGCAATTAATAAGTTATGTGACTTACACTACAGAACCCATGGAATTAGCCATAGCAGAACCAATTCTGTTAGACATAACAGTACCTGAGAAAATTTTTTTATTTTGCAGAAGGTATTCTACACACTTCAAACTAGTGAAAAATCTGTCTGTATAAATTACGTGATTGGAATTCTGAGGCACAGTTTCAGACAACAATTTCACAATACCCAAAATCTCTACACCAAAATCTCTCACATCATCTGAGGAAATACTGCCTTTGCCAACATATATACAAAAATCTAATAATATTATTTTTAATTAAAATATTATTTTATTATTTAAAATATTTAAATATATATATAAGAATAATTTACAAGTTTATTTGTATAATTATTCCATTTATTTATTTTTAGTAAAAAAAAAAAAAAAAACGTGTTGTATATCTAATATAATCTCCAATTGATCCATATATTTTTATTAAAATTTTATAATTGCCATGAATAATATTTAAGTATTTTTTAAGGGAAAAAATAAGCTAAATTCGCTTAATCTAGCTTAAAAAGCATATTTAAAGTTAAAACGACACATATTATGAGTTAACAATCATTGTCTTATTTTTTAAATAATATTATTGTTTTTAATTAAAATATTATTTTATTATTTAAAATATTTTAAAAAGTGTATAGAGAAAAGAATTATTTACAAATTTATTTATATAATTATTCCATTTATTTATTTTTAGTAAAAAAACTTGTTGTATATCTAGTTATAATCTCCAGTTGATCCATATATTTTTAATAAAATTCTATAACTGCCATGAATAATATTAAAATATTTTTTAAGGAAAAAATAAGCTAAATTCACTTAATCTAGCTAATAAAGCATATTTAATGTTAAAACGACACATATTATGAGTTAATTAAATACCACGAAGCTTTATTATTATATTTAAACATAAGAGTAATTCTTGATTTTAAGCCTATTTATACGCTTTGAGTACTGAGGTCCACACACGTGGACCTCAACAAAATGCTACTTTTTAAATAAAAAATATCATCAAATAAACAAAATAAAGATGTCTGGTGAACATTTATCATGTTTTTAACTATATAAAAAATTATGACACCTTAATTAAAATTAAAATATAGATAAAAATTACTTACTTCTGCGCAATCGCTCAATTGGCGGCATTTTTAAAAATCACACTTTCAAACAAGTGTATGACCGTGAAAATGTGCCTGGTACTGCCGTTTCTTGGATTCTTTTTAAAGCTTAAACTATCAGAAATGTAAACATGAAAAAAAAAAAATGCAGATAATTTTCATAGTTTTATTATAAACTGTAAAGATCAAAGGTCCACATATGTGGACCTCAGTAGCGAAGAGGTTAAATTAAGAAAATAGGCGCTCTAAATTTCATATTGAATTTATTGATGTGAAATTGTAATGTTAGATTGATGTCTACTTGAGATATTGAATTGCAATATTATAGAATGTGGCTGGTATGCACAATATAAAATATTAATAATTTAAACTGTTGCCAAACTTGAGAGAAATATTTCAAAATATTCACAATTTATCTTGTCTAAATTTTTTTTATACAATTTACATTTTTATTAATAAATCATTTTTGCATATTTTTCTTGATTGTATCCATTTTTTTTTTTTTTTTTTTTTTTATGTATATATAAAAGAGGAACTTAAAAAGAGTTGTTTAATGAAACATGAATCTCAACTGAGCCAGACTTTGGAATAATATTTGTAGCATTGTTAAGTTTCCTGATATGTTAAATTTAGAAAACACTTCCAATTGAAAGGGGGGCCCCGAAATGACACTGTACTTCCCATGGCTACTGAGGCTAATCGGGGCCTGGACAAAGGTATGAAAACAAGGAGGATTGGGAGCAGGAAAACACAATGATAAACCTACGAGTCAACAGCTAAAATCGAGTTTCCAGGTGCTTTCCTCCAGGATATGACTTGGCAAACCGATTGCGTTTTAATATGCGAATCGAGTTTTAACTAATTCTGGATTTTCATGAAAAATGTCATAATTTTAAAGCTCTAAAGCAAAAATGTTTATTTAAAAAATATTTCTCTTTAATTTACTAAGCCAAAATAAGTTTCTAAAGTTTTCACTAAAAAATGCACAGTCATCAAAAAAGAAACTAGTCGGATGGGACAATCCCAAAACTTTCTTCTATCTCATTAACGTTAAAACTTTCAGAAAAATCAAACATAGCAGCGTCACCGGTTAAGTAATTTACACCAAAATCTAACCTGCAACAACTTATTTGAAGTTGTTGCTACATCTGAAGTTTGATAAAAATTCGTGCTTTAGATCCTGAGATAGAGCTATTTCGATAATCATGAATAATGCCGTATAGCAGCGCCACCTGTTGAGCGATTTACTCCAAAAATTAAAAAATACTAATTTATATCAGAGACTGTGTTATATCAGATATAGGGCTGTCTAAGATAGGAGAGTCTACGCGCGCTGCGCGCGTGAGATCAGGAGGTTTTGCTTGGAGTAGGCTTTATTAAAGAAAGAAATTTTAAAATAATTCAATCATTGTATTGTTTTTATAGTTCAAAACAGGTAAAATCAATGACTATATTTCTTTATCCTTCCAAAACATGGTTTTTGTAACAGAAATACATATTTGTGACCACTTACTTAAATCCAAAGTATTCAGAAAAAGCATCACTATTTCATCTACTTTAGCCTGTTCAGCATTTAAAATAAGCCTTACTCAAAGGTTGACATGAATTGCTCAGAAAAAAATGTTGAGCGTTTGATCACGTGATTGTGCATTATGTGCTTCTGTTTTATTGGTTGTGCTTTGTTTAGTAGGTTGATTGATATAATTTAATAATTCAATTGGGGATCTAAAAATTTTAACTTTTTAACAATTTTATTTTTACTTATTTAAAAATGATTTATCAGTTCTTTATATTTTTCATGCTATTAATAAACCAAGATTGCGATATCGACATATTACAGAATTTATTTTTTATTTACTATACTGGATGTTTTTCAATGGAGTTTGGACTGTTACTTAGGCAATTTTTCAGAGAAGGTTTTAGTATAGGGTAGATGTGCCAGTAATGGATCATCTTCCAGTAATGGGCCAACTCGCAATTTTTAGTTTATAAAGAAATAATAAATAATAGTTAAGCTTTTATTATTTTTTTTCTTAACTCCACCTTGCTTGCTTTATAAACTGGATTGATTTTTTACACTTTTCATCAAAACAATTAGGAAGCAGAAAATAAAATTTCACAGTTTCGCTGTTTTTCATTGAAAATCGTAATGAACATGCAAAGAGTTGACTTTTTTTACTTAGTTTATATCTTTTTTATTTTTTTCGTAAAAATTGGATGTTTTTGTTTGGTTAGTAATATAAAACATTGAATTTAATATACAAATGGCCATTTACAAAATTTTATTTATTTTTAAGATTTTAGGAGGGGTGGTCCATTACTGGAACGCTTAATTTGTGATTTTCCAGTAATGGACCACCCAAGTGACCAATACTAAAAGTATGATTTCAGTAGAGATAAATTATTTTGATTTAACTGAAAAGCTAAATAATCAAATTTAATATTTAAATTTTACCTACTAGAATTTAATGAAGGCAATTTCTTTATAAATAGTTGGTTTTAAGAAGACATCCAAAATTGGTGCAAAAAACAAGAACATTTGACAAAATCTAAATGTGCCGTTACTTGTTTCAAGTTGGTTCAGAAATGTAGAATCATATTTGAAAGATGATATTACTGATATCTTCTTCCAAATTCTACATACAGAGAGAATTTTCAATGCAGTTAAAACTGGTTTTCTTTTGTGCTGTTAAAACAGGGAAAATTTTGGGACCAAACTCAGTTAAAGATGTGTATTATGTAGTACCGAATAACAAAAAAGGACAAATCACTGTTATGGGATATTTTTCAGCAAATAATGAGATTGTTCCATTGATGATAATATATCCATATAAGCATCTCTCAAGGGAGATTGTGGAATCAATCTGTGCCAAATTGATGGGCTATATGATTATCTGAAAATGGTGGGATAGGACAAAAACATTTATCATTTTAAATGCATTCTAAAATTCTGTACTGAATAGTTTGGATTATTGGAAAGTGATGATAAAATACAAGATTTGTTATTTATATTTCATATTTGCACAGCACATCATTTAGATAATGATTTAGATAATGATATGAATGAAGATTGGAGACTTTTTTTATTACTTTATTTTATCTAAACTTGATTTCAGAAAACATTGTTTTTATCTTATAAATCCTTTAAATTTAAATATTTTGTTTTATGTCTTTACAATATAAATCCTTTAATGTAATAAACTTTTAATACTATCATTAATATTTTGTTTTATATCCCCATTATAAATACTTAATTATAATAAATTCATAACTTAAATTTAAATGTTTTGTTTTATGTTTTTTCAATATAAATCCTTTAATGTAATGAATTTCTAACTTAAGTTAAAATATTTTGTTTTATTAGTATGCTTTCATTAAGTTTTGGAGAAAAATACAATTGAAAAAAACAATTATTTGTTATTTTTTGTAGGGTGGGCCATTACTGGAACGTAGGGTGTCCATTATTGGAACATAGGCGGTCCATTACTGGGCTTTTGGGTGTTTAGACGTATTCCTATTGTTTAAAGTTAAATTTTTATTTCTATTGGGAAATGTAGCTATGGGATTAGTTAAATATTGTTGAAAGATTAATACAATATAAAAAATGGAATTTAATAATTATAACTATTAATAAAATATTATTTTTTAAAGAAATTCCTTAAAGGGGTCCATTACTGCACATCTACCCTATATATTTACTATTTAATAGTTGCATATTTTAATACCGTGTGGATAACAGACTAAAATGCATCATAAAACAAGAGAAACAAATGGCACTGAAAGTCATGTTAATATAAGCAAAATACTTATATAATACTGATATAATACTATCAGTAGAAAATTTGTAAACATTCTAATCTTACTTTATTCCTTACAAAACTAATATTTTTAAAGAGATATTTCTTTATAAATATAGGTGCAGATATTTTTAGTTTAAAAAATGTACAGCTATTACAATTTGCTTTTTAGAATATTTTCTTTGTGTATTTTAACACCCTAAAATACATTTTACATAATAAACTCAATTCTAATGCATATAAATCACTTTGGAACGATATTTAGAATATTTAAACGGGTTTAAATGTAAATCTTTCTTTCCAAAATATCTCATTTTCTCGTACTTTAATAAGTATATTATTATTATAATAGAAATATATGTACTTCTGTATTATCAAAATAAAAATCGATCTTTAATAAAAATGTCTTACTTATTAATATAAAGCAATCAATAATAATAATAAATCATAAATACAGTTTTTAGATGCGAAGGCTTCGAACCCATAACCTCTGGTTTCAAGCTCAACGCTGTATCTATTCAGCCATTAAGCTCACCTTCGTTTGTAACAAATTATCTTTATAATTAGCACCGTAATTAATCAAATCCATGATCTTTGTTCTTAATCTGTTCCTGAGCGCACAGTGCCGAGTAATTGAACGGTTATTTCATCCCACTCCATGTCCCTGTCTCCTGAGCTCGCGCGCGTAGACCCCGAACACAACCCAACTCAATCTAAAGTTTGATAAAAAATTTGTGCATTAGTTCCTGAGATACAGCTATTCCATAATCATAAATAATGTCACATAGCAGCGCCACTTGTTGGGCAATTTACATCAAAACGTAATCAGAAACATATTATGTCAAGGACTAATGGAATATGACGTTTTATGAAAATCTGTCCATTAGTTCTTGAGATATAGCTATTGTAGAAATGATGAAAAAGGCAGCATTGCAGCGCAGTCTAACTAAATCTAAAGTTTTGTGAAATACCGTGCATTAGTTCTTGAGATAGAGCGCACACAAAATACATGTCACATACAGACTGACAGATAGACTCACAGACAGATATTTTGTAAGAACATACTTTTTGGAATCTCTGATCTCTAAACAGTGTAAGTCCGTCGAAAACTGGAATTCAAAAATTTTCACGAATCTAATTCTTTCTTCTTTTAAAGATAGAAGGAAGTAAAAGAGAGAAAGATTACTCCAAACTTGTGTGTCTTCAAATTGTTTCAGAGAGATGTGAGGGGTACCTTTCAACTCGGAATTTTGTTTATTTTCCAAATATGAATGCAAACTTTGCGTTTGAGGTGGTCGTAATGGAAAGAATGGTTCTAACATTAAATTTTGAAGTAGTAACACCCACTTTTGCACTATGTTTGAGTTTTTTGAATAAAGGTATTCCCAAAAAGTATTGTTTATTTATACTTTAGTCATTATTATTGTTTGCTTTATAAAAGGAAAGGTTTTAGACGTTTATCCATAAATTTTGAAAAATAAAATTAATGCTTTACCAGGAGGTGTAGAGCGAATACTAATTACTCATCAGAAAAATGAGAATGACAAAGAATTCACAATGAACTCACTTTATATTTAAGAAAATTTGATATTTTTTTCACTGATTAAAATTAAATATTTTCTTTTTCGTGGATACTTTGTTAACTAGAGACAGTATCTTTAGGCTGTCGAAAAGTAAAAGTTATATCTATCTCGAAAGGTAATTAATTGTATTAATGTAGATTATAATTTATAATTTTTTCAATATGAAATTATAAATAATTTTCACAATAACAAAATATGTTTTAAATGGAAAACAAAGCCTGGAATATCGTTTAATCTACTCATTGTAACTTTGATTAAAAAAAAAAAAAAAAAAAAAAAAATGCGCGTGTGTGTGTGTGGGAGGGGGGGGGGGGCGCTGATTTTTCAGAAAAGTATAAATAAAAGTTTGTTACACGAATTTGAAGCGAACTATGGATTTATGTAACTTCAAAAAATTTTAAGGAAAAATATACAATCGATGCCATACTTTAAGAGCTAAAGAGAAAAGAAAAGAAAGATAGAAAAAAAAAAAGAGTTGCTGTTCTGACATGACACGGAAAGAATAAAATTCCCAGCCCAAATCTGCAGAATAAAAAGAATTACGGGAGCTCAATACGGCGATTTTTAAGCCCCACCATTGACTGAGAGATTGTGCTCTCGAAGCTGGTAGACGGGAGGGGCTGGGTTTGAACCCAATCGCGCCCGTCGGCCAGACCGTACGGAGTTTTCCGTGGTTTTCTTCGAACCTATGATAACGCTCCGTAAATACCAGTTAGGTTCCTTTAGAAAGGCCCGCAATGGAGGGCATTTTCCTTAGGGCCTGTATCTCTCATGTAAATAGTCGGCCGTGATAAGTAACACAACACTACACCACACCATTGAGTGTTTTTAAGGGAAATTAGCCCGCGTTTGTACAAAACTCTACTAAAACATAAAAATTATATCTTACCATTTCAAAAATTACTTTTAATACTTAGACAAGTCTTTTATCGAAATTTGCACCCACATTCGGAACGAAGACAAATTTCAATTCGAATAGCATTTATTACATTTATTTACAATAATTTGTTGATAATGTGGACTTTGTTAGACATTTTTTTCCGGTACAATTGTATTATAACATAACTACTGCTCTCTCTTAAAAACTTTTTTATTTTTATAAGTAATCTTCGAGTTGCGCCCTTCAGATGCAAATAAATACCTGCATAAACATTTAACAGGGATGCGAGGGCTTCGGTAGTGTCATGAAGCTTCTGTCGTCGTCATCCTTATATTATCAGCTGCACTTCTCACCTTTGTTTGCTAGATAGAATACCTCAATCAGCGTGACGTTGCTTATTTTCTTGCCAGTCCTGAATTCCATTATTTACTCGTATAATTGTAGCCCCCGCTTTTTTTTTACATACATTCTCTAGACTTGCAAAGGAAATTTCCATCAATGAATATTGCTCTTATGTTTTTAGCGACAAAAATGATGATAGCGTATGCTTTTTCGCCACAAGAAGAAATATTATTATCTTTTTATTGGAAGGTAAACATTTTGTTAAGTGTCGCTAAGTTTGGGACTGTGTAAGTTATCAACTTTTTGGTAATTTTGGACCTCCTTCCGAATTTCCGATATCATAGGTTATCATCCTTCGAACACCCCCCCCCCCCCACCCTCCGGTAATGATATCGCTATCAAAAAGTTTTTTTTTTTTTTTTTTTTTTTTTTTTTTTTTTTTTTTTAGTGATATACAAAACTGGTTACATTTATTTTTCTCATACTTTTATGATTCAAATGAAGAGAAAAGTCAATAAAATATCATTTTGCATATGAAAAAACTTTATATCAAATAACACTTGAGAGAAATAGTTACAATTTAAAAGTATTTTATAATAGACTTTTATTACCTAGTGCATTCAGCAGTAATAAAGTCCTGCCTGAACTGAGGAGGGATGCCGCGTAAATGAAAATTCTTACCAGCAAAACAAATGGGTGTAACATCCCTTCTGTTTTCTTTTATTTATTAGTAAACACAAACTTCATTTCAAATATATTTCACCTATGGTTTCTCGTACTGTCATTATACATATATACACATATGAAGAAGCACAGGAATGTCAAATGTTGAGTTATCCATATTTTAGAATTAAATAATTTTATAATGATTTAGTAATTTTAATAATAACTTTGTATTTTCAATATATATATATATATATATATATATATATATATAACAAGCTAAAAAAAAAAGTAGCATGTTGTTTTGTAATATAAAACATGTTATAAATAAAAGAAGAGAATTTTCAGTGGATTAAAAATAATAACTATATCAAAAGACAACTGTCCCTCCCCCTAAATATATTTTACGATATCATATGCCAGACGAACCCTCCCCCCCCCTAAAATGATAACGTTACATTTGCACAGCCACTTTAGGACATATTGTTATAGGAGGAACGCCTTAAGGGCAGAATTTTTAAAGTAACACTAATCCGAAGTATTGTTCTCGGACAAGAAAACAACAGAAAACCTTGCACAATCGCCCCACTCAGACTTGGTATCATGGAACCATTCTGAACAGATACAAAAAAAATCTAAATATGCTACTTTCTGGCATATTTACAAAATAATCTTTGTGGTAAAGGCATAAAATTTCCAATTATGTTATTCAGGCAAAGAGATCTGCGCGGGCCGAGCCGACACAATGAAAACAAGCTTTCAAACGGGCCAAAGACTAATTTTTAACGGACCATGCCAAGCCGACAAAATGAAAACAAGTTTTCAAACGGGCCAAATGCAACTTTTTAACAGACCGAACCGGGTCGACAAAAAATAAATGGGCAGGACTGAGAAAAAAAAAATTTAAACGGGCCAGCCGGGACAATAAAATATGAATCATTTTCAATGAATATGACTTTCATGAGAATAAGTTTAACGTGTTCATTACATAGGTACATAAATGTGGGCCTCGCAATATCTGTTTCTAAAATTCTATCGATGAAATTTTTGAACTTCCAGTTTTCTACCAATTTTTATGAGTTTTAATGAATCCCTTAAATAGCAGCACAAAATCCATATCCTCATAAAATGCTTGTTGGAAAAAGCGATTTTCCAAAAATGACGGTAAATTGGCGTGTTCGAAAATGTAATTTTCACTATTTTATATGGATATAATAAAATTACTTTCTAAAAAGTTAATGTTTCAATATCTGTTTACGATAGTTTTCCTTGTAAAATACTTATTTTGGAAAGTTGTATCGTGAACAGAAGCATGCGACGAGAAAACTGTGCCCGGAGCAAAGTTTCAATTTGGCACTCTCCCCCTACTCCTATTTGACGCTAAACCCCCGAAAAATAACGTTCGGAAATTCTGTTCAAAATACCCTTTTTGGTAGCCTTTTTTGAAATATATTCTGTCTTTATCAGAAAATTGACCAATGCGTCACTTTATACAGTTTCTAAATAAGAGGATCTACCATTTGGATGCGTTTAGAATCAAAAATGAATTTAAAAATGAGTCAGAATATAAGCAGTTTGGATTTGAGGTTTTTTCTCCAACTCCTATTTTTGTTTAATTTCTTTTTGCTATACGAATTGATCCTATGAAAAACTTGTCAATATAAAAGTTGTAGATATTTTTAAGAAGATGTAAAATAAATTTAATCAGATTTGATATCTTAAAAATTGACGGAGTTATGAATTTTTCTCTTTTTTCAGCGCCCTTTTTCTTTTCGTTTTTAATTTTTTTCGTCGGTAAAAGTTGGTCCTATCAAAAACTTGTAAATACAAAAGTTTTAGATAATTTTAAGAACATTTACAAAAAATTTAGTTGGACTTGATATCTTGAAAATTGACGAAGTTATGAATTTTTTTCTCTCAAAATCCCTGTTTTTTTCGCCCCTTGAGCCCACTTCTAAATTTATCAAAAATCTGTCATACATATACTTTTGGCTCATTTTTAAGAAGTAATATAAACTTTGAACCGATTCGATATCTACTTTAATTAAGAAGTTATGGCGTTTTTTCGGTTTTCACAAAAACGCCCCCTATTCCGACCCCCTTGGTCCGATTTTGCCCATTAACGAACTTAGCCAAGATTTTATCCCCTTTGATTTTATGTACAAGTTTGGTGGAGATTGGTGAAAAATTATAGAAGTTATCGTGTCCATAAAAAAGTGAGATATATACTAATAATTATGAACATTATAGTAGTACATATGCAAAATTAAATCATTCTGCTATTAAAAAAACTACACGTACAACAAGAGGTAAAAATAAGGCTAATAATCTGTATATTTCTAGAAATGAGATCAAACAACAAATAATTAAGTTGGAATCTGAATATAATAACTCGTATCAATGGAAGGATATTAGGAAACATATTTTTTCAATAAAAAAGAAACATCTAAATTTATATTATAAAGTATTTCTATCTATTGATTTAACTTCACATTTTAGTGATATTTACTTTGATTTATTGTACTATAGAATTAATTTTCTTAATGTTAAAATTTCTAAAAATACATATAAAAAAACTAATAATACTCAACTCATAATTACTTTTACCAATAATGTACTTAATAAAATTAATCTACACAACATTATTAATGATAAAAATAATAATTTCCCTATAAAAAATTTTTCTATACATAAATCCTTCAAATATAATGTTACACTTGGACGTAAGATATTTAACTACAATAAATTTTCTAAATTTTTAACCAATAATACTAATTATCCATGTTATTGTAATGATCCCTGTTATAGTAACTTCGTAAATCAAGATCATGGTCACATTATTACTGGGGATATTAATATCGTTGAAAATGATTCTTTACGAAATTTAATGGCTAATGGTACTAAATATCGTGTTCCTTCATGTACTAATATCAAATCAATCATAAAACAGTTTAATTTAGATTTAGATCTTTTTATTTATAAAATTTCGATAGACTACAATAAGCCTCTGGAATACTTCACTGAATGGAAACTTAATGTTTTAGATAAATTAAATATTGAACTTTATAGGAATATCGATACCTTCAATTTAAATTTTAAACAATTAAATGATGAAATAAAAAACTTACAAAATAAATTTATCATAACATATGTCGATAAATCTCCTAACAACTATGCTTTCATATGTAAACATTATTACTCTACATTATTAAATCAAGCAATAAATTCTAGTTCAAATTTCATTAAACCAGATATTGATACTATTATTAAAAATAGACATATAGCTCAATATTATAAATTACTAAAAATAAAAAATCATAATTATAACTATCCTTACATTGTGGTTATTCCAAAATTCCATAAAATTCCTATAAAGTTTCGTACTATAACTATTGGGTGTAATACTTATAACAATAATGCAGGTAAAGAATTATTAACAATACTTACAAAAATGCTAGATATTGCAAAAACTAATAATAAATTCTATAGTATAAAAAATAGTTTACATCTTGTAAATAATATCAAAAATTTACAAAACATTAAGTACATCAAAACATATGATTTTAATGATTTATTTAATACAATTGATATTGCAGATATGTTCAGGATCATAAATTTATTATTCAAGGAATATAGGAATTCTCTTAACATACATGTATCTTTATCTTACTTCAAATCTTTAACTAAATTTATTCTTTATCATAATTATATATTATTTAATAATACAATATTCAAACAAATAGTCGGTCTTCCACAAGGTGGGATTGTATCATCTATTTGTGCTGATCTCTACTTACATTATTATGAACGTAATACTTCTATTGTTAATTGTTTTCTATACAGGTATCTTGATGATATAATAATTTTATATTCTAAAAAGTCATCTAACTATTCGCTACCAATCAAATACCACAAAAATTTAAAATACAGTTATAATGATATGCATAATAATACAATTAACTTTCTTGATCTTAATATTACGCTTTCTGATAATAAAATTCTATTTGATATTTATGACAAACGTAATGACTTTCCTTTTAAAGTAAACCTCTTTACTCATTATAATTCTTGCCTACATAAATCTGTCTATGTCAATATATTACTTAATTTTGCCCATAGAATTAAAAATATTTGTTCACATAATTTTAAAATGCATAATTTAAAAACTGTACAAGAAACTGCTATAAGATATGGTTATCCTTTACATTTGGTTAAAAAAATATTATCTGTATAAACATTTATTTAGTATTAACTGTCTATTTTCTCTTCAACCAATATTACCATATGATGTTATTGATAAGAACTCCTATAGTCTTTAATATATAATAAGTTATTACATGATCTTAAAAATAATTAACACATTGCGTAAAAAATGTTTAAAAAAATTATAAAAAAATTATAAAAAAATTATTAAAAATTATAAAAAAATTATAAAAAATTATAAAAAGTAAAAATAATACAAAAAAAAAATAAAAAATACAAAAAAATAAAAAATATGAATAATAGGATGGTTGGGTGGGTTAGATGTTAGATTACGGAAGAGGGCGGTGTTGTCTGGATAATACGCAATGGTTATTATTATATATTTAATAAAAAAAAAAATTAAAATTAACTTTACACATAGTATTAAAGTTTATGTTTTTCCTAAAAACTAATATGCATAACTTAAAAATGATCAAGTTATTGAGATAAGATATGGTTGTCTATTGTATTTGTCTTAAAGAAATTATTTGTAAAATATTAGAATAGAAATTATTCTTGGAAATTCTTAGTTAATAAATAATTTATTTTTTTCCTATAATAGAGGGCAGCACCATAAGCATATAATTTAATTAATATATTAATCCTTTAGATGGCAGCACTAAAATAATTTTCTGCTAGAAGTTGTAGTAATATATTCTAGTTAATTAATTAATATAGTAATATTAATAATTGATAAAAAATAAAAATATAATATTTCTAATAGTAGCATCTATTTTTTTTTCTAAATATATTATGAATTATATAGTATAATATATGTTTTACTAATTTTTATAATTATTGTTACAACTTTATTTTATTATCTATGTGATTTATACTATGACCATAACCTTGACTGTTAGTAAGTCACATGTAGTTTGTATCTGATTGCACTACAAATCTTGCTAGGATATGGGTAATGATAAATATCTTCGTATATATATCCTTTTTTTTTTAATGGAATAATGTATTATTGTTATTTTGTCATATTGATTTTATTTTCTTCTATGTGTATCTTTCTACTAATTTGTCATCTGAATAGCTTCCAGCCAGTCGGGTGTATTGTGAGTCGAATTCTTAGCTTTCAGCACGACTCATAACAGAAACTGGTTGGATGTTTTTGCTTTTTTGTTAAACTATACACCCCTGAAGAAGTAGTTTAATAGAAAAGCCTTATACTGCCTTTTTATCCATTTATCTTTCATTATTTTGGTAATCTGCCTTCTATTTCACTTCAAACTTCAACTGTTTTCAATAAGATAATTGTAAAAATACTGGTTTCATTGGTTTATTGTATGATAATATATGAATTACTCTGGTTATATAATGTCCATTTATCCACATATGTCTTAGTAATTTGGTAATCTGCCTTCTATTTCTCTTCAAACTTCAACTGTTTTTAACAATATGATTGTAACAATACTGGTTTCATTGGTTCTTTTATTGGTATTGTCTGAATAACTTTGGATGTATTTATAAAAGTATTTATATATATATATAGATAGATAGATAGATAGATAGATATGGGTGATTCTACGATAAGAGGTTCAAAAACATTTAGAATTCGGCCAAAAAGAAAAGTTTGAGTTTGATCAAAAACCTTTAAATTATGATTTTTGTCCCGTTTATTTACTTTTTCATATAAGGGCAAGTCACTTTATACATATTTTACAACTTTTTCAGGTCAGTGACTCGCTCCCCTGGCAGTTATCGTGCCAGGGGAAATACGGCAGGGAGAGACATTTTCAGGTAAATTCAAACTTTTTAACTGACTGAATTAGTTTTTCGGTTAATTGTGTATTTCACTTTAAGTATAACCGTATTGTTTAATTAGGGCAGTAAATGCAATTGAATTAAATGAATATTATAAGTTTTATGACTTACCAGGGGAGATACACGGTCACCGTGCTAAACCACTACAAAACACGGTCGCGTCGCAACAACTAAAAATGGCGACGCTTAAATGGCTTGCGCGTTTAGTATTGCTAACTTCAAGCCAATAGATGTCCTTAAGCACTACTTCCAATATAGCCATCCTTGAATTTATATTTGTTTCAGCGGAACGAAATTTGACAGGGGAGAGACACAAAAAAAGCGGGACAAAAGTTAATTTTAAAAATTATTTGAAATTAACAAAATTATTATTATTTTTTTTTTATAATACGTAAGTATAATTACTTAAATTCCAATTAAACATACTTTAGCTAAGCATCTGGCGGAAAAATATATGTATTGTTTGAAAGTTAAATTGAAACCGGCAAGGGGACATGCCAGGGGAGGGGACTTTTTAGACTTTGTAAGAAATTTCAGAAAAATGTGTTTAAATTAGGCATTCAATCGTGATGTTACTTAATAAAGTATATTAAGATAATGTGATTCATTGCAAAAAATAGCAGCATATAGAATAAAAAATCTGTTTTAAAAGGATTGCCGTACAAATTACCTCTTATCGTAGAATCACCCATATATAAACTGGTGCGATTGCAATAGGTAGTATTTCTTACGAAATCTACCTAAAATACAAACTCTACAGTTCTAGAAATTGACAAATTGCAATCTAAGCTATTGAAAATATACAATTTTTTTGTGACTCTGAAAGAAAAAGAAAAATGTGGTGGTGGCGGGGGGGGGGGGGGGGGGAGGCAAAAGAATATCAGATTCTAAGCTACGTTTTGCTTTAAAATGACCATTTAAATAGAAACATTTATTAGAAACATTGCACGGATTATTTGAATCAGTATTTATATTTTCATGTATGCATTGTAAGCGATAGAAAATATTGATTTTTTTGTGAAAGTGAAAGAAAAAGGAGTGAGAGGGAGCTTCAACAGGATATAACACCCTGTGTCTCTCTTTGCTTAAAAAGTACCGCTTAAATATGATTATAAGAAACATTGCATGGTTTTAACCATTCATAATGTAATATTTTAATCATGTGAAGTTTTATAACAACTAGAGTTATATGTAATAAATATTTTTGTTTAACCTTAACTGCTATTAGCGTCTCACATACCGCTGAGTTTTTCAAGTTTCAGAGTTTAACTTGCAATTTTTAGTTTAACTATAGATACCGGGAAAATTTTGTTTCATTTGGAGTCCTATTACTATCTCTAGAGACTTTTGAATAGCTGAATTTTATTTATAATAGTCCTGTATATAAGGTTCAATAAAAAAATAATATTCTAAAAGTTAATTTAACATTTTATTCATCGTTAAATTAAGCGGTCTGACAGGCCGCTCACAGTGAGTTATTCGACAATTTTTGTCACAGCAGTTAAGGGTTAATGCTATTATAGTAATCTAGTAAATAGTTTTTAACCCATAACTCCACACTAATGCGGATTCTCCAAACCTACAGTAAAATTGTCGACGTTTTAAAGAGCATGCTTTAATAAATTTTTAATAAATTGAATAAAATTTTTGATTAAAAAATATTATTCCAAAGAGATCTGTTATTCAATTTTATACATAATTCATATGGTTATACATCATTATCTCTATATTAGCAACAAAATTAACCTTTAACTGCTGTTAGCAATCTGACTGAACACTGTACCCCCTCCCCCCTCCCCCCCAAAAAATAGCGTTTAACTTGTATTTTCCAGTTTAACTATAGTTACAACTGAAATTCTCTTTCGTTTGGAGTTCTCGTAATATTATTAGAGATATTTGAATAGATTAAATTTAATTAGAATTAATTCTGTACAAAAAGTTTAGGGCAGGAACAGTATTCTATGATTTTTAATCATGGATCGCCTTTTAACCTTTAACTAATGTTACCTGTCTCGTAGACCACTATTTTTCTTTTAATTTTTTAGTTTAACTTGTAATTTTCAGTTTAACTGCAAACACTACCGAAATTTTGTTTCATTTGGAATTTTAGTACTATCACCAGAGACTAAATAGATGAATATTAAGTATAATACTCTTGTATAAAAAGTTTAGTACAAAAACACAATCCTATGAGTTATTCCCGCCTTTTATTCATCTTTCAATTTTGCGGTCTCACAAACCGCATCACATTCATACGTTACAATTTCTGTCACATCAGTTAAAGGTTAAATTTACAAAGTTTTGAAAAACCGAACGCTGAGAAAGCGGACAGTTAAAATTTCGAACTCAATTGAACAATCCAGTGGAAATTTAATAGAAACCTGATTTTGAAGATGTTCGAATTTGAATCTCCAAAACATTTTGATATAGTTTTATTTACAAGACTTAAAAATTATTTTTTACATTAGTAAAATAAAAAAAAAAAATAATATAATAAAAATAAAATAGAGAGATTATTTTTAAGTATTGGGCACCCTCCCCCCTTAATCTTACCATTTCAACAATGATGATAATGCTGTCCCATATTAATATATAAACCCCCTTCGGATATAGTTCGGCCACTGTTAGGAATCAACCGGGGTAATAACGCCAATCCCTGGCATTATTACCCCGGGATACTTATTGCGCAGTAAATCCTAAACTACAAATTATCTCGAGAAGATATCCAAAATCTTCTACAACAATTTGAAAGTACATGAAATACACTACAAATTTATCTAATAAACAAAGTATTTCCGGATAAAAAATATAGTCTTCAGATCAAAAACCTTATCTCGCAAATTTTAGATCAAGCGTTAATTTTAGTTGCTTGTAAAAACAATAAGGCCTAAAAATGAAACAAATTAACTTGAAGCTGTTTTTTGCGATTTATATGACTCAAAACCCTTCTGCGCAGAGCACATGGGTGTCATTTACCTGATTATTTCATAATTATGCAAAATATAAGCACTTGGCGTTATTACCCCAGGGTACCTTACTTTATTTACCAAAAATGAAAAGCGCTATTCGATTCCAAATCCATTCAATAGCTAGGCTTATCACTTTTATACTTTTACAATTTAAAATTAATCAGAAAATGTGTCAAACTTTCCATTATTGAGAAATTAATTTAAAATCCATCAAGAAGTATGTATCCAAAGATTAAGCTACGACCCGGCCCGGCCCGTCTGGCCCGTTCAATTTTTTACCGGACCGTTTATGTTGTTTGTCGGCCCGACCCTTGAGAAAACTATTCTAAATCTGCCGGCACGGCCCGGCCCGTTAGAAGATTCGAAAGGATTCCGCCGGCCCGGCCCGGGCCCGTGCAGACCTCTACTCTGCATAGCTATATCAAAATTGGTTCTTTATGTGTTCTTTACCTCCCCATACAGTTTGATCCATGAATTAGGATACTCCCTGTAAAATGAGTATTGCTGTTGAAATTTTAAAGTAGGAAAGCAAGATATCTGGTATTTTATGTAGGGTAGGACCTCCTATGTTTAGATGAGAAAGAGGGGAAAAACAATTTAAAGTTGTTAACCAACCTAAAAAAGAAGCAACGGCATGATAATAAAGGACGTTTATTATTTATAGGACATGGCCACGTAATTATTTATTTTGTAAATAAAATACTTGTCACATTTTTATGTATGTTATTTACTGTGTGAAAATTTTATTGCTATTTGAAGCCAACTTTGTTTATGATAAAGTGAGAAGCTAAATATAAGAATAATAAAAATTGTAGTATGTGTTGGCAAGTTTGTTTTCTTGCATGCATGTTTCAAAAAAGAGAAATATGTTTACTCATAATGAGAAAGATATTTTATTTTCGAGACTTCCTTTATTTTTTTTCAAAAGAAAATATTTTCACTTTGAATGACATTTAATATGAATTATTTATTCTGTGCATAAAATAAATGTCTTATTAAAGAAAATTGGGTATCATGGTATGGTTGGGCAATGTGAAAAACGTCTATATCGGGTCCGTACGATTCTGCAGACGAACGTAAACTACCAAATGATTTCCTAGTACTCCCATGATGCACTATGGTGAGATCCGTTTGCATACCAAAGTGACGTGGTGAAATCGAATCTTATTCTCAGTAGTTGCAGATTTTGGCAGGAAAGTTTCATATAATTATGGGCAGAGAAGCGGCAGCACAGACAATCAGCCCATCGAGTTCACGGATGAAAATCTAGGATTGATTAAATCTCGATTCGCATATTAAAACGCTACCGGTCTGCCAAATATTTTGGTGGAAAATACCTAAAAACCTTATTTTAGTGATTGACTCCTAAGTTTACCATTATGTTTTCCTTCTCCCAATCCTCTATGTTTCCATATTTTTTGGTGCAAAAAAGCACAATTGTAAACCTACGTGCCCACCGCGGAAATTGGGTTTTTAAGTACTTTTCATCAAGATATAACTTGGCAGACCGAATGCATTTTAATAATATTGTGCGTAAATTGCTGAAATTGCAATCCGTGTTGGCCAATGACTTGGCGTGCAATTGCATCTGTTTTCCGAATTCTGAAACTTCTAGTTCAATGTTGTGGGGGACGTTGATGATATCAATTTCTTCCGCAATTTAAAAACATTTTACAGAAACCAAAGTATGCTAAAATTTTGATAAAATAGCTTTGTAGTTTCTCAATGTTCTCATAGCGTCACTGTTGTTTTTAGGTAGATTTCGTATGAAATACTACCTGTTGTGTTCTTTCCTGTGTTGGAATTTCTGAAAAAATGTTGCAGATCTGCACCGATCATGACTCCTAAACTCCAAAACAACCACCAGTAAAAAACTTTATCTATCTATTTATATATCTATCTAATTATCTATCTACATATAGATCACTTTTTTATGGTCACGATAACTTCCTTAATTTTGCGTAAATATCTTCCAAATTAATACATGAAATCAAGGGACATAAAATTTCGGTCAATTTCGTTAATCGGCAAAATCGGTCCAAGGGGGTGGAAATAGGGAAGGTTTTTGAGAAAGAGAAAAACCTCTATAACTTTTCAATTAAAATAGATATCGAATCAGCTTGAAGATTTTGTTACTTCTAAAAAGTGGGCTAAAATTTTATGCATGACAGATTTTTGATAAAATTAAAAAATGGGTTCAAGGGGTGAAAAAATAGGGATTTTGGCAGAAAAAATTCATAAAATCGTCAATTCTCAAGATATCAAATCCAATTTTTTTTTTTTGTTTTTTTTTTTATAAGTGTTCATAACATTATCTGAAACTTTTGTATTTACAAGTTTTTGATAGGACTAACTTTTACTGAAAAAAAAATAAAATAAAATAAAAACGAAAAAAAGGGGAAAGGGTGCGAAATGGAAAAAAATCCATATTTTCGTCAATTCTTAAGATATCAGTTCCGATTAAATTTATTTTACATCTTCTCAAAAGGAACTACAACTTTTATTCAGACAAGTTTTTTTTTATAAAACTAATTCTTATAGCAAAAAATAAATTATACAAAAATAGGAATTGAAGAAAAAAACGTATTAAGGTTTAATTTACGTATTAAGGTTATTAATTATTATTCATATCAAATGCATCCAATTGGCAGGTTTTCTTATTTAAGAACTGTATAATTAGTCAATTTTTTAATAAATGCAGAATAGATTAAAAAAAAAAAAAAAAAAAAAAAATGGTGTCAAATTGGGCAGCCTGAACCACAATTCTCGAAGCGATCATGATTGAGGAATTGAGGGTGTATTCAAACAACAAATTGCTTACTTTCCGACTCATTTTTAAAATTAATTTTTACTCTCAAACGCATGCAATTCACAGTTTCTCTTATTTAAAAACTAAATAATGTATCGTATTGGTCAAATTTTTCATAAATGCGAAAGTATTTCAAAAAATGCTGTCAAAGTGGTCATTTTGAAACCAAATTTCGTGAAGGGGAAAAATTAAGAGTGAACTCAAATCCAAACTGATTATTTTCTGACTTCTTTTTAAATTAATTTTTGCTCTTAAAAGCATCCAATTAAAAAGTTGTCTTATTTAAAAACTACATATATGCGCCATATTAATCGATTTTTTGATAAATTCAGAATAAGCTTCAAAAACGGCTGTCAAATTAGGCATTTTGAACCAAATTTTCTGAAGTGGTAGTGCAGGAGGAATTAAGCATCTATTCAAATTCAAACTGCTTAGTTTTTAAAATTCATTTTTTGCTCTCAAACGCATCTAACTGACAGATTTTCTTATTTATAAACTATATAATGTGCCGTGCTGATCGATTTTTTCATAAATATTGAATATAGTTCTAAAAGTGTTGTCAAAGGGGACATTTTGAACCGAATTTCCCAAAATGATCATGCTGGAAGAAAAATGTGATCGAGAAAATAATTGTTGTAAATCAAGTTCTAATTAATAGAATGAAATTAAAACAACCAGGTCGCTTATAAATACTTTCAAATGTCACGTCAGAAACTTTTACATTTTTCTTTTAAAAATGAGTCTGAAACAGTGTTAGAAAATTTTGAGTGATTGAGCGCGAAAAAAAAATTTTTTTTTTTGAATAATTCTTGAAGATGGTTCTGATAAAACCAGCTTTTATAGAAAACTCATCAAAAGCGGCCAAATAATGTTGTTAAACTGGGTTTATCTCTAATCATATTTGGTTTTTGTTGGTGAAATTAGCACTTAAGTTCGAAATCTACCAGCGCCTGTAGGCCGAGCCATTTGCATTGTTTATCGTGAGGCAGACAGACAGATATGAAAATCCTAATGCTCTCTTCAATAAACTTCCACTGGAAGTTTCGGGAAATATCTAAAATTATTCTTAAATCCTATTTTCTATCTGCCATAGAAATTCGATTAAAATGAATCTGTTAATTGACAATTGTGAAAATAGGATAACTGTTGCTGTAGGGAAAAATAGTTATTGAAAAGCTAGCCGACTTTAGGATCCCTATTGTTATAGTAATAATAATAATAATAATTGTAACTTGAGCAACCTAATTAATTTGCAAGTACATCATCTACGATCTGATTGGTCTGCGACTAGCTCGTTTGGGGTACAATAGATCTATGCTGTGAAGATGATTTCTGCAGTGATCGCTTGAAAAACAAGTTGGAAATTGCACGTGAAGCGTAGCAAATGAGGTGCGTACGTACGATAACGAAGTTTTAAAAATATCACTCTCATATATCAATCTCATAAAATTGTAAATAGTTAATTACAATTAAAATGCGCACCAAACAATGTTCTCCATATACCTTTGTGTAATGGAATACTTTTGTGTAGCCTTGTAAATCAACAACAAATGTTCTTTGCATCACAGATTATGCAAAATTTATATTATAATATGTACTTGATAGATGCATATCAATTTCATTATGTTCGAATGAGTGTAACACCATTAAAATACATTTTAAACATTTTCCCCCATTGACCGTAATATAATGGAATACTTTCGATTGTCCCTGTAATTGACCTATGCACCCGATTTTCATAAAATTTGAAATAACTCGACAAAATTATGTAATAATTATGTATTTTAAATTTCAAACGTGTAAAATGCATTTGAAACTTTCCCCCCATTGACCGTAATGTAATGGAATACTTTTGATTGCCCCTGTAATTGATCTATCCATCCGATTTTCAAAAAGTTTGAAATAACCCGACAGAATTATTTAATAATTATATATTTTAAATTTCAAACGATTAAAATGCATTTGTAACTTTTTCCTCATTGACCGTAATGTAATGGAATGCTTTTGATTGTCCTTGTAATTGATCTATGCATCCGATTTTCATAAAATTTGAAATGACTTGACAAAATTATGTAATAATTATATATTTTAAATTTCAATCGGTTCGGTTGGGTAGTTTTTGCGTTGTTATATGCGGACGGAAAGACAGACGGACGGACTGAACGACAACCATAGGTGCTACGCATTTACATAATTAGGAACGCACCTAAAAAGAAAAAAGCACGTAGATTGATTGGCGAGAGTGTTTGTTTGTAAACATGCTGTTTCTTTACTCAATAAAACAAAATAAACCCTCAAGATCTTTATTACTATACTATTACTATGCAATTGTGTTAAAAAATATATTTACTACTATTAATCTGTAAAATTCCGATAGAATGTGATTGACAATTTTCATGGCACACCTAGGACCTTTTCATACTATAGTACACTGTAGAAAAAAAAACCCGTAAAGTTACTAAAAGTTTTCCAGGAAACTGGGATTCCTAGAACTTTTTATGTAAGGGCAACAGCAAAAATTCATGTAATCGATACAGATTTGCACTGAAAATCAAAAAATCCGTAAGGTTACTAAGAATTCTTTAGAAAGCTTGGGATGCTTAGAATATATACTGTAATTAAAATCCAGGTTACAGATAAAATTTTAGTAAGATAACTGGAATTTTAGTAGATTCGTTTGCAGTGGCACCAAATTTTGAAAAATATTGGGTTGGCTCAAAAATATTGGGTGGGCTCACAGATGTTTTGGTAAAATGGTACAACAAGTTTTTTTTTAAGGGTGGACAGCTGATGAAAAATAAGACTTTAAAAACAGACTGTCATATTTTAAGACGGAAACAATTTTTTAAATATCATATTCTCATGCATTTTTAATCATAAGGACAATAATATTTATTGTAATATCATCATATCATTATCATGACAACAAATTGAAACAGCAGAAAGTTAAACATTTACTTTTCATTCATTTTGGATTCATGAGTTTCAATTGAAAAATTAAAAGCTGTGGTCATTGACAAAATAAATTTTGTTCTAGGGAGAAAAATGAATAATAAAAAATAGTAAAATAAATAACGAAATAGAATAAAGGAAACTGGGCACCCTAGAAATCAAAGTTATTGGGTGGGCTCAGGCCTCAGGGGCTCATATAAGTTGGCACCACTATTCGTTTGTAAAGTTACAGATTCCTGTAGCTTTACAAAAATTAGTTTTGTAGATTTACATCTTTTCTTGTACAGTTTACAGATAAAATGTTAGTAAATATACAGATTTCGGAAACTTTACATTTGTAGGATTACAGATTTATTTTTACAATGTAGTATGTTCCTAACGCATGAGTTGAAAATTCCTGTTATAGAATTTTTATTCCATTGCATATAAGTCTGCAAGTCTTAGCTATTTAGCACTCCGAAGTCTCAAATAAAAATGAAAATAAGCACAAGGACAACAGTTTTTTATTTTATTTTTACAAAATAGTTTAATATACAAATCAACAAATACTATGCGTATCACTTTTGGCAAACGACGGGGTTGATGTCACATGTGTCGATCTGCTCGTATACAACCGGATGGAAAACAAGCCTGAATTATTTAGCTTTTATTCAAGGAGCAAATCCAAATTCTGTTTCATAGATCTAAAAAAGAAAATAAAAACAAAAAATATTGATAAGGACAAAACGAAAACGATATATCACTACTCACTGATTTTGTAAAACTGATTTCTTTTAGACACGACAAAAATTAACAAGAATAGCATTACAAAACATAGTAGAAAGCACAGGGGAAAATGGTGTACTTCGGACCTATTTTGACTTTTTATTTTTTAATTTACAAAAAAATGCCAAAGCTAAAAAAAGAAAAGATTCTATAAAATTTTTATGATGTTATACATTACAGATTACTTGTCTTAATTTTTTATATAAATAATTTCCATGAAAAATTTTGAATTAAAAATAAAATGAAAATAGGACCGAGATACACCGTTAGTGGTGTACCTCGGTCCCATTACTAAGACTGGAAAAAACTTGTTTTTAGTGAATAAAATCAACATTTATTAATCAAGAAGCTACATATATAAATTTTTGATACATTTCATTGTTTATTAGGTTTTAAAAAAAGAAAGTCTAAATAGACATAAAACTTCAAAACATTTGCACTTACTATAATCACAAAAGACATTAAAACTTATTTATATTAACAATTATGTTTATTTTAAACCAAGATTGTAACTAGATAAGTCAATTCCAAATATTAACTTCTTGAGCTACCTTTCAGAACCATTAGATAATATTTAGTATACCTTGGACCCAGCCCAAGGTACACCACTTTTATTAGGTTCGAGGTATACCACTTGACACTTAAAAACAAAACTACCAATCATAATGCTAAGGTTAGGCCTAACTTTATTTAAAGCACATGGTGTGGTAGCTAGAGCATTGCTTTATTATGTAAAATCATTATTTTAAAAAAAATTAGATATGTTTTAGAATAAAATTAACATAGAAATATCTAAGAAGATACTTTTAAAAGGTGAATTTCCTTTTTTAAAAATTGTACAATTATTTGAGCTTCTAAACGAATGCCAAGAATTTAAATGAGACCTCTGATGTCAAATATTTAATATACAAATGCTTTTATTTAATGATCTAAACAAGTAAATCTAGAATTAGCATAGGTCCGAGGTACACATATGTCCCAGGTACACCACTCTCCCCTACGTGGTGGTATTGCAAAGTTTCAATTACTGTCGAATATTTTTATATTCCATTTGCACCACTATTTAAAAAAAAAAATAATAATAATAATAATAAAATAAATGTAGTGCATTTTTCGAGCAAATGTTCTCAAAGCGCATGTAAAAGATTTTTGTTTTTAAAAAGTGATGCGAGGTAGCATTTAAAAAAAAATATTTGACTGTAATTGAAACTTTGCGATACCCTCACGTACAGTTAATAATATACAATTTTCTTAAGTACACAATAAAAGTGTAGAAAGATTAATGATTTTCGAAGTAAGGAAAATTGCTGAAGAGCAGAAACAGTCGTGTTTCAGCTCTTCTGGTTGACTTTAAGTTTTACGGAGGATTATTTGCAATTTTTTAACTTTTAGGATGTGTCGAAAGTTCATTATAACTTTAGAAACTAATTAAAAAGAATAAATAATAATAATAATAATAAATACTGTTTGTATGAATGGGATTACGAGAGAGGTTAATATTTTCATTTAATGAGAAAAAAATGTTAAAGTATCATAAGTCAACGATAACGCACCGACTGGCAATATATGAAACATATAAAGACAAATCAGGCCATCAATAAAACTACTGGATGCACGTAAATTCTCCATTTATTGCTTAAGACCTCTGTCCCTGCCCGCAAAGACGTTCACGAGCTAATGCTATTCCTATGGGGAAGCATTTTTCTAATAACACTTTCGCATTTTGACATTTTTAAATAATTTTTTTTGCATTGGATAGCTGAGGCTAGATCGCTCCTTGATTACTTTTTCGATTTTGGTCGCAGATATTTTTATAGTAAAAGTAAAAAAGTCAAAAAAGTAATCAAAGAGCGATCTTGAGAGGGACCTCGGCTATCCAATACAAAAAAAAAAAAAAAAAATGTCAAAATGCAAAAGAGTATAGCATTAGCTCGTGAGCGTCTTCGAGGGCAGGGACAGGGGCCTGGAAGTTTTCCATTATCTGATCAAGCAGTGTTTATTGAGCATTTTTACGTGAGAGATGGATCAGCATCTGAAGCACCGCAAAAATTTCGTTCGGCAAAAGAAATCGAGAGTAGAAAAGGGCTCATTTCATCTAAGTTGATGCCGAAGCTTATCAGATGCTGTCTTGTTATTGTTTCAATACATTGTACTACAAACTTCATTGACATATCATTAGTACCACGTCAAACTATCCAATATGAAAACAGCATTGTCAGTGTGTTACTCTTTTAAAATTCAGATTTCTTTTTATTCCCACCACTTTTCTGAAATGGTAAAATTTTCCTTATTTTTGCTTTAATTAATCATTAACCGAAGGACAAATAAGGCGAACTGCTTTATTTCAAAAAAAGTAATGACAATTAAGAAATCTCAATAATAATAAAAATAATAGTAAAATTGGAGTTTCGTAACTATCGCAACGTTGAGCGAACGGCTATTCTCAGAAACTTTAGTAATGTATTCAAGGCATCAGCTATTTGATTAACTGGTGTTGCTTGATTTGGCCACTTCATCTTCATCAAAGTCAATATTTTTTAGGTCAATTGCATTGATAACACTCTGAATTATGGCCTTATCTGTCAAAATTTTCTCTGATGGACCATACAATCTGCTTCAACTCACTCTTTTACTTCTTCTCGTTTCACTTGTGTTTCCAAAAGTCGCTCCGGATTACCCAACATACCGGACCTTAGGATGCCGGATTAGTAATTTGGATTGTACTATATATTTTGTAAATTAGACTTTATGAAATAAAATAATCTCAATTTTATTAATCAGTTTAAAATTTTCATTTGTATGGATATTTGCGCTGGATCTATTGACAAAATTTACAATATTTCCATGTATATGTAAAAATGAGATGTAAAAATATTCACAATTAAAGAAACTTTCAGCTAATTTAAAACAAGTTGGAAATTGCACGTGAAGCGTAGCAAACGAGGTGCGTTCGTACGATAACGAAGTTTTAAAAATATTACTCTCATATATCAATCTCATAAAATTGTAAATAATGAATTACAATTAAAACGCTCATCAAACAATGTTCTCCCTATACCATTATGTAATGGAATACTTTTGTGTGGCCTTGTAAATCAATAACAAATGTTCTTTGCATCACAAATTATGTAAAATGTATATTATAATATGTACTTTATATTGTATATAAATTTTATTAAGTTCGAATGAGTGCAACACCATTAAAATGCATTTGAAACATTTTCCCCCATTGACCGTAATGTAACGGAATACTTTTGATTGTCCCTGTAATTGATCTATGCATCCGATTTTCATAAAATTTGAAATAACTCGACAAAATTATGTAATAACTATGTATTTTAAATTTCAAACGATTAAAATGCATTTGAAACTTTTTTCCCCATTGACCGTAATGTAACGGAATAATTTTGATTGCCCCTGTAATTGATCTATGCATCCGATTTTCATAAAATTTGAAATAACTCGACAAAATTATGTAATAACTATGTATTTTAAATTTCAAACGTATAAAATACATTTGAAACTTTTTCCCCATTGACTATAATGTAATTGAATACTTTTGATTGTCCCTGTAATTGATCTATGCACCCGATTATCAAAAAATTTGAAATAACTCAACAAAATTATGTAATAACTCTGTATTTTAAATTTCAAACGATTAAAATGCATTTGAAACTTTTTTCCCCATTGACCGTAATGTAATGGAATACTTTTGATTGCCCTTGTAATTGATCTATCCATCCGATTTTCATAAAATTTGAAAAACTCGACAAAATTATGTAATAACTATGTATTTTAAATTTCAAACGTATAAAATACATTTGAAACTTTTTCCCCATTGACTATAATGTAATTGAATACTTTTGATTGTCCCTGTAATTGATCTATGCACCCGATTATCAAAAAATTTGAAATAACTCAACAAAATTATGTAATAACTCTGTATTTTAAATTTCAAACGATTAAAATGCATTTGAAACTTTTTTCCCCATTGACCGTAATGTAATGGAATACTTTTGATTGCCCTTGTAATTGATCTATCCATCCGATTTTCATAAAATTTGAAAAACTCGACAAAATTATGTAATAACTATGTATTTTAAATTTCAAACGTATAAAATACATTTGAAACTTTTTCCCCATTGACTATAATGTAATTGAATACTTTTGATTGTCCCTGTAATTGATCTATGCACCCGATTATCAAAAAATTTGAAATAACTCAACAAAATTATGTAATAACTCTGTATTTTAAATTTCAAACGATTAAAATGCATTTGAAACTTTTTTCCCCATTGACCGTAATGTAATGGAATACTTTTGATTGCCCCTGTAATTGATCTATCCATCCGATTTTCATAAAATTTGAAATGACTCGACAAAATTATGTAATAATTATGTATTTTAAATTTCAAACGATTCGGTTGGGTAGTTTTTGCGTTGTTATATGCGGACAGACAGACAGAGAGACAGACGGACAGACAGACGGACGGACTGAGCGACAACAATAGGTGCTACGTATTTACATAATTACGAACGCACCTAAAAAAATAAAATCGATATTCTGAACAATTTCAAGGTAGAGTACCCGCTTAACTTATCATGTTTGTTTGTGAAAAGTGTTTGTTGAATATGAAAATGTTAATTTGAGAATTAACAGCATTTAAATAAAATAAAATGTTTTTTTCCTTACATACATAAGTAAAAAGAATATTGCCCAATTAAACTGATGGCATTGTGCTCACAGGCTATTCGCACTAATTATATATTTATAACAGCTTTATTTTTTCAAGGAATAACCTCCCTCGAAAAATAAATTAAGGGTGAGGGTTAGCTTCCCTATTTCCATTCTATATATTTAATGATTTAACCACCAAAACTAATCAGGGATATGCCTTATAATGAACCTAGATCCAAAATTCGAAGCAAATCTGATAATTCTGCATAAAACCCCATTTATTTAATTTAAAAAAGGGCTATCCCCTGTTCTCTCGCCTTTATACTTAACCGACATACTCCCAAAACTATCCAGGGATTCACCTTATCATATAGAATCTATATTCAAAATTTAAAGCAAATAGGATAATTCTGCATAAAAACCCATTTTTCTAATTTAAGGGTAGTGGGTAACCGCCCGTTCCTCCTTTTATATGCAACAAAATAACCCAAAAACTAATCAGAGAAATGTCTTATCTATATGAAATTATACCCAAAAATTGAAGCAAATCGGTTAATTCTGCATGAAAAATGCATTTACCTAAATTAAGAGGGATAGGTTCTCAGATTCTTCCCTTTATACTTAACCAATGAATTCCTCAAAAAATCAGTTAAGCGTCTTATCAGAATGAACCTATATCGAACATTTGAAGCCTATCGATAAATTCTGCATAAAAAACCCATTTACCTACATTATGGGGGTACCCCTACGCCCCTTCCTCTATAAAGAGGTATAAGAGGTATAAAGAGGTATTGGTTAAGTATAAAATTAACCAATGAACACCCAAAATTAATCATGGAGGTGCCTCATCAGAATCATCCTATATCTAAAATTTGAATGAAATATGATAATTCAGCATTAAAACCTATTTATCTAAATTAAGAGGGGAATTAGCTCCACGTCCCCCCCCCTTTAATTGCCGAATGAACTACCAAAAGTAATCAGGGAAGCATCTTATCACATCTTAACCTATATATAAAATTGGAAGTAAATCGCATATTTTTATAATGAGTTATAGCGTTATATACATACGTATGTACGTAAATACATACAAAACGGGCAGGCACGTAAACTCTGAGGCTTTGATAGCCTGTGAGCTAAAAACTTACATTTCGGATTGAGAAAACTAATTAATAGGCTATAAAATGTACTCGGAAACGTTTCCGCAGGGTTCTCAGCGACACAAAAAGTCATAGAAAACTTGGAAAGTAGGGGGATTTCAAAGTAGTCAGGGAATTAAAAAATACAAAGGGAAAGCTAGGGAATTTACAAATACTTTTTCAAAAGTTACGGAAAAATATAGGAAGGGGGAATGAAAAATGACGCAAAATTCGTCAGATAAATTACAAATTTCTTTATATACCCGTTTAGTCTTGAAATTTTTTAAAATTTAATCCGAAAATTACCAGATATGTTTTACTTTGTTTCTAAGATTTTTGGCAGCAGAAAAACTTTCAATTTTTTAAATTCTTTTTTAAATTTCGAAAATAAATTACTTTCTGAGTTTCTAAAGATAAAAAATGATTTTCGCAATTTACCTAAATTAAGGAGGGGGTTGACACCCCGCCTATTCGCCTTCCCCGTTTATATATTAATCAATGAACATCCAAACTTAATCACTTAGGTGCTTTATCAGAATGATCCTACATCTAAAATTTAAATGAAATCTGATAATAATCTGATTAATGATCTGATTCTAAATTAAGAGAGGGGAGATTAACCCCCGTTTCCCCTCTTATACTTATTCAACGAACTCCCAAAACTAATTATGGAAGTTTCCTATCACAATAAACCTATATCCAAAATTTGAAACAAATCGGATATTTTTATCATGAGTTATCCCGTTTTATACATACGTACATATATACAGAATGAGTGGGTACATAAATTTTCAGGCTTTGATAGCCTGTGAGCTAAAAACCATTTGATTCCATTAGAAATGACTGTCATCAGAGGCAGTCTTGTATAATTTTTAGCCCACGGTATATCATAGGTTTCGAGTTGTCGCGCTGTTTGAAGACATAGTGTGTGAATTTAAAGCTCAGTATTCGCAGTTTGCTAACATTTCTACACAGTTTAGACAATTATTAAGCATTATAACTAATTTAAGTGTTTAATAAATGTATCCAATTTGAAGTAAATCAAATCCTGATTGGAAAAATTTTTTAATTACCTAAATCGACTGAGATTAAATTGCTTGGCTGTTCGGGCCTTTCAAATCTAGGCGGAAAATCAGACCTGACATAGAATCTTTGTGTATATATGGTATGGTTATTACATTTGTACCAGCTTCTGCATGAATAAACTTATCTTGTTCCCATGATTATATAATAACGGGTAATAATAATACTTATTAATAAATTATATGATTTTAATATCACCATACACTTTGTTTAAGGTGGAATGAATCAGTAATGGAGCAAATTTTCCATCATAAACTGTATTTCACCTCAGACAAAATTACTGTATATCACTTTAGACAAAGTTTACTCTCTGTTTGTGGCTTAGACAGAACTGGAAGTCTTACTCAGAGTTTGCCGTAGACAGAAATTACTATACTTTAATTAATAGCACCTTTCGTAACTCCCCAATATTGCTAAATCCAATGCGTCGATAAATTAGCATCAGAAAATAAAAGTAGAAAATTGTGTTGAAGAACATAAAAAAAAAAAGATAAAGTGAGACATATAGATTCATTACAGATCGTATAAAACACATTCTTCCTGAGGTGGAAAGCCATACATGGTTTGAAGGCAAATACACAAGGCGAAAAAACAATTAAAAACTGGAAAGTCGAGAAGGATGGTAGAAGTGCTTATTGCAACGAAAAGTGTTTAAAAACACAGGGGCAGAGCAAACACAAGAATAAAATAATAAAGTATAAAATAAGGAGGATAGAAAAGAAACTAGATAAAAGACAACAAAAAGTCTGCTCAAAATATTTTTCATTAAACAATTAAAATAGTTTCTGGCAGCAATTATAATATATATACACTGTAAAAAATATCCGTTAATATACAGAAATTGTTCCCTAAAATTCTACGGAATAGTTCTGCTTTTCTGAAAAAACAGCAGAAATTCCGTTATTTATATTTTGAAATTATAAAAACAGTAACTTTTCCGTAAAATTTTCTGAAAACGGAGGAGTTCCGTATTAAAACAGCATAAATTCCATAAATAACACCAGTGTCGCCATCTATATCTGGGATACAAAAACATTATAAAGTTGTTTCATGAACAACTTTGTATAATAATGTTCTTTATTTCTTTCTGTTTTAATAATATAAAGCTAACATATTTTTACAATATTAAAAAAATAATAAAAATTATAAAATTTTATTAATCTCTTTCAAGTTTGAGATTAGTTAGTTAGTTTATTTTCAGTTAGTTTATTTCCATTATCATTTTTAAATAATGTTTACCACATCTATAGCCTATTTTTTAAAATATGCGTAGGATAGTGGAAAAACGTTCGACTTTTAAATTTAATATATTTTAATAAAAGTAATAATAAAATAATAATAAAATAATTTTAATTTTAATATATTTTAATATTACTTTAAGAATATCCTTTCAAAAATAAATAAGTAAATAAATATGAATAATATTACAATGAACTTTTAAAAATCTCCTTAAAATGAAAAAAAAAAAAAAAAAAAAAACTTTTTAATGCATTTAGCTCTTAATACATGTAATATTTTAAAGTCTAAAATTTATTTTTTATAGAACTGAAATTAAAAACTAAATATTCGAAATTATGGAAATAAAATCTGGAATCTGGATAATGGAAAAACGTTCGACTTTCAATTTTAATATATTTTAATAAAAGTAATAATAAAATATTAATAAAATAACTTTAATTTTAACATATTTTAATATTACTTTAAGAATATCCTTTCAAAAATAAATAAGTAAATAAATATGAATAATATTACAATAAACTTAAAATCTCCTTAAAATGAAAAAACTTTATAATGCATTCAACTCTTAATACATGTAATATTTTAAAGTCTAAAATTTATTTTGTATAGAACTGAAATTAAAAACTAAATATTCGAAATTATGGAAATAAAATCTGTTAAACATTTAGAACTATACACTCATATAGAAAATAATTCTCAATAAAAATTAATGCCACGTTCAACATAAGGCCTTTGCTTTATAAAATCATTCGAAATAAGTAAAGATATTTGCAAGCACTGTATGCGTAACTATGGCGTAATGGTATTACACTACTATAAGCTGCCATGGGACAGGTGCTTGGTTCGATCCCCATCGTGGGTAAGTGACATTTATTCAAAGTTGTTTAAATCAAATGTATGTGTTCTAATCTGATGTGCCCTTGTCTAAAGAATAAAAAAGCCAGTTTGTCCTTGAAAATTCTTTTTTGGCTTTCAAGCGAAAATTTATATATATATATATATATATATATATATATATATATATATATATAAAATATGAAAACGGAAAAATTTTGTAAAAAAACGGAAATATTGCTGGAAAAAACGGATTTATTTTCCGTTAAATAACGGAAATAGTACTGGCGTCTAGATTACCAGAACTATTTCCGTTATTTAACGGGAAAATTTTTTACAGTGTATATATTTTTTTTTTTTTTTTTTTTTTTTTTTTTTACATAGCATAAATTTTATCGTATTAAAAGTATGGCGGTTGAATGTTCTAGTCTTATCCCTTTAATTTTTTCGCTCTCTGTGTTTATATATATGGACTTCCATTCTTTCTTTTTTTATTATTTATAAGCAAATGTAATCGAATTTTGACTTTATTTCGCTATCTAAGATTCGAAGTAATTGAAATATTCTAAATAAAACTCTTGCCTGAAGTGGAGAATAAAATAATTCAGTAATAATGAATAATACTCCATTAATACTCAGTAACGAAGAGGTAACGACCGGAAGACCTTTTGTTGAAATTAAATGATTTGGTGTTTTACCCTAACTAATAGGATCACAGACAAATAATATATTAAAAAATATATCAGAGGTCAGGCTATGACAAGGGAAGATCCATGCAATTCTGTGGGAGCAGGCTCGACTATAAATCATTTATTAAAAAAAGGAAAATGCTTTTCCTTTTTGTTTAGTATTATCAACACAACTGCGTAGATCAGATTTTAAAGGGTTAAGGTAGAGATGAATAAAAGAAAATATTTTGTAACACAAAATTAAAAAAAAAAAAATTCTTGTTACTTTATATTCTGTTTAACATTTAGAATTTTATGTATTTGAAAAGATTACACTAAAACTTCTATAATAGGAGTTCTAGATTACAGTACAAAGATGTGTGAACATCCTGTAAAATACCGAAAGTTAGCCCCGTTTTAGCAGAGAGGAATTTCTAATAATTTTAAGGGGAGGGGGGCTTATAATTAGAACTTTTGCGAAAAAGATATAAAAATTGAGAGAGTATATTAGAAATTTATAAATTTCCTAAGATTTATACAATTTGCAGAATAAAATGAGATCAAATTAACATTTTTTTAGTTTTAAAATTTCCTTCCGTAAAAGCTAAGTTGTTTCCATTAATAAATTAATGAAACAGATGTGCATAAAATAACTAATTTAGATATGAAAAAATATGATAAAAATTTATAAAAATTAAATTCACTATAAATATCTATTAAATCGTAGAATATAAAAATCAAGGAAATCATTAATTGTTATAATATAGCATATGCCATTCTGGTACGATGATATGTAAAGAGAAAAAAAAACCCAGAAGGATTGAAAGCTTCAGAAAATAAAACTTGAACTGGAGGACTTAAAAATAACACTTTTTCCAAAAAAAAAAGGGGGGGGGGAATTACATATATGAGGGGCTTATATTTGGAGGAGGGCTTACTTTCGATATTTTACTGTAATGCAAATATTTTTCTCTATGCAGCATGATGTAAAATTATTCACATGCAAGTTGGGAATGAATAAAGAATGAACTTATCTATATACTTACAATTTTTTGATTTAGAAGGCTGGTTTGTTTGCCGCCCTATAGTTTGGTGACTGTTGTGGAGGAGGAACATAGTTAACAACAATAGGATTTGCATACAGCTCGATGTCAGCAGGGCTTTTATTTTCAGTTCCAGGTTCATTTGTCTTTATCTGCAAGAAGAAGAAGAAAAAAAGAAATGAGTAAGTAGTGGCGTGGAAGAAAAATAAAAATTGAAAACATGATCGAAACAAATCGCTAAAATATCTTATATTACAGAGCCCCGATTATTCGAGTTTCCGCTTTAACCGGTTACCGAATATACATACATATACATATATGTTGTATATATACACGTCACAAGCCGTGTTGCCCGTCTCCACTGGTTTATTTTTCTAGTTTATTTTTTAAGTTTATTTTCCATGTTTTTATGATTTAAGTTAAATTATTTTGTTTTGTGTTTAACGGTTTACTTTTTGTGAGGTTTCCGGTTTGTTCATGAGGTATGTTGATTTTTTTTGTTTAGTTTAATAAATTCTATTTTTGATTCGGTTCAGCAATTTTGTATATTATAGTATAACTTTTGGATACATACATATATATATATATATATATATATATATATATGTATATATATATTATACATACACATGTGTGTATGCGTATACATATATATACAGCGCTAATTTATGCTAGGGGGTAAAAAAAATGGGATAAGGAGGAGAAAAAATTAGAAGTTTCGTGATGAAAATGAAGTTGGTGCTGAATTTGTGTTGAACACAGGCAAAAACTTCCAGTTTCAGAAAGTTTTTCTGAAGAAGATATTGCTGAGTGAATGAACGCGATTGAAAAACTATTGAATACATTTAGAGCGGCAAAAAAAAGTTATACCCCCAATTCTGATTCTATTAATATAATTACAGCAAAGAAACATTATCAATCAACTATACAAAAATTACCAATGTCTCTCTCACATCAATAATTTCATTCCCTTTTTTCATAAAAGCATTTGAAGTGTACATAAGAGAATTGTTAGCGATAAAATAGAAATTAATAAATTGGATGTATATTTATATCTCATCACCTTAACTATCATAGTAATGATGTACTAAGGAGTTTTTTGCTTTTTAAACGTGACGAAAATCAGCAAAAACATTCAAATTTTGAATTACTGTACCTTCAAATTATTTGTATTATTTGTATGTATAAATGTAATATTTTCAATATTGATTAAACAAATTAAGCTTTTTAAAATGTCATAAGAAACTCATTAGCTTTTTACAGAATTTGTGTGTTATTGAAATTAAAATAGTCTTTTTAACAGGCTTTTATTAGCTTCACCTGTAATGTATGTATGTAATGGAATCTTTGAACGTTATTTTCACCCACTTTAAGACATCGGATTAAATTGAAACTTTGCACACTTATTGAGAACCGATGCCAATTCAGCAATTTAAAAATTCGCCGCTTAAAAAGATAAAAAATAAAAACTCCGGATAAACGGATAAAAAACAATTTGAAAAATTAACAGTCACCTGATACCCTAGACACACGACAATCACTGAAATACATATAAAAAACGTAACTCTGCAACTGAAAAAAACATTTTAAACTTTTTAGTTCGACCTGATATAAAAGCGTGTGTTTTGGTTTTTAAAACTATTTAGCAATTATTTTTACCCGTAAATCATTACGTGCATGATACCTTGAGAAGATATGCATGGATTTTTATGACGTTTGATATATATATATAAACTTAAATGTGTGTTTAAAATAATCTAATTTTAAGTATTTACATAGATGAGATTTTTAGATATGCTGCTTCTGTGCATTATTATTACTATTATTGTTTTTATTATTACAAAAGTAACTTTTTTATGCGGGTAATTAAATAATTTTTATCAAAGAGTAGATCATCTATTATGTATATCAAATTTTATAACAATCCATGTGTATACATCCTCAGGATGCATCATGCGTGCAATGACTTATGGAATAATCAGCTATATTTTCATTTCAACAATATATAAAGTTTATTAAAAGCAAGCACAATATTAGTCAAAATTTCATTTTATGCATAAAACGTTTTTGACGATACCCAAACTTTAAAATGGATTTTGTTGGTTTTTAGCGACTTTAAAAGATAAAAGAGCCCTTAAAATCTGGCTTTGTACGAGATTTTTTTTTATCCGACATGTCGATCGGAGTGTGGTCGATCTAAAACATTACTGATCGGGGAATGATACTCTGATAATTGGGACTCTATAGAAGAATGAAAGAGTAATACTAATTAATTTTAGAGAAGAACCATACAAAAAATAAACAAATAAATAAATAACAATAATAATTTAATTAATTTATGTAGTGTTGGGTTTATTTTATTTTATTTTTTTATTTTTTATTTTATTTTTTGTTTTGTTTGTTTAGGAATACTAGCAAAAATTGAAATAATGTAATCTGTTTCGATATTATTATATTTGATTAAAAAATCAGCCTTGATTTTGGAAGCATTCTAACCTTTAACAAACCAGATTTAGAAACAGGTATAATATTCAATGTTATTATTTTTTTATTGCACCTTCTAACGTTTTCGTTTTAAAATATCCATCATTGTAATAGGGAAGAAAACGTGTATATTTGATTTTTACAATGCATTTTACCAGTTTAGAACATGAAAATACTAATTACAAGAACATTTCTTCTTACTAATACTACACGTTTTTTCCCCCTCATATATGTAACTTAGTTCATGCATGTAAAAATGTAGACTTGTAATCGATCTTACGCCCTCTTTCTGATGTACTACTTTTCTAAAAATTATATACAGTTGTGTGTTCCCGATGTCAATATAGTATTTACATGATTTTAGATCGTAATTATCAATTAATAAATTACTATACTTAATAGCGAGACAGACACGCTTTTAATGTTTTGTTTCTAAAAGAAAAAATATAGTTATACAACATGAGTAAAGGATTTCAATCTTTTTTTTTTTTTTTTTAACTATATTAAGGTTTGAAAATTATATTCAATATTGAAAAGCATTACAAAATATTTCTGCATAAATTTGAAATAGAAAATAACAGTTGAGTGATCATACATGTAGAAGTCAATGATGATGTGATAGTTCCACAGATTAATGTGAATTTCAATATTACTAACTATTATTATAATAATAGCATTAATAATAATAATAATAATATTAATATTAATATTATTAATAATAATGTAGCATACTAAGACTTTCAACAACCTAAAGATTGTGTAGAAAGAAAAAGTTTTAACACATTATTAAAATGTAAAATATATACATATATATCGAATATTTATTTATGTAATTACTGAACCATTAACAGTGAAAGTATAGTTCCAATTTTAAAAAGTTTTAAATGTTACAAAAGCTGTATCAGCCAAAATAATGATTTATTTAAAGGTTAGAATGTTTAAATTTTTACACAGTCTAATTTTTATTTGTATTCTATAAATTAAAATTAGAAAAAATGATCCTTATAAAAAAGACAACTGAGCGTCATCAATCATTCGTAACTGAAGTTACGCAGGTTCGCTTGTGCCTACAAAATTTACAGTAACACGCATTGTTCCCTAGTTGAAAGTAGAGCTTAAGAAAATACCGATTTTTTTTTTTTTTTTTAAATCTTTGTAAATAAATAAATAAATAAATAATACAAAAAATGTTCATTTCCTCGCATTGCGAATAATGATCGATGTTTATACATTCTGAGGCAGTGCCTATAAAAGAAGACTATTGCATATAGGATTTGCATTAGAACTTTAACCTTTAATTCATTAGGTCGCACATAGAACTAAAAAAATCGGATTGCTTTAGAGCTTTTATTTTTACTAATGCTAAAGTTGTGTTAAGTTACATTGTAATTGTTCGTGATATTGCTGAGAAATCGTTCATTTTATTATCAGATTAAAACGTACGTTTTTGAAGCTAAACTCGACTTCGGATCTCCGATCTTTCATTCTTGGATGACCAAGACGTATCGAGTTATGATAATTTACATTTCAAGAATTTTATGAATTTTATGACACTATACACGTTTTTTTTTCTTGTTTTAGTGCCAAAAGATGCTGAAAATTCATAAAATTTAAAGTATATAGTAAACTGGCAGCAAGTTTTGGTCATGCATAAACGAATTATTCCATTAATTTACCTGTTTGAGCATATAAAAAAGTTTTTCTTACACGAAAGAAAGAAAATATACTTTATTATGATGTTACTAGGGGCCATATGAAAATTTATAATTTTTACAAAATTAACTATTTTGAAATAAATGAAATTTCCTAAGATAAAGAACAAAACCTGAAGCCTATTTGCAGTTAATATTGTACCTTTAAAGCTAACGGTTGGGTAAGGGTGACAAGGGTTAGGGATAAGGGTGACACCTTCTGTAAGAAGAATGTCTCTGTCATGGATATCGTGGCTCCGTAAAGTGTATGAAGATTGATGTATGCTGCGTTAGACTATTCTTATTTTTGAATTAAAGAGTCGGAAATTTATTACATTATTTCCCTCCTTCTTACCTGTGCTCTGTATCCGTTCTCGTCGGCAACGTACTCGACCACCCTCTCAACGCCCTGAGCATCCTTGTATCCGTAGCTTCCAGACACTCGACCGTTGGCATCTCCTGACTCTTTCCTGAACGCCGTTGTTCCGAAATCATCGTTGCTGTTGTATCCGAATTGGTAGGGCTGAGGAGGGTACTGGAAAAAAAAAAAAAAAAAAAAAAAAAACAACAACACAGAAATGAATTAGAATGAAATAAAAAATGCATTGGAAAGATGTCATCGTGTAATTACATCGCATTCAAGAAGGAGAACCGGGATTCATAAAATGTGGTACAGAGAGTGAAACCGAATGGACCTGTCAACTTATGAAGTTCATTGCTTCTGTGTCCCACAGGTATTTATTCAAAAGAAAAAGGCTACAGTTAATATACATTCATATAGATTTTTTCGAAAAAATTAGAAGTCTTGGAAATACATAGGTTTTACTGAGTGTTTGCCAAACCGAGTTGGTAAAAAAAAAAAAAAAAAAAAAGAAAAGAAAAGAAATACTCTTTTGAACGTTTCCACTCCCGGCTGTTACCAAGACATTTTGATAAATGATAAGATTTCAATTTTATTTTTGGTAAAAGCCTAAAAATAAACTTTTAAACGTTCCTATTTCGGACTTTTATCGTACTGTTTCGATAAACGATGGGATTTAAAAATTCATTTTTGTGAAAGCCCGAAATGAGAAGAAGTCTGCTTATGCTCTTTTGTCTTTTCTCCCGTCATTTGTATTCTGACTTCGGGAAATTTAGACTGGTGTGAACAGCTACAATAAGGATATTTTTTTCACTTAAAATGATGTATTTTGTCTTAAAATATGCGATATTATGCGAAAAGGCTTTATCACCTTTTGAAGGGTAACGGAGGATTAAAAGCATAAAAATAGTCATTATTTTTTTAATACACCATTAACTACGTAAGGAAGTGCAATATATTAACATAGCATGTTTCCCAAACCCTATGACAAGCTCATCATTCATCTCAGATTTTTATTAAAATGAATCTGTAAATCTTAGTACTTAATGAAATGACCTGGGAATGGATATTGGTAAAAGCCCAAAATAGAAGGACTTAGAAGCTTATTTCAGGTCATTGCAACTCACTTTGGTAAAAGCTAGTGTTTAAAAAGCTTCGGTCTTTTACAGTAACACCGAATTTCATGCAAGCCAAGAAAATTTCTATAGTTAACATGCAGATATTCAAACCATCAAAAAATTAGAGAACGCACAGACTAAGTATACATTACTATTAATCGAATAAGTTTAAAATTTAGTCAGGCGAATTTTGAAACTGAAATGTCCCTTAATCTCTCTGTTGGGAATGAGGACACACGTTAAAAAATAGTTTGATTATTTTCTATGTTATTTTGAGGCAGTTAACAATTTTATTTATTCGATCACTTCTTTGTAATGCATATCGAAACAAATGCGATAATCCCTGGGTCTAATGTCTTCTTCATATGGAATGTAAAGGTGAAAGAGCAAAGATACATTGTAGCTGGTAGGGGAGGGAGGGGGGAGGGCATGAGTGCAGCCAAAACAAAACTCAGTTAATGACTAAATGTTTGAAGAGATGCACCTATGGTCGACATGATTGGATCCGCAAATCCGCATTTTAAAATGAATGATACAAACATAAAATAGTTATACTAAGTTTTTTTTTTTTTTTTTGGTCACAATACACCATGAAGACAATTTTTGACATGTTAATTATTATTAAAAGCTTTTACAATTAAGAACTGTAAAATATTCAAAAATAAATCGCGTCTTTTTCAGAACTTCCCGTTTAAGGTGAATTTTAAGTAGTTCAACGAAAAAAGAAAAACAGAACTAAAAATCGACTGTTAAGTGGAATTCGGAAAGAACAGGCCGCATGTCTGACGGAAAATTCTTACTTCCTATTTTTCTAAAGATTTGGTTATTTTAAGTCACCCAAAGAATAAATTTTACTATTACTTTTTCAAAATCATCCGAGAAAAAATAAATTTATTTAACTAAATGAAAATTAAATTAAATTAATAACCTCCTCAGTCTTTTTTCGCCTGGTGGCGACACTAAAAAACGTACTTTAAATTAATTTAGGTGCTTCTGGAATTGTTAAAATTATATCTGGACTTTTTAAATAAATGTGTGCCTATTAGAGGCATCGATATAAATTAATGCATCTTAGAGATGTTTTATAATAATTTTAAAGTGGTTTTTGTAGTGCCGAGTAAAATTTGTCTCAGAACTGAGGAGGATAAGAAACAATGGTCGTCTCGTGCCACCTCCCTCATCTTGCTTCCGCCTGTGGGAGAATGATTTACGGAAACTGAAATCACATCTAAAATATGAACATGATTCGGTAGTTATCTTCCTAATGCCCTAAAAGACGATGAAGTGTACGGCATGCAGGGGCGTAAACCACCCTAGTCGCGTAGGGGGGTGTAGGCTCATAAATTTCCGACTCCAAGAAGGAAAATTTCCGAGTACTATGGCCAACCTTAGGACTAATATTGGCTCTCGTTACAGTCGGCTACAATCGGCTACAGTCAGCTCTCGTTAATTCGAATTCGTCGGGACCACAAGAAATGTTCGAATTATCCAGCGTTCGAATTATGGAAAGTAAGAGAGGAAAACATGTTTAAAGGGATACTATTTAAAAAGAATTAATGTTATAATATTTTAAAAATATATTTCGGTCGTTATCATTAAAATATGATTTAATATTAAATTAAAATATATAAATACATAAACTGATTAAAAGTATAAGGAATAAGCAGAAACGAAGATAGGGTGGAGGTGTTATTGATGGACACACAGGGCACTAAAAAAGAGGATAGCAAATGCATAGGACTATACGTATACTTGTTCAGAACAATTCTGACAAAAACAAAAGAAAGGAAATTATTTCAAAGATTTGAATTCCGGGAGAAAGTAAAGAAAAAGGAAAAACTAGGAGTTTCGTTAATTCGAATTAAACAAAGTCAAGAGAAAATGAGTTTGAATAAATGAAAATTTTTAACGTTATTCTGGTATTGAAAATCGGGACTTCATGTTTAGTTCGAATTAAGCGAAAATTCGACTTATCCGATTTCGAATTAAGGAGAGCCGACTGTATATATATATATATGTATATTCATATATAATTCTCAAGATAATTATGACTTAGTGTATCGAGTTAATCAAATAATCTTATGTTATTATTAGTCTTATATAACCATATATTTCCCACATTATTAGAAGGTCTTCTGGTGGGATACAATAATCGTACCACCCGAGAGGGCCACGGGTAGTGCTTAGTACGAATAAGCAGCTACAGGGCTTTCCAACGATATATCACATGAAAGGTGCTGGCTAAATTTAGAAAAAATGGTCGCCCGTGATATATCACAAGAGAGATGTAGACCATATTTAAGAAATTGTCCTCCCTACTAGAATAGACCCTTCCCCTAACTGATTTTCATATATTATAAATAATATTTATCGGAGGGCCCCGTAAAAAACCCCGAACTAAAATGATAAAACGCTACAATTTCGAAAAAGATCGAAAATTGTCCCCGGTGGGGAAATAGGAGGGGGTCAGGAGGAAGAAAGAAAGATTTATAATATGAAAGAGTGATTTGAGAATTTTTCTATGATAGGTCACATGATGGGTCCAAAAAGTATGGAATTTTTCCACCCCACTTTAACCTCCTCGGGGGGTTGAAATTTTAAAATATCGCTGAAACACGTATTTAATTAGTTTTTAATAATTTTATTTTCTGCCGTTTCACACTCTTATTAAAGAAGACTGCTGAGATGCGCCAAATGTCCAAAATGTTTCGACCCCTTTCCTCTTTTAATCCCCTTATGGGGAATTTCTGAAATAGTTGGATTATGTGTTTGATAATTTTTTTAGTAGATTTATTTTCTGAAATTCCACGCTCCCACCTTAAATGTTTGCTGAGATATGGCAAGTTGTTCCTGAATCCCCCCCCCCCCCCCCCGCCGCTTGTTTTAATACTTTCTAACGACAAACTTTAAAGCAGCGTAACAATTTGGTGATACCCATCATTTTTCCAATTAAACAAAATGTAATAGTATTAATAAAGATATTAAAAAATTGAATACAATTGATTCAGGAAAAAGAAAACAAACGTATTATTTCTGAGAGAAGTAAACTCGTATAGACTGCAAAATATCCAGATTATTTTGAGATAAAAATTCAAAGTATTTGGGTATTTTCAATTTTCATCCTGTATCATATAAATTTCTTAAGCACCTTTTTAAATCAATCAAAAATTATGTAGCAAAGTAAATGAAAACAATTTCGCATTTTTAATTTTTTTAAATTAAATGAAAAGCAATTTCACATTTTTAATTTTTTTTTTTGATAAAATAAAAAGAAAACACAAAATTATTTAGTAGGAATAATTAAAACCATAATTATTTTCAATTAAAGGTAAAATTTGTATGGAGTAGAAAATATCAAGATTTTGATATCATAGCAAACGCGGTAGCGTTTGGTATAATACGTTTAAGAAATGGAAAATGCAAACGTCTTTTTGAAATTTCTAGCAAACTAGTTGACGTACGACAGTGATTTTTTTTCAAAAGATGGAACTCGACGAGACGAATAAAATGATAACATTGAAAAAATTATCGTAGTTTACTGTAGTTTTTTATTTAACTTTTAACGAAAAAATGAAGTCGGAAAATTCAACAAGCGATAGCTAACGATCTTGTGGATGGATTAACTCCATTTTTGGTTTATTTTAATACTTTTGGTAAAACAAAAAATAGATTTTTTTTTTCATCTTTGTATGTTTGACGATCGCTGAGAAAATCGAATTTGTGTCTTAAAGCTCTAGTTGAACATTGCTTCTTGTTGTCGCTGTTGTAGTTTTTTTTTTTTTATTCATTGCACAAGTTTAAATATATATATATATTTAAACTTGTGGCAATATGTGATAATATATGACAATATATATATATATATTATATATATATATATATATACATATATTTAAACTTTATAAATATATATATATATATATATATATATACATATGTGAGCAACATAATTTATTCAAATAAAATAAATAACGTGATAAACATGGTTATTTGTTTTTATTGGGAGACACTTAGTTTCAGTTCTTTGAATAAAATTATGAGCGCACTGCAATTTTTTTTCATTCAACTCCTTGGTTTATTTTTCAGACATCATGCATTTTATAAGCAATGCAATAACTTTCTTAATTATTCTAATACAAGAATAAAATTTTGACATGGTGCTACGCGCCATATACATTACACAGCTATCTCATGGACGATGAGATGAAGAGAGAGAGAGAGAGAGAGAGAGAGAGAAATTTTGACAGCAACAAATATTTTGCTTTTCAACATATAAAAAAAATCTTCAGTTTTTATCAAAAAATTTAAATGACAAGTATTAAAAAATTCTCTGGTGAGCAACAAAATAGTTTAATATGTTTTTAAGTATGAAAAAGTGTTTGAAAAGTGCTTCTAATTGAGCATGAGAAAGGACAAGGGGTCCCTTCTTGGCTGCAGCTCACTGTCAATGCCAAATTTGAAAAAAATCATACATGCGCTTTTTCTATATAAAAGAAATTTGCGTAGAACTTCCCGTCTTTCTTTTTAGTTAAATTTTCAATCCTGCTTTACATGTGAACTGCACTGTTAACTCTGCAGTGCAATTGCACTACAAATCAGTTTTCTGTGTAGTTTTACGCTGTCGGCATTCTTGATGGAACTGCTATGAGTATGATACGCTGCAGGAACTAAGGTTTCTGGTACTATTTCGCCTTACATTCATGTTTAATTACGTTGGTTTTTTTCTGCCTATGTCTTTGCACTATACATTTTTATCGTAATTTGACAAATTTCTTTTATATGCGAAAAGCGCAAATAGGATTTTTTCAAATTTGACATTGAGTGTGAGCTGCAGCCAAGAAGGGATCCCTTGTCTTTTCTCATACTCAGTTAGAAGCACTTTTCAAGCACTTTTTCATACTTAAAAACATATTAAACTTTTTTGTTGCTCACCAGAGCATTTTTTAATACTTGTGGAAAAATACAAAACATTTGTATTTCAGTTTTGAATTTTTATCGGATACCACGTAAATTCTGTGATACATATTTCTAACTAAATTTAAAGTTTAAGTAAAAAAATAGAAGTCTCTTCAACCAGTATATCTTAAAATTTCGACACTAAACTAAAAGCTTTCCGACAGTAAATGAATACAGGTGGATTTCGATATCTCGAGGCCAAAAGGCACAGGAAAAAAATCGGAATATCAAGGTTTCATTCAAAATATCACTGTTACAAATAACATTAACATTGCTAGAATATGTACATAAACATTTTTTTTTTTTTTTTTGGTCGTATCGAGGGTTCCGAGTACACAATGTTTGTCAAATCAAAATTTTTCTGAATAGTTTTATCAGAAAAATAAAACCATATATATTAATAAATTGTATTAATTAATTAGTAAATTAAAGTAATTAGTAAATTACCAATCAGTTAAATTAATTAATAATAGTTCCGGCTAAGAATAAATTTGTTTTCTTCGTTCTAAATTTTCTTTTATTTTTCTAATTAGAAACTTCAAGTGGAAATAAATCCGATTACGAATAAAATTTTATACGTTTTCTTCGATCTAATTTGTTTTTCTTATTTAATTAAAAACTATAAAAATATTTCTCCAATTCATAAATATTTATAGATTAATATTTTTTTTTCGGTTAAATTTACTTTTTTCCGATCGAACAAGAATTTTTCCGACTGACTTTCCGTTTTCCCAATTTATAATTTTTATAGGTTAATACGTAATACTATTTTTTCCGACTAACACGCCTTTTCGGATGGAACGGAAAACTTTCCGAATGATGTTTTCGTTTTTCCAATTTATAAGTTTTTATAGGTTATTACCATTTTTTCCCGATCGAACAAGAATTTTTCCGACTGTCATCTTCGTTTTTCCAATTTATAAATTTTTATGGGTTAATAAGTAATACTATTTTTTCCGACTAAACATGCCTTTTCCGATGGAAACGGAAAATTTTCCGAATGATATTTTCGTTTTTCCAATTTATAAATTTTTATGGATTAATGCCATTTTTCCCGATCGAACAAGAATTTTTCTGACTGATTTTTCCGTTTTTCCAATTTATAAGTTTTTATAGGATAATACGTAATACTATTTTTCCGACTAAACACGCCTTTTCCGATGTAACATGAGATTTTCCGAATGATGTTTCCATTTTTCCAATTTATAAGTTTTTATAGGTCAGTACCATATTTTTCCGACTAAACTTTTTACGATCGATCTGGGAATTTTCTGACGGATTTTTTCTTGGGGGGGGGGGGGGGGTGCATGCACATATATAAATTATTTTCGACTAAACGTGCATTTTTTCGACTGACTTTTTCATTTTTCCAATTTGTAAGTCTTTATAGGTAAATACCATTTTCCCGACTAAACATACATTTTTCCTATCGAACGGGAATTTTTCCGACTGATTTTTTCGTTTTTCCAATTTGTAAGTCATTATAGTAAATAACTTTTTTCCGACTAAACGAACATTGTTAAAATTTGTAAGTCCTTATAGGTAAATACCATTTTTAAGACTAAACGTACATCTTCCCTATCGAACGGGAATTTTTCCGATTGATATTTTGGTTTTTTAATTTTTAAGTTTTTGTAATAAATAACATTTTTCCGACTAAACGGACATTTTCCCGACTGATTTTTTTCATTTATCTGATTTATAAGTTTATATAGATAAATATTTTTTTTTTTTTCCCCGACTAAGTTTATAGTTTTACCGATAAACACGAAATTTTCCGACTGATTTACTCGAGGGGGGGTGCTGCACCCCCCCAAACCCCCCTGGGATTTACGCCCCTGACGGCATGCCTATGATGCATAATCAGGGTGACGAGTGGGCAAGAAAAAACACTGAAAAAAAAAAAAAAAAAAAAAAAAAAAAAAGAGACAGAAAACTACCAGTATTTTCTTATGGAAAATATTTCAAATATTTATAAACGGATTAAAAAAGGTTAATTTATTTTTAACAAAATACTTGTATTTAACACCATTTTTCAACCGAGTTTTTCCCTGACCACTCGCCTGCCTGATGATATCAAGGAAATTGGTATGGAAGTCCATGGTCTCAGCATTACAGCCATTAAAGGCATGATCACTTTTTAAAGCTTGATTTTAAATCGATACACATTCCGTAAAATATTTAAAACAATAACAAATAACCAACAATCACAATGTTAATAAATTATATTTTTATTATTTAAACCACCAAAATTATATTTTTATTAACAATTGCAAACAACCAGCACTCGACTGTGCCACTCGAATACGAGAAACTATGACAAGTTATAAATAAAACATGAAATTACCTGTAGTGTAATTTATAAATGACTCCAAACGTAAAAAACTGCATAATATGTGCCACATAACTGTCAAAAAGATTAAAAAAATCGCATTTTTCAAAAATAAATAACACGAAAACTCGCAGTACAAACGCAAGAAGTACCAGAAAAGTAAAAATTTCCGTCCAGTATTTGATGGATTTATGCATTTTTGATATGTCCTGATAGGGATTTTACTATTTTTGGACCAATTTCTGTCGATCATCGGTTCCACTAAAATTTTAGTCTCTATAGTTCAAGAACTAATACGGTTCAGGAATTATTAAAACTGCATATGACATATCATGCAATGACATAACTTGGAGGAAGATAAAACTTCAATGTACAAAACTTTTGCTTTTAAATACCAAATGCGGTGAGCTGTTGCGCTATGATTTTTTTTTTTTTTTTTTTTTTTTTTTATTGCTATTTTTATTATTTTATTATTTCTTAGCGTAACTCCACACTAACTGAATTAAAATATGTGTACTTGCTATACATTTTTGGCTAGTGTATATAAATCACTATTTGAATTAATACGGTAGAACGAAAAGAAAAAGGAAAGAAAGTTTCATTATGACTAGAGCATTGTTTTCGACTCTTCATCACACAATGTACTTAAAACTATGGTTTAACTCACGCACAACACAAAAATTATTATTACAAAAAGAAAAAAAATGCATGCCATTTAAATTTTATTTACTAATATAAATGCAATGCTCCATTAAATCTAAAAAATGACTAAATAATTTGCTAAAATATTTGATTTTTTTTTTTTTTTTTTTTTTTTTTTTTAACTTTTAAACTAAAATATTTTCAATATAATACAGAATTTTCAGAAAGTCATCTTCTTAATTTAGTTACAACGGTTATCATACACTGTAAAGAAAAAGAAATTCTTAAAGTTACTAAATTTTTCCTGGGAAACTGGGATTCCTAGAAATTTGTATGTAATGTTAACAGCAAGAATTCATGTAACAGAAGCTATTACCGTAATTTCCTGCGTATAATCCGCGGATCAAACAGTTCTTTTTTGACCTAGAAATCTTTGAAAATTAAATGTAACTTTTTACATCGTAGTAAATATTTGGCTTCGATTACAAAATAAAATTTCTGGGTCGAAAAAGAATTGTTTGATCCGCGGATTATACGCAGGAAATTATGGTACATAAATTTTTGCTGTTACCGTTATATTAAAGTTCTAGGAATCCCAGTTTCCTAGAAAAAGCTTAGTAACTTTACAGATTTCTTTTTCTTTACAATTACTACATTTTATAATGTAACACATTTCTTTCAGGCAGCATAATTTTTTTGAAATAATTAAATTTACCGTGTATGATTATAAATATTATATCATATTTTTTTTTATTTATTATGATAAGAGTAGTATATTAATATATTACCTTTATAAATAAAATTCAAACAAAAAAAAAATATATTGTAATTTTATGGCGCTAAAGATCATTAGTAAATCAGACAATGTCTAATGTTACGATAATTTTGTTAATTCTTTAAATCTTGATACAACTTAATTCAATCGAAAATCTCTGAAATAATTAAACTTACCTGACTTGTAAGATTACTTTCATTATCTTCTCGCATACTTTTATAAAAAAAAAAAATAAAAAAAAAAAAATAAATAAAATAAACAAAATAAAAATTATTGCAATTTTATGACACTAAACCTCATTTGAAAATAAATTGAACAATATCTAATGTTACGACAATTTAGTTAATTCCTCGAATCTTGGTACAACTCAATTTGATTGAAAATCTCTGTAAGAATTAAATTCACCTGACGTGTGAGATTATTTTCGTGATTTTCTATCTTATTTTTATAAAGAAACTACAAACAAACGAACAAAAAATATTGCAATTTTATGACACCAAACATCATTTAAAAGTAAATCGTATAATATCTAATGTTACAAAACATTTGTTAATTCCTTAAATCTTGATACAAGTCAACTTGAAATTTTTTCTTGGCTATAAACCTGAGACCACTCTCAAAGCAAACTGGTTGAGAACTCCTTATATTTACAGCCTACTAGACTGTAATTCAATAACAACAATTATAATTGTTACTTCGAAATTATTATTGTTGTTGATGGGTTATTTTCAAAATTGTTATTTTTATTGAAATTTTTTATTCTTCCCTTTTAATAGTTTTTTTTTTTTTTTTTTTTCCAGACATGAAGATTCAAAAGTGGCACCAGAAGTCAATGAAATATTTAAGACAATAGAAGGAACTTAATAAAGTTGAAAGTAACAGCATGAAAAGCGAAGAAGAATGGTTACTGATTTCCATGACTGGTGAAACAAAGATAATGTTCTAAGTTTTCAAATCAGGGATAATCGATTTCGAAATTTAGTGATTCTAAATATACTCTAAAATATGAACCGCATAAATTTGTAAATTCAGAACTGACGGCAATATCAAGTGGAGGAGAAATAATTCATGTTAATTGAATGCATCCCATGTATAATCAGTATTGAATTCAGACACTTTTTTCCGGGAGGGATATATGTGGCTACGGGAAGGAAATTGCTCTTTTTTACCATTGAAAACACGAAATTTCAAAATTTCCGGGGGGGGGAACATTTTGTTGCTCCGGGTGGAATATTCCCCCCGGGGCGATTCCCTGAATTCATCACTGTGTATAATATAGCTTCAATCACATTTTTTCACTTTGAAGTTTTGATTGAGGGATAATGAATTTCTTTGCACAATGTCTATCGTTTTCCAAAAAATAAATTAAATATGCTATTTTTTTCCTTTATTTTTAAATATATGGATGATTTAAATATCTTTAAAAATCGCATATCATAGACAGCTTTTTTAGAATTTTTTTTTTTTTTTTTTTATAAAGCAAGATAAATAAATAAGTAAATAAAAAATAGAAATTAACTCATATTCTTTCATTTTTAATTCACTCATACTGAAAATAAATTAATTTGCTAATCATCTAAACAAAACGACATTCAAAATTTCACGTTTGAAAAAAAGTTATGATAAATAGAATTACATCTGTCACAATACACTTATAGGTAATATTAATTTTTAAACTTTTTTTCTTCATAACGGTTATTTTAATGATTGCGTACATAATTTTGTAAAATTACCTAGAGAGATTTTCATAAAATTTTAACATATTATATTGATAGGCAGTTAACCAAATTTTTATTCTTTAATTACCGCAAAGTACCGAAAGTTCCGTAGAATCTAGTAGACAGGAAATTCTAATAATTTTAAGGGGTGCTTATAATTATAATTTTGTGAAATAGATAGGAAAAATAGTAGGGTATATATTTCGAATTTATAAATTTCCCAAGATTTATGCAACTTGCAAAATATATGAGGAGGCGGGGGGGTTATATTTGGAAGAGGCTTACTTTCGATACTTTATACGATATATTCTATAAAATATGCTTCCTTGATGCTATCAAAAATTTTCGAATTTTTTTAATGTTATTCAATTTTGAGCTTTATTATCTTCTTTATTCCTTAGGTTCTCATATGAGAGCATTCATTCTATTCCTCACAAAAAATAAATTGTTTATTTTTTTACTACTATATAGCAAAATGCTTTTGCTTTAAATCACAGCAGTAAATGGCGGAATCAATGGCCTTAAAACATAAATGATGCTCTCATCTGACTTTGCAAAATGCATCAAACATAATATGAGAAAATAAGTACTTTTCATGATCATTTAACTTTTAGACAATTTACATACATAGTATCAACTTATTTTAAGTGCTACTTTTCTAGCTGTGGTAATATAAGTTGTTCATTAAATAAACTAATATTTTAAGGGGATAGCTATTTTACATCAACATATTTAAACCTTGATTAGTAGCAACGTAAAACACCAGTTTGAGATATTATATTTAATTATTATATGGGACATCATTATATATGGTAAAAAAAAAATATATATATTAATAATAAACAAGTATTAACAGTAATATTCTGATTTCTAGTCTGAAGAGGTTATACAAAGCATACAAGTTATTTTAAGCGCACTTTTTTTTTTTTTTTTTTTTTTTTGTATAAGTAAGGAATTTTTCTCAAAGTCCAAAGATATGTGAATGTTATGCTACATTAGGTTTTTCAGATTTATATAATAAAAAATGGAAGATTTTGATTGGCACTAGTTAGTTTTAGTTTTATCGCTCTGTCGTCCTTTTTTATACCATAATAGACTATGAGGAATGTGCCAATAATGTTTTCGATAACGAATCTGCGTAAAGAAGGAGTTTTAATTAATAAATTTAATCATTATTTTCCGACTGTAATTATTTTAAATTATTCTATTAACATTGTTAACTAATTATGGAATCACATGTCCCATTATGACTGAAAAATTAATTAAAGTCTAAGAACAAAAATAAATCAAAACATCTTAAAACTCAAATATGATCATGAAAGTTTTAGCAATGGAACACTGCAAAAATAAATGTTTGTATTTAAGATTTGTATTGAAGAAGATAATAAATCAAACAAAATATTAAAACTTAAGATGCTAAATTAACAACTTTATAACTTAGATATGTTTAGTTTACAATGATGTCAAGTTCAGAAGATCTAATGTTATCAAGATACACGATTGCGCAATTAACTCTCCCAAGATTTTCGTAGTTCTCGTCGTTTTTACATTTTATACGCATATGGGCATATGTACAGTTTCTTTTTTGCTAAAGGGAAAATTACGAAGCAAATTGTATTCATTTTTAAAATCTATCAAAAGTAAGATGCGGTAGATAAACGTAAAAAATCGTCGTACGGAATAAATTTAAATATACACCGTACGTCGTACTTTAAAAAACGCTCAAATTACAAGAAAAACGTACAATCTGGCAATCCTACGCTGCATGCAGTATACAGTTTTCTAAAAAATATAACTATTTTCATTTCATAACCATTATTTTAATATTTGTTTTTCATAACAAATATTAAAATACACTGGTGTCCAAAAGTTAAGCATAATTGGTAATTAAGTAAGTAATGAAAGAAATATGAATCGACATGTGGTAAACCCCAGGTGTGTAAATAAAATAGCACGCTTCTTATATTTTTGCGAAGAGTTTTCCCCAAAATCGAACAGGGGACCGTCAACAAATTGAAAAAGAACGAAGATCTTTTGGATAACCCTGTCAAAACTAATGTAGAAAAAGCGTTCAAACTGCACATTATGATTAATTGGCTTATTGTAATGTACTGTGTTTATTTTTACAAAGATAGCATGTATACTCGTAGAGAAATTAAGGTTTTTATAAAAACAGTCCTAAGTTTTTTGCTTATAATTTGCAGAATTCTTAATATAAAATAATGTTATTTTCTGAAAATATGACAAACATCATTGTACACAATACCCTGTCATCAGAATTAAAAAATAATAAAAATTGTATGACAAATGAGCAGGTTTACTAAATAATTTTTTACTGCGCATGCGTGAACGCTATTAAAATTTCATTTGCATATTATGTTAGTTAAATGTATAGAGCAACTTTTGTGAAAGTCTCAAAAACATAGCTTAAAAATTCTGAAAATTATCGTTGATAGAATGAGATCAAAATCCTTTATTCCCTAAATGAAGCAAAAAGATGAGGGGCTGGAAATATTCCATTGTTTAGTGCCTACACAATATTGCACGTACAACTATATTTAGGTAAAACCCCTGATTTTTTTGCTTCCTTTAGGAATAACGGATTTTGAGTTGATTCTATAGACGATCATTTTCAGAATTTTCAAGCTATGTTTTTGAAACTTTTACAGAAGTTGCTCTATACATTTAGCTAACACAATATGCAAATGAAATTTTGATATCGTTGACGCATGCGCAATGAAAAATTGTTTACTAAATCTACTTATTTTTCATATAATTTTTATTATTTTTAAATTCTGATGACAGGGTATTGTGTACAATGATGTTTGTTATAATTTCAGAAGAGTACATTATTTTATATTAAGAACTCTGCAAATTATAAGCAAAAAACTTAGGATTGTTTTTATAAAAAACCTTAATTTCTTTACGAGTATACATGCTATCCTTATAAAAATAAATACAGTACATTACAATAAGCCAATTAATCATAATGTGCAGTTTGAACGCTTTTGCTACATTAGTTTTGACAGGGTTATCCAAAAGATCTTCGTTCTTTTTCAATTTGTTGACGGTCCCCTGTTCGATTTCGGGGAAAACTCTTCATGAAAATATATGACGCGTACTATTTTGTTTACACACTTGGAGTTTCACCACATTTCGATTTATATTTCTTTCATTACTTACTTAATTGCCAATTATGCTTAACTTTTGGACACCAGTGTATTTTTAATGCATTTCATTTATTAATAAAAAAGGAAAATTCAGAGGAGCAGGGTTGTTTAAATATTTAAGTTTTGAACAGGTGGGTCTAAAAGTTTTTAAAATATAAAACTTTTAAAGGTTTCTCTAACTTTCATATTACAAAAGTATTTAATTTGACAGACATTTTCTTCTTTCAGAATGGACAATATATAATTGTTAGTTTTTTAATTAATCCAGCAGAAAGCGGAACAAAATGTGGAATATTTTAAAAGAATTTATTGAAAAGAAGGGTTTAAACTCACCTTAATTTCCTCGGGCTGAACATATTGTGCTACAGATATAGCGACTAGAGAAAGTAGTAGAAGTACCTAGAAAAAAAGAAAAATGTACTTTATGAACAACGATTTCCATAACTTTTTGCATTAAACATTGAAAAGCACTGGTTGTCATATCATCAAATGAAATCGCATAATGAGAGGGGGAACGGGATCAATCATTATAGTTTCGACAGATATAAATTATGATAAAGTCTCACTAACATTGTTGTACCTTGATTTAAAAAGCAGTTCTAGCAAATAATCTTCTATTGAGAAATAAAATGGATTTTTTATTTATTACCCCAGTATAAGATATATAAGGTAATAAATCTTATATATCGATGATAAAGTGATGATTGGGTAGAAAAAAGAAGAAAGCAGATTAAATCTTAAAAATATAGACTGGCAAATACTAAAAATAGCGAAATAAACGACCTACTCCGGGGCATGAATCCATGCATAAAGTTCAGCGGGTATAATTGGGTGATCCCTCATTGATATAACTGTTTCTGGTTCTCTGAAGAATCATATAAGTAAGAGGTTTCTGTAATTGAAAATCTGAAAAATAACATTTGTTGTAGATATAATAATGCTTCGGGGCCAGGAAAAACAGTGGTCCAAGCAATCCAAATTATATTTGTTAACATTGCTTTCTTTGTAAAGATTATACTATGGTCTGAATTTTCCTTAAAGGACATTACATTCCTTTAATAATATTCACTTTGATACGGAAATAAATTGTTAATAACGGGATAGAAGGAAAAATATTCAGAAATATCAGATTCTGAAACCTTTGCACAACCAGCGTTAATAGCCGTGGGATAATTCTTGTTTATCATATAGCTTTCTGTTTGAAGTCTTTTCCCGGAATTTTTGGAAAAGAGAGTTCGTCTTTCGACCATTGTTAGGTGCGTTCGTAATTATGTAAATACGTAGCACCTATAGTGGTCGTTCAGTCCGTCCGTCTGTCCGTCCGCATATAACAACGCAAAAGTACCCAACCGAATCATTTGAAATTTAAAATACATAATTATTACATAATTTTGTCGAGTCATTTCAAATTTTATGAAAATCGGATGCATAGATCAATTACAGGGGCAATCAAAAGTATTCCATTACATTACGGTCAATGGGGAAAAAAGTTTCAAATGCATTTTCATCGTTTGAAATTTAAAATACATAATTATTACATAATTTTGTCGAGTTATTTCAATTTTTTTGATAATCGGGTGCATAGATCAATTACAGGGGCAATCAAAAGTATTCCATTACATTATGGTCAATGGGGAAAAAGTTCCAAATGTATCTTATACGTTTGAAATTTAAAATACATAATTATTACATAATTTTTTCGAGTCATTTCAAATTTTATGAAAATCGGATGCATAGATCAATTACAGGGGCAATCAAAAGTATTCCATTACATTACGGTCAATGGGAAAAAATGTTTCAAATGCATTTTAATGGTGTTACACTCATTCGAACTTAATAAAATTTATATGCAACTATAAAGTACATATTATAATGTACATTTTACATAATTTGTGGTGCAAAGAAATTTTTTTATTGATTTACAAGGCCACACAAAAGTATTCCATTACATAATAATACAGGGAGAACATTGTTTGATGAGCGTTTTAATTGTAATTCACTATTTACAATTTTATGAGCTTGATATATGAGAGTAATATTTTTAAAACTTTGTTATCGTACGAACGCACCTCATTTGCTACGCTTCACGTGCAATTTCCAGCTTGTTGTCATTTTATTTGATCATGTCTTTTTACCGTAAAAATTGTAACTTTTGCAGACTATTGCCAGTGTTTGGATATAAACAACAAATTGGCTAAATTAAAGAGATTTTCAGAGGCAAGGCAATACCAAAACATTGTCATGCAAGGAATATTTAGGATTAATTATGTCAGAAGATATTTTCCATTGAGAAAATTAATCATGAAACTATTTTTAAATAGTATTAAGGCTTTTCTACTGCGTACTTTCGGTATAGGTCTTAGGTGGTCTCAGGTTCCACTGAAGCAATATTTTTCGTGCTCGAATTTTCAAAACGTCCAGGTTAGGTTCCGAAAAATAGAGATCGACCGAAAATTCGGTTTCATGTTTAATTTCGACCCAAAATCTGAATTTTACCGAAAATTCGGTCTGATCGAAACTGTATTTCTAAAATCTTGTTTCTTCCTTCGGAAATTTTCAGCATTACCATAAAGTAAAGTTAAAATTATTTTCAACGTTTTCAACACCAGAATATTCGTATTCCAAGCATACCGGTTTCGGTAGCATATAGCATACCTTCCTCAGCACTGAGGAAGGTATGCTATATGCTACCGAAACCGGTATGCTTGGAATACGAATATTCTGGTGTTGAAAACGTTGAAAATAATTTTAACTTTATCATATTGCACCAGGCAACAACCTATTATTTATTATTTATTACCATAAAGTACCGAAGGTAACCCTTTTTTAGCCCACAGAAAATTCTAATGATATTAAAAAAGATTTACTATTGGGACTTATTTGAAAAGAATAGACAAATTAGAAGGGTATTTTTAAAAGGAGGGCTTATAAATGCCACAAAAGGAAAACTGCATATATATTAAGGGGGGGGGGGGGTATAGTATTCGGAGTAGGCTTACTTTCTGTTTACGGTACTCTTTGATTTGAGCTGTACCAGCTCAAATGAGAAACTCTTTCTTAATTACTATGGACTTCGCTTTTACAATTAACAGACATCACTGACTCAAGGTGTGATTGCAAATTTTAAGAAAATAAAAAAAATTGGTCAGAGACGCAGAGAGCCAATCGCATAATTAATTAATAATTATGTATATTTAACAAACGCTTATAATTAATTAGTAATTATACATGTTTATGAATATATTAATTACTTAAATTTTTTGACTGTTTCCGTTTACGGCTGAAAAAGGAAGACTACCGAAATTTGGTTTCGGTCTTAAACACCCGTTTCGATCGATCTTCGCCGAAAAATAGCTGTAACTCATCTCTTGTAGTGCCTGTAACGGATGTAAATCCTTTAGTGAGAATTTTGGTGACTGTGTTACATTCTGGTTACTCTTTACAAATAAACTGATAAACATGCAGATTTCATGATTTATAGCGCATTTTACTCTAATCTTTATATTTATTTACAAATTAAATTTACATAGAAAGTCATCCCCAACTTATTAACCTGACGTTTTTAGGTGAGTTCGTAATGATATAAATACGCATCAGTACTCGTGTCGTCTGTCCGTCAACCTGTCCGCATAAAACAGTGCATAAACTACTCAACCGAATGGTTTGAAATTTGATTTATATAATCGATGCAAAATTTTGTGCGGTCATTTTAAATTTTATAAAAATCGAATCAAAATTCAAAAGATAGTAAAAGTTTTCCACATTCTATTAAATCCTACTATACGCGATTAATTCCATGGTATCCCATACTAGGTAATGATTTTAGGTTGCCATGATGATGACGTCCTATTTAATATGGAATCGTATTATTTCCGTATGACTGAATTTAATATATATATTCGATATATTCGATACATAAATTTTGCATTCATGCATTTTTGAATAAGGGTGCTACAGCTATTGTACTTAGATCTGAATGTTTATGAAACTAGTTATAGTAGAACCTCATTTGTCATGCTTAACGTACAATTTCCGACTTGTTAGTTCTAGGAGAGACTGAATTTTTTTATAATTACCTTATAATTAAATATTTACTGGCCTGATTAAACATAATATGGTCATATGTACACTTATCATACAATGCAAAATTTCTACATCCATCCTTTAACAAAGTATGTTTAATTACAAAAACTGGATTGGGGAAGACGATTAATTTCTGACTTAAATATTAGAAAATGATCTTTAAAATAAAGTTACCCCCTTGAGGGTAGTTCGGATAAATATTATACCCCAGCTAATTTTAACCAAAGCCTGCACCAGAAATCTTTTATTAATTTTTAGCTTTACAACTCTTCTGGAAAAATGGTTTAAATTGATTTTACTTATTTTGAAATAATTTTTCATTGAAAATTCCGTTGTGAATTCAGTATTACAAAAACACAATTACTTGCCCCTGAAAAAGTTAAAGGATTAGACAATAGAAAAAACGAATTGAATAAAACATACATTTCACAGCGTTTAAAAGCTTTAGCAGGTGTTAATAACTTTTTAAACGGGAACTTTTTTTTACAAGGAAAATAAGCAAATAGGAAAAGGAAGTAATTTTCAAGAAAAAGAACTCAATCAATGAACCTTATTTCAAGGTCGCGAAAGTAAAAGGTATTCGAGGTTAACGACGCTGCTAAAACTGTAACTGTGTTTCGAGTGTAAGCATAACAACGATAAGCACGAACGACGACGTCTTTTCTTTACGGCTAAAAGGGAATTACGCCAGTTCATTTCACTTTTTAACTTTCACTTAAACTTCTTGAGGCTATTTTTAAAAATAAATAGATAAATAAAGTCGAGTAACATTTCTGATTTTCCGAAAAAAAAAAAAATAAATAAAACAATATTCAGAAAACGTTGCGTAAGCGGCTATTTTTCGGGGCGTGCATGACAGTCACGAAAAAGTGGTCATCAGGTTAGTAATCGATTAAATTCTAATGCGCATAGCATTTATTGAAAGATAAGGCGGAAGTAAGGCTGATTAGTTTTTGGCGCATATCGCTCAGTAGGTGGCGCTGCTATGCTGCCTTATTCACAGTTTTCAAAATAGCTCTAACTCAAGAAGTAATGCATGGATTTCCATAAAAGTTTAGATTTAGTTAGTCCTTGATATAATTTTATGTTTACTATGCTTTTTGGAGCAAATCGCTCTATAGGTGGCGTTGTCATGCAGCATTAATCATAATTATCGCAACAGTTATATCTGAAAACCTAATGCACGAGTTTTCATCAAACTTCAGATTCAGTTAGTCCGAGATGATTAGCGTTATTTAGTTTTTGGTGTACATTACCCAACAGGTGGCATATGCTGCATTTTTCAGGAAGTATGAGCATGTAATAAGATCGAAGAAAGTTTTGGCATTCCCACATCTGGCTAGTTTTATTTGGGCCTCAACCAAACATGAAAATCCATGCATCAAATATTCAAATGCTTCACCGTCTTTAACATATTGTTTAAAAAATCAAGTTTTATGCAGATACGAAGTAAATATATTTTTGTCTTGACAACTATAATACATGGGATGAAATATTTTTCGTGCCATGAATTTTTTATTTTTCCAGCGGCCATTTTTTACACGCAGAAGTGTTGATTTCTTGTACGACTGTTTTATTCACATAAGAAACAATCGAATTTTGTGAAACCTTGTTGTAATCCAGTTAGCAGTGCTATAACTTTCAGGTAGACCGGTGTGCTCCATCGATGAGCTTCGTATTTATATACTTTGCAATAAAATGTGAATACTGTAGCAGTTTCTTTCATATGATTTGCATAGGCAATAAGTATTGAAGTCTCGAAAATAAAGTAAAATCTGCGATAAGTAAATTAACTTAATGCACTTTGCATGTTCCTCTCGACGGATGCGTTACCCAAATTCTCTTTGTGAATAGAATATGGAGCGTCGCATCACTTGAGAATGAAGATACACGAATTCAAATCGTCCGCATCCAGAAGAAGATGGGAAAATCTTTCACAATAGGGGAAAAAAAATAAAAACGAAGAATATTTTTAAATGAAAAGGACAAAACACTTTTGGCACTAATGTTTTAATAAGGTAAAGTTATTTTTACTTTCAAGACGTCCCTTCCCCTCCTTTAAAAAGAACACATATATCCAAAAGCAGTTTGTACGTGATGGAGTAATTTGTTTTTACATATTTGGACTTAGTATCGTTAAATCTGCCAGAAACAATCATTTTTACAAGGCAGAGTTTGATGTCGATTATTGTCGCCATTATTATTAGCAAAAAGGTTTGCTATATTAACAATAATTCCTTGTTTTTTTGCGCTCTGCATGGTAAGAAAAAAAGATATAACAGAGGGATACAAAAAAAGTTAAAATAATATAATAACCTACAAGCATTTATAATAATAATAATAATAATAATAATAATAATAATAATAATAATAATAATGATAATAATAATAATAATAATAATAATAATAATAATAATAATTATTATTATTATTATTATTATTATTATTATTATTATTATTATTATTATTATTATTATTATTATTATTATTATTATTATTATTATTAGTTAATGTATATGCATGTCACACTTGTTTAGTAAAAAAATAACGATAGAGGCACTTATTGTTCTTGGGGTACATAGGAAAAAATAATAACAAGCTATAGAATACAAAATTTTTCTTTAAAGTTGAAAAACATTTATTTTTGGGGGACATGAGAAATGAGCAGAATCGCTGAATGAACGATATAATATTGAGGCACATTGAATTAAGGGAGGGGGGGGGAGGATATTGTATTATTGTCTGTAACAATATCCTTCTCCCTACAAAAAAAATTGCTAAACTTGTCCTAATTTTGGAAAAAATGGGTAACATTTTCATAATAAACGTTTTCCTCACTACGCTTCTTAATCTAAAACATTGTTTTTACTTATTTTTTAACAGAGCCTAGAATAAATATCGCTTTATTGTATTTTTTAATATTATCTTATCTATTTTCTAAAGTAAAATAAAGCTTTTGAATAGTGTTAATATTGTAGATCTTCAAATAAGTAAGAACTTCGATAGATTCGTATTATCTGTGTTAAAACATATTGAAGTGTATAAGACGTGTGATTAGCGTAATCTTCAACTGGGTTGAAACCTCGGAACTCTTGCAGCCGTAAAAATCAAATGAAAAATATTATTTGGGGGAAAGATAGAAAAAGGGATAAACAGGAGATGAAATTAGAAATCAGAAAAGAATATGTATATTTAAATTTGTACATAAGGCAGTGGTTTCCAACGTGGGTCACACGCCCCGCCGAGGGGCAATTTCAAATTTGTTACTAACTCATTTGTTGCTAGATTATTTTTAGAAAGCAATGACAGAGATTAAAAATAAATGTAATGTAGGGAACATTCAAAAATAAAATTCATTTCTTCTTCTTCTTTTCTTTTCTTTCTTTCTTTCTTTCTTTTTTTTTTTTTTTTTTTTTTTTTTTGTTATGTTAGAAAAATAAATTCTTATCAAAATTACAAAATAGAATGAAACCAGGATAAATATATGAATAAACTTACAGAAATTAAATTACGTTTAAAATATACATAAATTACTATTTAAAATATATGTATTACGTAATTTTTAAGTTATAATTCATAAAATATGTTACGTAATGCGTATTTTTTAAATATATCAATTCTTGTAATCTTTCTGGTTACTAATTTTTTTTTTTTTTTTTTTTTTTTTTTTTTTTTTTACTATCGTTTACAGTTTTTTTTTTTAATATTTTTATGAATGTGTTTTTATGTGTTTCCTTTCCTATGTGTCATATCAGAAAACTTTTACACATAAAACTGATTAAGGTTACATCTAAATCTGACCGTTTTGAATATATTTAATTTAAAAAATAATTGAAATATCTAAATCAGGTGCTACCAACTTCATAAATTTTATAAGATATAAATAGCATTTCAAAATCAAATGGAATATCGATGGCTCTATTTCAAGCCTCCTGTTTATGTACAATAAATATATGTACATTGCGACATATACATTTGAATTTTAAAATAAGATAATGCATGGCAGTCAATTCAAGATAATAGGAAGGGAAAGAGAGATATATCTTTTGATGGGGAACAATGGTTATTTAAAATTAATAAAGGATAGAATCTGGAAATGTTTCGTGTATAGAGTGTTATTCATAAAGAGAAAACTTTCGTGCCGAAAGGATTTACTACAACTTTTAAAAAGTTCCTAAAATGAATTACAAATAATAGAATTCTGAAGACAAAATAAAGATCATATAACACCTTTGATTAACATTGAGGTAAGTTGAAAAAAAAAAAAAAGACAAAAGAAAAAACCACTCTTTTGGCATAAAAATGACAATGCATAGCTTCATTATATTATAGAATTATATCAAAAACATATTTGCGACAAAACTCCATCTATTTTATAAGTTTAAAATTTTTCAAACGAATAATTATTATAAGGCTCTGTTAGACTTTTTCATTTGAAAATAGTTCACTTTTCAAGTACTAAATATATATATATGCTATCGAATGTGTGGAGAGGAGGGATATCGTGATTTTACTGATGCTTCGGTAAAGCGTGGCCTAAAAAGAGGTTGGGAAACACTAAATTAAGGGGGTCCGGGACACATTTTAAAGTAATTTTTATTTATTGAGTTAAAATTTTGAATTTTTTTTCTGGCGATTAACCATATTATCTATAAACAAAATCACATGATGAAGCTTCACATAATTTTTTTTTAGAAGATTTAAAATTTAAAATTTATTAAAAAAGTGGGGCAATTTAAAATAGTTATAACTCAAAATATTATTCGTAGAATTTCAATGTTTTTACATTTACATAAACAGAAATATCTAAATGTTAATTTTGATTCAGCATTTTTAAAAAATATTAATTAAAAAATATTTAAAGTAAAAATTCGAAAAAAAAAAAAAAAGATGTAACTTATATTTAAAAAATCCTATTTTCAAAAGTATTTTTTTCCTCAAATTGGCTGTATAAAAATTAAAGTAAAACAATAAAAAAGACATCGAAATTTGAAGTATTTATTTTTAAGGATTCTTGAGTTATAACAACTTAAATTAGCGAAATTGTGAAAAAACCCATCATGTATAAAAACTCATTTTCACAAGAAGTCACTTTCATGACAATCATTGCTTGAAAGCTAGATTTTGAAAACAAAACAAAAGTAAAAAATAATACAGTCGGTTCTCGTTAATTCGAAATCGGATAAATCGGATATTCGCTTAAAAATGAAGTCCTGAAATTTTCAATGGCAGAATAACGTCAAAAATTTTCGTTTATTCGAACTCATTTTCGCTTTACTTCGTTTAATTCAAACTGACGAGATTCCGATTTTTCATTTTTTCTCACTTTCTCCCGAACTTCAGATCCTTGAAATAACTCTCTTTCATTTTTGTCAAAATTGTTCTTAACAAGTGTATATGTAGTCCCACTTTTTTTGATATACATTATCTTGATGTATTTTTTATTTGATATTCGCTTTTTTAGTGCACGTCTGTCCATCCATGACACCTCCAACCCATCTTTGTTTGAGCTTGTTCTAAATCAATTCATTAGTTTATGCATTTATATCTTTTAATTTAATATTAAGTCATATTCTAATGATAGCAGCCGAAATATATTTTTAAATACTATAACTTTAGTTTCTCTGGAATAGTATCTCTTTAAACATGTTTTCTTCTCATACTTTCCGTAATTCGAACTCTGGATAATTCGAACATTCGTTGTGGTCCCGACGAGTTCGAATTAAAAAGAGCCGACTGTATTTCTTCTTCTAATTAAAATAGAAACGCGATTTAAAAAATAGTTTTAAGCATTAAAAAAACAGAAATATTTTTAATGCAATAAAATAATTTTAGAAAATTTGAAGATTTTTGTGTCCCGGTTTCCCTTAAGGATGATCAGCGGTGGAACAATGTCGAATAATGGCATTTATTAAGAGTTCTTCAAAAAAGTTTTATATCGATTAAATTCAAATAAAATTTATTTTGAGATATTTATGATATAAAATAACTAATATTAAAGTAAAATTAATCTATGGATTTTTAAAAATGTTTTTCTAATTCTTAAAATTACTCCTCTTTAAAATGAAAATTAAAGAAAAATGTATGAATTCTTGTTGTATGAATTCTTGAAATTCTTGTCTCAGTTACTCAAAGTGATTTAGAAGTTCACTATGTGATAAAACTTGTAAGGAAGTTTACTTGATTGTCATCTTATTTTGAATTTTTATTTTAAAAAGAAATACTTTTTGTGTCGTTTTGTTTTTAATTAAATACTATGGAACTTAAAATTTGTAAAATTATGTGTTTTTAATAGGCCATATTAGTTTTTTATAAATTTGCTTTTATGAAGAAAAACTCTTAAGATTTATTTATCGGAATTTAAATACTTCACTTGGCGCCATTATTGAAGTATTCACACTATTTTTATTTAATTGACTTCTTTGGACGAGTTTGTGGAAAATCCATATTTTTCAGGGGGCAGTTAATCTTTACAACAATTTTGTTTATTTTGAAAAATATGTTTCGAACGATGAACTCACTTCATTTCAATGCTCTATCAAAAATTGATTTTGAAAAAAAGAAAAAAAAACTGTATATTTAATTAAAATTTTTAAAAAGTTTAAAAGAAATTGCATTTTTAAAAATCTTGACATCTTTTTAAAATATTGATATGTTTGCTCAATTTAAAAGGTTTTCAGATGTGTATTGCACAAGACTGTGCGTGAAATTTTAAATACATCTAACATTGCATTTAATATACTTTTTTATAACATATAGCATGATGAAAAACGATGAAATCTAATATATTCCTGTATACTTTTGTTTAAAAAAAATAAAAAATACCTGGAGGTTAATTCCGTGCGAAAATTTATTACACATATAATAAATAACATGCACACAAAAGTTTAAATATTTGTCTCAAAAACAAAAAGGCTTTAGCATTTTAAAAGAGGAAAATGACGAAAATAGAAACTATGGAGAAAAAGCCATTGAAAGTTACAATTTGTGTGGGCAATTGCCCTGAGTGTATTAATAAAATTTGCAATATCTCGTGACATAATTGCCGTAAGGGTGTGTCAGAATATTCGCAATTAAACAAGCTTTAATTTAATATATTTTTTAAAAATCGATTTTTTGACTAATTTTGAAGTGATTTGTCACGTTAACAGTACCTAGATAGAACCTAAGAATGAAGTGACTGAGTTATATTTTTATTGATGTTACTAGTTTCTATATTTGTTAATGATATTTTCTTATTTTAATTGAAAAGAAAAATTCCTATTGGAACAAATGATGATTTAAGAATGTTCTTAAGGACATTTTAACCCTAAAGGTGTAATGCTTTAGTGAATGAAAATGACATTAAAAAAAAGCTTATGTATTAATTCATAAAACTTAAATATGTTTGTTTATAAGAACATTGAAATGACAGCATTTGCATGCCGTCAACTCCAAAACTGGAGACTAAATTTTCAAAGAACGGAAAAGTTAAATCATACATTCGAATTAAAAAGAAAAAAAACTGCAGTATTTTGTCATTATAGGATGAGAATCTTATTTTCACAGCATATTTTTGCGAATTTTCTTTTTATTCACAATGTAAAAATCTTACTATGCTTATTATAAGAAATGTATACATATTTTTTTCTGAATGAGAAATAAAACTACCGTAAAGCATCAAAAGTGAGCCCCCTCAAAGTATAAGCCCCTTTCATATATTTTACAATATATATAATTCTGAGAAATTTGTAAATTCCAAATAGCGTAAAGTATCAAAAGTGAGCCCCCTCAAAATATAAGCCCCTTTCATATATTTTACAAATTATATAAATCTTGAGAAATTTGTAAATTCCAAATATATCCCCCCCTCCATCACCACTCTTCTAATTTTCCTCTGAATTTCACAAGTCCCTATTATAAGCCTTCCTTAAAATTATTAGAATTTCCTGTCTGCTACGGTTGGACTATCTGTATCATTTATTTTCTACACAATTTGTTCTCACACAATTTACACAATTGTTTCTACCCGTCCTGGAGTTTGGACCCCAGACATCTTGATTGCGGAAGAGTGACTGAACTATAGAAGTTTTTACATTTTTTTTTTTTTTTTTTTTTTCAAAATATGTCTTTTATGATTTAGCGGGGAAAAATTGATAAAAATCCCCACTAAAATCGAGGCAATGATTTTCCCCTTTCTAAATTATTATATTTAAAAAAATAAAATAACGAAATTTTCTTTTTTAATATTTTTAATAAAATTGCAAAATAATTTTATAAGTGTGTGTGTGTGTTTTGAATTAAAAGTTTTAACAAAAATAAAAATATCTTTAAAAAAAGACGAAATCCCTAAAGCGAATTAGATGTAACATAAGAGAAATGTCGGTAAAATAATGGCCGAGAAATCGATCGAATGCATTTGATTGAGAACTAGTGTGAATTTATAGAGAGATTCGCTTTTTTTTCCTGCGTTTTCACAGAAATTTTTAACAGTGTACCATCTATACCAGATAGTTATGGTACAAGAAACCATACAAATTCACACTGAATGAATTTAGTTGTATTCATTTTCAAACGTTAAATACATAAATATTAACCCTTTTTTTATCGGAGAGAAATTTCTACATATAACTTGTTAAAGCGCCGATTATTTAATTGCTTATTTATCTATTTATTTATTTATTTTTGTAGTAAAATATAAATATAGTGAAAATTTATTTTGAGGTAATTTTTACGTGAAAAATTCCGACTATATGTCGAATGTTATGGACTAAAATTCAACCAATTAGTTAAAAAAAAAAAAAAAGAAAAAAAGAAAAAGAAAAAAAAAGAAAATATGAAATAAGAATTGATTTTTTGTAAGTTCTTTCAAGTACTTTTTTTTTTTTGTTACAAAAATTCAGGACTTTCCAGAAAGCCTTATGCTGCAATACTCTAATACAGCAATTTGTAAAAGACAGTTTCTTTTTTTAATCTGTGAGCCTTTTTTCTTATTTTTTGAGCTATTTTTTTTTCTTTTGCCACAAAAATCTGAAAGATGTCTTCACTTTTTTAAAGATTTTTTTAAGGGCTTAAACTTTTTATTTACTTTTCCACAAAAATCCAATTTCTTTAACAAGACTATGATGAAATTGCCATCCGATTCCGAAAAAACGCTAATACAACAATTTGTGAAGATTATTTTTTCCACATGAATCGATTTCCTATGTTTTTTTTCCGACACTTAGAATTTGTTTTTATTTTGCTACAAAAATTCTGACTCTTTACCAAACATTACGTTGTAAGTCGCACTTCAATAGAGCAAACTGTTAATTTTTTACGACTTTTTGACATGTAGGCGGAATTGTGGGACATTTCTTCTTCTTTTAAGAGAATGTTTCATTTTAAATACAAGCAATTGAATTTTTTTTTAAGAATATGCTTAAAGGAAAAAATTACACCATCATCTTTTAAAATTTCTTAGGCGATTGACAATTCCGATTTTCGAGGAGATTATCCACTGGAACACCTACAGGAATTTTCTAAAGCTCCCATCCTTGTGTTGTAAGGTCGATCTCCGTGACAATAAATCACAGTATAGTGGAAGTTCGGGATGAAGTGAGAGTGAGTGAGTTCCACTTACCTTAGCAAGCATGATGATGGATAGAGAGAAGAGAACTAGTTTGCGTCCAAGCTCACTGACTGATGAGGATAACGATGCTTTTCAGACTCCACTGCATCTCCTTATATACAACCTAAGAAGAGGGGGTGGGGAAAGTGAACCCTGCTCTTACAAACCTGTATAGATGATACCCCACTTTTTTCCGCAGACCGCTTCGGATGCTTTCACATGTATCTTTTTGTATTTTTTTGTTTCGTCGCTTTTTGTCTTTCTGCAGCAGAAGGAAGAGAAAGTTTTCTGGTCACTACTGAAATCCAGCCGCGGGGGCCGGTTTGATTCTACGGTTTAATAGGTCAAGATGATGACATACAGTATCAGATCTATTTTCCACAGGTGTTCGATTTTTTGGCGTGTCTTCCCTCTCGGTGTTGCACAACAGAGGCTATATGGTTATGAGAAATTTATTAGTATCGGATGTTGTGCAACGGCTAGGCTACTGCGTAACAGTGAGGAGAATGTTAAGATAGAATCTTTGTAATAAGTTTCTGGGGTGGGACCTTCAGACATGGTTAAAAACATTCTTGTCCCCGGGTTATACTTTTCAGATGATGTGTAATTAAAGTTTTCCGTCTGATACCGTGAGACGGATTCTGATAATAATTCAGAGTAAAAATGATTGTATTCCCCCTCTCTCTCTTTTCTTTTTTCTTTTTTTCCTTTATGTAACAACTGTCTTCGCATGGACGTCGCTCCGGTGAAAATATAATAAAATAAAATAACCGTTATGAAATTAAAATATAATTATGTTTCTTTAAATGTGGGGGGGAGGGTTGGAAAAACGAAGTCCAGAGAGGGGGAAAATTATGAAACTGGTTGCGAACAGTGGCTCCTATGCTAAGTCGCGTTTTTCTAAATGGAATATATAAAGATGAAATAAGATAAACGAAAAACCTTTTTTCAGATTTTTTTCTCACAAGACAATTATTCTTAAGCATAAAAAGCAACACAAAGAAACAACAAATAGGAAACATTAAAAATTCCAGAATAATTACAAATTACAATTTTTTTTCGAAAATGGAAAATTGAAGCAGTTTTTTTTTTCTTCCAGGATGTGTTTCACTGAATTCTTCGACCCCCCCCCCACCCAAAAAAAAAAAAAAGTGTATGTGTTTAAAAAGTATTTTAAACTGGGGAATTAGGGAAGCACAGATCCGCTCCTCTTTTGAAAAAAATATCCAGCTACTTTTTATTATTATTATTATTAATGTTTAATTATTTTAAATCACTTTCAAGTAACAAATTTCATTTTTTTATGTAACAAAATTTAAAAAAAAAGTTAATAAAATTTCCAAATCGATGAATGGAAAATAATTTTACCCTACCACCTCCTGACTGGTCCCAATTCAATACATCTGCTCCAAACCGATCTGCGTGGAAAATCACTCACACCTGAGTGATCATCTTTGAAACAACAAAATCATTTTCTTGAGATACTTTCTTCAGTTTCGTTCTTCCTGAAGACGACACAAACCAAGCATTTTTGCGCTTTTGATAAAGTGTTCCTGGATAGAAAATGCCAATTTGTTTTAACTATTGGTTTTTTTTTCTTTGGAAAGCTCATTCTTAAACTTTACCAAATACATACATACATACATATATATATATGTATATGTATATGTATACTCGTATGTATATAAGTGACAGTTACACTTTACAAAGAATTCGCACTTTACAGGCGAATATTTTTTAATGTTACCTCGCGCCAATTTTTCCAAACAAAAACCTTACATACGCTTTGAGAACATTTGCAAGAGAAATGTGCTGCAAAATGTATTTAGCCTGTAATTGATATTTTGGGATATATATATATATATATTATGTATTAACTCAAAAGTAGTACAGATGTTACTCAAATCTGGAACATTCAAGGAATATTTGAAAACTTAACAATCCAAATAACAAATGGCAACGTACATATTTTAAAGAACATCCTAATAAAGCAATGATACTCAAGTCAATATTTAGGAAGTTTGAGCAGGAGCTTTGTACAGGACGCTTCCCTTTCCATGGGTATATTGTGTAATGTAGTAAGGCGAAATAAATTTCGTGGATTTACCCTTTATATAACTGTTAAGTGTATACAAAATCATATGTATAATTTTAGGAAAAATTAGCTGTGAAATAAATTATTGCGTACAGCTTATAAAAATACATCTCATTTGATAATGTTTTTTTAAAAAAAGGTTGAGGAGTAATTTACCTTTTATATAACAGAATGTTCTGTTTATATAAAAGAGTACAAACGCGCTGGAGCAAGATACACTCATAATGATATTGAACTGCAAACTCATAATAAGAATGAAACTCACACTCATAATAAAAGAAAATTATACATTTTATGTGTAAGTGACATTTATATTAATCATTTCAATTGAAACTTCATAGATATTCAGATTTCGCATGATGATCATCCTATCCTAAAACACTGTTAGAACCTGCCCACGGCTGGGTAAATTGCAACAATAGGCGAAAAATTTTCAAAATTATCAAAAGTAAATTTCTACCAAAAAAAATAAAAGGCAATTTACAAAACTAAAATATTTTATTGTATTAAATTTCTACCAAAGCAGAATGATACATATGGAATTCTTAATGATATGTGTATGATCTCACAAATTATGATGTTTGCAATACTAGTGTAGTGTATAATACGCAAAAGACGTATGTATACTGTTTTAGAAGAGTAGTTTATACTCACTTCGGCTAATACTTATTTGTTTAATTATTTTTCATTTTTTAACAACAAGAAGAAAAAAAATTATCTTCTTTCATTTCTCGTAAATTATGTTAGTCCTATGTTTATTCTTATATATTTTAATGATACAGCAATGAAAACTGTCTTTAAAAAAATGATAGGTAGCTTTATTTGACACCTTTCTATTTTAGAGATTTTGGCTATGACGCAGTTTTAAACAATTTAAACTTTTTATTTCATTTTATACTTCTTTTTATTAATCTTTATAGCAGCTATTTTGTCTTAATTTTTAAATTTATAGTTGTATTTTCTCAGTTCTGTTTTTTTCAACCTTCTTGGTTTAACCTATTCAGGATGGCGTGTGTTCAGGGAAAAAAAAAAAAAAAAAAAATTCCACAGTCAAAAAGGGTGTTAAAAATTAATATTTCGTTAAAGAGATATTTGCCTTCTTTAATCTCTTTATACTATTTTAAGTATTTTATATAAAGAAATACTGGTAGATTGTGTTTTTCCCTTACCATTCGCCACCCTGTCGTTGGTTTTTAGGAGAAAATTTACCAGTGGGAAACAGCATAGATAGATGATGTGTATGGTCACAGGACAGCACCAAATTTAGTAGTTAAACTTTATGAAGATATATTTGAGAGATACAAATGTGTATCAAAATGAATCACTGTTGCATATTCTAATTATCTAACATAGATTCAAAAAGGAATCACTCTATTTTAATTCTGAACAATGTTATTTTATAATAGCTATAATCTCCTTGTTTAAATATAAATTGATGTCATCTAATACGGCAAATGTTGCTTTTTAAAATTAATGTTATGCATTCTGAAAATATATGTTGGCAAAAAATCCTTTCAAGTGTAATATCCCGTTCGCACCGGATAGTTAAGCTATCTCAGACCGCCGAACTTGTTAAGAGAGTTCCACAAACTCTATTATTTGTTATAGTGATATTATACATAATTATTTGTTATAGTGATATTATACATAATATTATATAGAGATATACAGGGTGTCCAGCAAATAACACCCTGATTTCAAATTTAAATTTCTCAAAAACAAATATCGATAGAATTATGCGGTAATCGATTTGATTATTAGGAAAGCTGTAAAAATGTTATACAGAAGTTTCGAAGGGTGGATATTTTGAAAAGATTATGTTCTGATTGCAAAGAAGGCTTGACTTAACATTTTTCTTGCTTTAAATTGCTTGGTTTGAATGAGATTTTGGGCGGACAACGCCATATTTTAAAGTTTTTTGGAACAAAATTTTTGGAATTTCAGAAATTTCAAAAATTTACTTCTAAAAATATGGCTAAGTACCCGGAAAAACTCGTTCTCTTCAAGCAATCAAAGGAAGAAAAACGTCAAGTCGAGCATTCTTTGCAATCAGAACATAATCTTTTCAAAATATTCACCGTTCGAAACTTTAGTATAACATTTTTACAGCTTACCTAATAAAGAAACCATTTACCGCATAGTTCTACCGATTTTTGTTTTTGAGAAATTTAAATTTGAAATCAGGGTATTATTTGCTGGACACCCTGTATTATTATTATATTACGTATAATCTTATTTGTTATGGTATAATTTTCTTATTTATTATTTAATATTGTGTTTTTCACTTTACTGTACATGTACTGATTAGCCCGATTACATGTAGAGCTATATTCTAAGGGCCGATGGAAAATGGACGAGCCGGCGTTATCAAAAAAAAGAAAGCATCAAATTATTTTTAGAATAATTAAAAAAAAATGGTACAAAACAGAAAATTTTAATCGAATTCATGTTGGGATTTAAGATTGAAAATACAAGCGTACTTGAACAAATAACAATTACGGGAACTGCTTTTTAGAATGGAATTTGAAAAGAAGTAAAGCATTAACACACATACATTAAAATTTATAATTATTATTCTTTTTTTTAAATGGGAATTTTAATCTATAAATTTTATAACAGAAATCAATTTCTAGAACCTCCAAATATCGGCTTGAATTTACATTAACATATCTTTATGGTATTCTGCAATTTATTATTGTTAATATAAAATATCTTTCTAACATGTAATAGAAACATAACTTGTAGGTTCAATGGTCTGTAGAGGAAGAAGAAAATTGCTGTTCTAAAGTTAATATGTTTGAAATTGGGTATTGTGCACCACGATGACGCTGTTGCGTACAATATTCTTGGAGTTTGTGAACTCTTTATATCCCACACTACACAGATTCGTCCAATTTACGCGTAAAGTACGTAATTTGGATCAATGGACGTGTCCAATTGAAGTCTAAAAGTTCTCCGAACTTCGTCAATATTTAGTCAAAATTACGTCCAAATGTCACTTCTCTTTACGTAAAAAGTACGTCTTTTGGACCACAAAATGAGCATAGAATGAACATAAAATTAACTTAAAATGGACGTCCAATTTTTTTTTTTATTACGTTCAAAATTACGTTCATACTACGTACAAAATTTGCTCATATTACATCCAGAATTTATTCTTATTACGTCCAAATGTCACCTCTCTTTACGTAAAAAGTACGTCTTTTGGGCTGCAAAATGAGCATAGAATGAACATAACATTTACGTAAATTGGACATCCAAAATTTGTTCTTATTACGTCGAAAATTACATCCATACTATGTACAAAATTTGTTCATATTACACCCAAAAACATCGACATCCGGACGAAATAGACACCTTTTAACCCTTTACAGAATATGAGTGCTTATAGATCAAAAACACATACAAAAAAAAAAAAAAAAAAAAAAAAAAAAAAAAACATAAAAAAAAGATGACATTATATTAAAAAGCAAATAAAGTAAGTCAAACATTTTAATTATTTAAAAAATCTGAAAAAAAAAAAATCCATTTCTTCCATTTCATATTAGAAAAAAATAGTTAACTAAAATGTTAAAATTTTTCTCTTGCCAATGCCATTGTATATATATATATATATATATATATTTATTTATTTATTCACATCCATTAATTTTAGATAAATAAAACAATTTTTTAATTCAATAACATAATAAAAAGTTTTTTTTTTTTTTTTTTTTTTTTTTTTTTTGTTAAATAATAACAAATTATTTAAAGGATAGTAAATTTTCTTGTGGCTTTTAAAAGTATATATATTAAAAATATTACTGCTAATAAAACTTATTTTTAGCATTTTAAAACTTTCAATTCTGTAAGATCTTTAAAGAAACCACTTTAGTTACTGCCCTTCATCTCTGCACAAAATAGGAAATAAAAAATGCACGATACCTACCAGCGTACCAGTTTTTGTTTTGTGCATTTCTAGATATCTATGCATTTTTGCTCTTCTTCACATTTTAATTTTATATACAGTCAATCAGGGTAACATTGCTCCACCTTTACGAAACTTTGATCCATTCTGCCATGGTGAAATCTTGACAAATTATTTCCAACGAATTGCCAAATTCAAACTAGCGCAAGTATTTATATTTTGAGACCAAATCTTTGCCGTTAACTCAAGTGATATAGAACGTTTAATTTTTCTTTTTCTCTTGGCCAAAGTTACTCTGAGTAACTGTACCTTTTCCCCTAAATAAAATAAAAAAAATCTTCATTTTTATTTATATTATCATTGATAATGATAATTCATCTAAAAAGGTCCAATTTGCATGTGCAGACAACAGCTACGATTTTTAGATAGCACTAATTTTTAATAGAAATCTTTGCTTTATGCAATCCTTTCACGACAAGAGCCTTTTAATTTTTAATATTTTACCACCAGTATTTCAATGCAGAAAATTTTCTATAATTGAATCTTGAAAAATGCTCTGATTATAGAAGGTAGTTTTTATAATAAAAAAGTAATTGGTGAGAATAAGCTAAGATTCTGAGCAATTTAAAGGGCATATATACTGATCGTTCGTCTCCAAGGAGTTAATAAAATATATCTGGAATTAAAAAAGGTGAAGATTTTAAAAAGAGATCAGTGATGACTAAAACTCGCATAATTTTGCAATTGTATTTAGAAAATTTATTATATTATCCATTATCATACAGTATCATCAACTGAAAGGTTTCACATTTGGTGAATAATAGACTTTTTTTTTTGTTCTAAGTGAAATCAGTAGTTTTAGTACCAGTGACTGAAGCTGCCTAAATGGGAAAATTCAGTGTCAGATACTGGTGTCTGGCATGTCACTCAACATATTAATTAACATCAAAGCTCTTTTTTTTTTCTTTAGCATAATTGAATGAGAAAAAATCTTATGAATTATTTAGGTATTATAAAATTAAGTGTCTTATTTAATGCCATATATTTCAGTTAAATAAAAAAATGTAAAAATGGTATTATTACATAAAAACAACTAAATACATACAAAATATATGACGGAATAAAATTTCGCCTTGCTTTTAACATAAAATGAATAATGCTTACTTAAAAGGCGATTAAATAAACAATTATAGATGTTAAAGTTTTATTTTAAAAACTTTATTAATTAGAAGAAAGAATATTAGCTGAATTCGATATGAAACCTACAGTATGGTATAGATTCGTAGACGATATTTTTATTATTTGGGAAAATAGTTTACACGATTTACACCTCTTCCTTAATAAGATAAATGAGCTTGATCATAATATAAAATTTACTCTTGAGATTGAGACAGATGGAAGCTTGCCTTTTCTTGATGTTAATTTAGTTAAAAACAAAGAAAACTTCAGCCTTGACAGAGATGTTTATAGGAAACCAATCAAATCAAAAAATACGATCCCATATAATAGCTCATCACTATTTTTATATAAAATTGCAGCCTACAAATTTTACATTAAACGTGCTTTTAAGGTTGTAACGGTTGGGTGCTCGTGCTGGGAGTTAAATGCAGACATACTCAGGAATTAAGATAAAAACACAGTTTATTAAAACGATAAGGGCTCAAGGGAAGTGGAGCAAGTCTTAATTTTCACAACTGAGAATACTACTAAAAGATTGAACTCATACTCACAGCACCGGAACTAGCTCAATCGTGGCATCTCTAATTACTTCTCAGCTATCCTTCAGCTAAGCTGCTAGATAAAACTCAATTAGACAGCCCGTGGCTGTAGATATCCTTTATTCACTTTGAGATAATCAAATGCAATTACTATTAAATTTCTTACCACCGGCCCACTTCTCTAGTCGAATACCAAAAACTCCTTCACAACTCACTGGAGGCTCGATGCTACTTTCAATCTGCTAGATACCAGCGGGAAACACACTTCGCTGACTAATATCGCTAGAACACTCTGCTGGCTACCGCCAGAGACACCACTGCTAGCTGGCTAATGCTCTGCTAGCTATCGCCAGAGACACACTACTCACACTCAAACTCCAAGCATTTATATGCTGCAAACTGAGATACTTCAAATTAACATATTACTACTAACCGCGAGCTAACTGCAGAATCCGAAAGAGACACACACACTCCAGAAAGTTAAAGTAAAAGAGAGGATAGATGTCCCTTTTACGCTTACACATGTAAATTATTGACGTCACGATCTCAGAAATACTAAATTGCCTTTATGACAATGGTCACTCCCTCACAAGATATGCTCAGATAAATATTTAGAAAAAGAGCTTAATACCATCAGAAATATCGCTGAAGAAAACGGATTTTCAACATTCTCATTAATAAACTCATTCATGAATTTAATTTTCAAGAAAATATCAAAAAAGTAAACCATAAAGAAATGATATACAAAAGTTTCAATATTTCCCTGGTCTATACGAGAAATTAAGATATGCTCTTCTGAAACACAATGTAAATTTAATAGCCTGTCCACAGGGGTCGTACATGTCCTGAAATTTTAAGACCAAGAAAATCTTCAGCACCAGTATTTTCTCATAGAAAATATCTTCTTAAAATAAAATGTCATTTCGTACGGTGAATCTAGATGTATGTTTCTATAAATAAATACTGATATTTGTCCTGAAAAATTCCCAGAAATGTACGACCCCTGCTTGTCCACCAAAGAAATTAAAAGAAGTAATTTGCACAAAAATCGATCCAATACCAGAAATTGAATTAGCCGATGTATATACCATCTCTTTTAAAACTGATTGCAATAAAGTAATGGAATAAATCGGGAAAACCAATAGAAAACTCAAAAAAAGAATAAAAGATCATAAAGCAGACATAAAATTTTGTCGCCAATCTACTTCTCTTTCACGTTTATATCTCAAACAGAATATCACAATAGATTTTGATAATACAAAAATCATATTCCCAACATCCAATTATTACTTATCCATTATAAGAGAATCAATAGAAATCTTATGCAAGAGCAATAAAGTATACAATGATACCCTATCTTATAATATACCCAATTTATGGTTTAGCATCCTAAAAATAAAATCCTAACAAATTGTGAAAATGACGTATTAAAAAAATCATGGTACAACAATCAAATAATTTTACCGTTCACTTAAAAATATTGCTAACTCAATTTTCAAGCCACGAGTCTCGTTCATTTTTCAAAACAAAATCTCATATTTGTATTTATTAATGAAAATATTCTCTGAGGAAGAACCTGTTTGGGAAAGGTTCGAAAGTACTAAGATTTTTAAATAAAGCTTTAACATCTATAATTGTTTATTTAATCGCCTTTTAAGTAAGCATTATTCATTTTATGTTAAAAACAACTATTTAAATTATTTTAGATTAATTTTGAAAAAATACAATGCTATGGTCAAATTGTGAGCAATATAATTAGTTAAAAATCTAGATTATGTACAAAATGAGGGTAAATCTAATTTATTATAAAATATATTTAATAATTTCATCAATATTATTGTTAAGTTTAATATTTTAATTCTTACTTGTTTTTACTATTTTAATAATCAAGAATATTATTTGTTTGTACATTATCCATGGTTTTTTTTTCTCATAACTAAAGATGACTTGTGCATCTGGCAACGCTGTAGAGTTGCTGTTAGTTGTTCGTTCGTACTGTGTGTACAACGATGCATGGCTACTGCGCTAATAAATAAATTAATGTTACACTTTGAGTAAGTTTAATATTGAGTATTTTTATAGGTTATGGGCCCAGGATTTACGCCCATGTAATCGATTTTAATCAGAAACTAAAAATAAGTTTCTATAACTATATTTAGTGTATTTAGTGCTAGTGTATTTAGTAGCTAGTATATTTTCTATATTTAGTGCTATAGCGCATAAACGAACTGACGCCGGTTGTTAAGCCTAACGGGATTGCAAAGTTAGAGTGACATTGTATTCAGTATATATATATATATAAAAAACTATGGCTGGACTTGATTTTTCTTCAATGAATAAATTTGACGGGAAAAACTATTCCCAGTGGCGTTTTCAAATGAACTGTGCACTGAAAGCTAAAGGTGTGTTTGCCGTTGCTAGTGGATCGAAAGTTAAGCCTGATGCCGACGCTGAAATCGAGAAGTGGGAAAAAGAAGATGCCATTGCAATGTTTACGATTACCGCAGCGATGGAGATGAAGCAAATAAGCCTGACTGAGAGCTGTACTACATCGTTTGGCATGTTGACAAAGCTAGACTCTGTATTTCAGCAAAAGTCTGATTTCAACAAAATGTTATTGCTTGACAAATTCCACCAACTCAAAATGGATTCTAATGAAACAGCAGTAGAGTACATTTCAAGAGCAGAAAACCTAGCACATCAAATTAAAAACTCCGGTGAAGAGATCAATGATATCACCCTCCTAACGAAAATTTTGGGAACTTTGCCATCAAAATATCGCAACTTTCGGCAAGCATGGTTGTCAATGGATGAAAGTAGACAGAATCTGTCAAATTTAACAGCCAGGTTAATTGATGAGGAAGCAAGTTTAAATGAAAATGACAAAGATGAAACTGCATTTGTTGCAAACTGGAGAACTGCAAAGCCATCAACAAACTACAAGCAAAAGTTCAATCAACCAAAAGCCAAGCTGGATAAATCAAAAGTAACATGTTACTCATGTCGGAAAAAGGGGCATTTTGCCAGAGACTGTCGATCCCGACCAAGAAGTGATAGAAATAACAAAAGTGAGCCTAATGATTCAATAGGTTACAATGCCTTTAGTGCTGAAGTGAAGGAGTTGGAGAACTGTAAAGAAAATATATGGATACTTGACAGTGGAGCATCAGCACATATGACGTACGATTTCCACTCACTAAGTGACTTTCGGAAATTAGATGGAAGTGATAAAATCCGCCTAGGAGATAACACAGAACTCCCAATTGAAGGAAGTGGGGAGGTAAGAATTTTGAAATTCATAAACAATACCTGGATTGAAGGTTTAATGACAAATGTACTGTATGTGCCAGGTTTAAAGAAAAATTTATTTTCTGAAGGAACTGTAGCAAATAAGGGAATGAAAATTATCAAAACTGGTGATAGTGCTAAAATTTATAATTGTGATGATAACCTTATTGCCTCAGCTGTTCGTACTTCAAACAACTTATATGAGATGCTATTCAAAACGTTAAAACCCATTGAAGCTAATGCAGCTGCTACAGATAGTATTAAGTTATGGCACGAGCGAATGGGTCATATTAATCTCAAGGCCCTAAGAGAGTTAAGCGAAAAAGGAATTATTGATAAGATTGATTTTTCAGGTGCTGATAAATTCCTTTGCGAAGGCTGCCAATATGGCAAACAACATAAACTTTCGTTTAGCAGTAGAAAATACAAATCCAGCAAGCCTGGTGAATTAATTTACAGTGATTTGTGTGGTCCAATGTCAACATCATCACTAGGTGGTGCCAATTATTTTGCCATCTTCAAAGATGATTTTAGTGGTTATGATTCTGTTGCATTTTTGAAACATAAGTGTGATACCTTTGAACAATTCAAGAAGTTTGTGTCTCTGTGTGAAAACAAACATTCAACAACAGTGAAAGCCCTTAGAGTGGATAATGGCAAAGAATTCATAAATCATGATTTAAAAGACTTTCTGCATAGAAAAGGTATTGAACTTCAGCCTACAGCTCCTTACACTCCTGAACAGAATGGAAAAGCGGAGAGAAACATAAGAACAATTATGGAAAGTGCTCGATCAATGCTGTACAGCAAGAATTTACCATTGTTTTTATGGGCTGAAGCAGTTAACACAGCTGTGCATATCCTAAATAATGTACCGACAAGTCAGTCATCTGGATCTACTCCATACGAATTGTGGACAGGAAAGCAGAAATCACTTAAATACTTGAGAACTTTTGGCTCAGAAGCTTATATGCATGTGCCTGACCAATTGCGAAAGAAATTGCAGCCCAAAAGTATAAAAACAATTTTTGTTGGCTATGAAAGAGATTCAACAAATTACCGGCTGTTTGATCCTGCATCAAAAACAATAAAAATTTCCAGAAATGTTACATTTAATGAAAGCTCATATGCACCAGAGATTCACTCGCAAAAGAAACAGTCAATTTCAATAAGTAGCTCTGAATACCAAGATATTACCAGTGAGTCAGAAACTGAAACCGACCAAATGATGAGTGAAAATGATATACTTAATGCTTCGCAGAACCCAGATGATGAAACTTCCTCTTACAGTCTTAGACCAAGAGAAAATATAAGAATTCCTAGACGTTATGATGTAAATGTTGCTGAAATTCCAAAAACATATGAAGAGGCAATTAACTCCCATCAATCGAAGGAATGGAGAGATGCAATAAGAGATGAACTTGAATCATTACAGAAAAACAACACCTGGCAGTTGGTAGAATGTCCAGAAGGGAAAAATGTAATTGGATCAAAGTGGGTGTTCAACATAAAGTATTTACCAAATGGAAATATTAAGCGTTTTAAGGCTCGCCTGTGTGCAAAAGGATACGCACAAGTGGAGGGAGTTGATTTCAATGAAACATTCTCACCAACAACTAGATATGATACCATACGAGTGATCTTGGCAATTGCCGCTCAAAAGAAGTTAAAAATATTGCAGTGTGACATAAAAACAGCTTTTCTGCATGGTGACATTGAAGAAGAAATATATATGCAACCTCCTCCAGGTCTACCTATTGATCCAGACCTTGTATGTAAGTTAAGAAAATCCTTATATGGCCTAAAACAGTCGTCAAGATGTTGGAACCAGAAGTTTTCAGATTTCTTATTAAATTATGGATTCAATCAAAGTGTGGCTGACCCTTGTTTATTCCATGGCGTTTTCCAAGGTAGGAAAGTTCTTCTTATTTTGTATGTTGATGATGTTCTCTTACTATGTGAAGATGAAGAAATTTTAAATGATATCATGAAAAATATGAACAAGAACTTTGAAGCCACTATTTGTAAATCAAATTGTTTTGTTGGAATTGAGATTAACCAAAATACAGATGGTTCAATTTTCATCCATTCACAAGCTTACATTAAGAAAATTTTAAGACAATTCAACCTTGAAGATTGTAATGAGTTAGTGTTCCAGCAGATCCCTACGTAATTCTGTCATCTGAGCCAGACATAAATTTAGAAGAAAATAGTGTACCATATCGTGAAGCTGTTGGATCATTACTATTTCTTTCTTCTACCACCCGTCCGGATATCACATATGCTGTAAACCTTGTAAGTAGGTTCCAAAACAACTACAGTCAAGTACATTGGAATGCCGTCAAAAGAATAATGAAGTACTTGAAAGGAACTCAGTGTCATGGTATCCAGTATGTGGCCGAATCAGAAAATTCTTATCTTGTGGCTTATTCTGATGCAGATTTTGCTGGTGACTTGGACACCAGAAGGTCCACCACTGGATATGTTTTCATGTTGTCAAGTGGTGCCATTACATGGAACACTAGTAGGCAAATTTCAGTGTCAACATCAACCACAGAATCTGAATATATTGCAGCATCTACAGCAGTGAAAGAAGTGATATGGCTCCGCCAGCTGTTATGTGATATAGATGAAGTATCATTTTGTGAAAAAAATGTCACTTTGCATATTGATAATCAGAGTGCCATAAAATTAATCAAAAATCCAGTGTATCATAAACGTACAAAGCACATTGACATTCGGTACCACTTCATCCGTGAAAAGTACCAGGATAAAACTGTGAACATTGATTATGTAAACAGTAATGAACAATTGGCCGATATGTTTACAAAGGCTTTGCCCAGAGACAAATTTGAAAAACTAAGAACTCTGATAAACTGTCTTGCTAAGTGTTAACTTTTTTTTTGATAATCTGCCTTGCTAAGTGTTATTTTTTTTATGTAACATGCCTTGCTAAGTGTTAGTTATTTTTTTTATTGACAAGTAAGAATTGGAGGGAGTGTTAAGTTTAATATTTTAATTCTTACTTGTTTTTACTATTTTAATAATCAAGAATATTATTTGTTTGTACATTATCCATGGTTTTTTTTTCTCATAACTAAAGATGACCAGTGCATCTGGCAACGCTGTAGAGTTGCTGTTAGTTGTTCGTTCGTACTGTGTGTACAACGATGCATGGCTACTGCGCTAATAAATAAATTAATGTTACACTTTGAGTAAGTTTAATATTGAGTATTTTTATATATATATATCAAGGAATGTTTAAAAAATTACTGTGTAAGATCATTCAACTTTAAAGAGAAACATACAATAAAAATCCCTGTCGGCTGGGCCTATAGGCGGAGGTAGATTTCGAAGAGTGCTCATTTCAACAAAAAAAAAAAAAAAAAAAAAAAAAAAAAAAAAAAAAGAAAGAAAGAAATATATGATTAGAGATAAACCCAGTTTAATAACTTCATTTGGCCGTTTATGAAAAATTTTTAATTTCATTTTTCTGCAAAAACTGGTTTTATCAGAATCATCTTAAGAAAAATTCAGCTCAAATGCCCGTTTTGACAACATATTTTGAAATAGATTCTGAATTTATTAAAAAAATCGACCAAAACAGTACATTATACTGCTCCTAAATAACAAAAAACTGTCAGTTGAATGCATTTGAGAAAAAAATTGAATTTAAAAATGAGTCATAAAATAACCGATTTGTTGTTTGAATACATCCTTAATTCTTTTATCATGATTGCTTCGGAAAAATTTGTGCGAAATACTCACTTTGACAACATTTTTAAAAATATATTCTATCTTTATCAAAAAACTGGCTAATGCTTCACAGTATATAGTTCCTAAATAAGAGGATCTGTAAATTGGATGCGTTTGAGAGCGAAAATGGATTTTAAAACGAGTCATAAAAAACGCAATTTGCTATGTGAAAACTTCCTTTTCAACTTCTCCTTAACATTTTCAAATCACGAAGACTTCGGGAAATTCTGTTCAAAATACCCTTTTTGGTAGCCTTTTTCAAAATATATTCTGTCTTTATCAAAAAACCGATCAATGCATCACATTATATAGTTCCTAAATAAGAGGATCTGTAAATTGGATGCATTTGAGAGCAAAAATGGATTTAAAAACGAGTCAGAAAAAAACGCAATTTCTTATTTGAACACTTCCTTAAATTTTCAGTCACAGATGATTTCTGAAAATTCTGTTCAAAATACCCTTTTTGGTAGCCTTTTTTGAAATATATTCCGTCTTTATCAAAAAACTGACCAATGCATCACATTATATAGTTCCTAAATAAGAGGATCTGTAAATTGGATGCGTTTGAGAACAAAAATGGATTTAAAAACGAGTCAGAAAAAAACGCAATTTCTTATTTGAATACTTCCTTCAATTTTCAGCCCCGATGATTTCTGAAAATTCTGTTCAAAATACCCTTTTCGGTAGCCTTTTTTGAAATATATTCAGTCTTTATCAAAAAACTGACTAATGTATCACATTATATAGTTCCTAAATAAGAAGATCTGTAAATTGGAAGCGTTTGAGAACAAAAATGGATTAAAAACGAGTTGGAAAAAAACCCAATTTCTTATTTGAATACTTGCTTCAATTTTCAGTCCCGATGACTTTCGGTAATTCTGTTCAAAATACCCTTTTTGGTAGCCTTTTTTGAAATATATTCTGTCTTTATCAGAAAATTGACCAATGCGTCACTTTATACAGTTTCTAAATAAGAGGATCTACCATTTGGATGCGTTTAAAATCAAAAATGAATTTAAAAATGAGTCAGAATATAAGCAGTTTGGATTTGATATTTTTTTCTCCAACTCCTATTTTTGTTTAATTTCTTTTTGCTATACGAGTTAGTCCTATAAAAAACTTGTCAATATAAAATTGTAGATATTATTGATAGGATGCAAAATAAATTTAATCAGATTTGATATCTTAAAAATTGACGGAGTTATGGATTTTTCTCTTTTTTTCAGCGCCCTTTTTCTTTTCGTTTTTAATTTTTTCATCGATAAAACTTGGTCCTATCAAAAACTTGTAAATACAAAAGTTTTAGATAATTTTAAGAACATTTACATAAAATTTAGTTGGACTTGATATCTTGAAAATTGACGAAGTTATGAATTTTTTTTCTCTCAAAATCCCTGTTTTTTTCGCCCCTTGAGCCCACTTCTAAATTTATCAAAAATCTGTCATGCATATACTTTTGGCCCATTTTTAAGAAGTAATATAAACGTTAAACCGATTCGATATCTACTTTAATTAAGAAGTTATGGCGTTTTTTCGGTTTTCACAAAAACGCCCCCTATTCCGACCCCCATGGTCCGATTTTGCCCATTAACGAACTTAGCCAAGATTTTATCCCCTTTGATTTTATGTACAAGTTTGGTGGAGATTGGTCAAGAATTATAGAAGTTATCGTGTCCATAAAAAAGTGAGATATATATATTACAAATTAAAATTTTTTCGCCAAAACTAACCTTTATACTATCTTAATTTTCTTATAATAATATTCCGTACTTACTTCAAATTATTAAATTAAAATCTTGTTTCTAAATCTAATCTGTTAATCCTTATGCAGACGATATAAATTCTTAATTTGCCTTAAAAAACATTATTCCAGTATGCGTAAATTTAAAAAGATGGCTCTAAATTAAAAATATTCTTAATTAAAACTTTATGTCTTAATATTCCAAATAAAACTGATTTCTTCTATGTTTTTATCAACCCTTTTTAAGAAAGTCTTATTAAATTTATTCCAAAACCATACCTTTCAAAAAATATCATTATTTTATTTTATCTATTTATTTATTTTTCCTACGTCAACCTTTGATGTGTGCATATTAATAAATTCATTTCTTTTCTTTTTCTCTTAAAATTAATCATTTATAAAAATCGTCTGCCTAAGATATTTAAAATTCTGAGTCAATTATAAATTGGTTAAATAATATTTTTTTTTTAATAAAGTTATCGTTTGTGGAAAATAATCTCGTAGCTGGACAAGAATTCTGTTTACATAAAAGAATGGTGGTTTGAGGTTACAGAATGTTCCAGAACTTTTTTTTTTAGTTTAAAAAGGTGGAAGTCTCGAGATGAAAAAGAAGATTTCTTGGGTTGCTTCTTCGATGAGGACAGCTCGCTGAAATAATGATGGAATTTTGCAAAAGGAGCTTTTCCTTCCTCATTATTACGAATTTAATAAATGAATTTACAGCAGCCCATGACTAATTATTGGATCTTCTACATTTATTTATTTATTTTGTTTTTTCCCTCGCTTGCCATGACTGTGTGTTTTTTTTAACCAGTGGAAATAATTCGAGTTTCTCCTTAAATCGTCACAACTAATCGAAAAGTCGGACAGGATTAGTTATCTGTGCTGCCTTTTTAATGAATGATATTTAAAGAAAATTGCGATGGAACGAAGAAAAGTATGCTATAGCCGAAGTTCGATTGAAGGACAGCCTATATGGTATTTTCAGCTTGCTAATGAATAGTACTTGCTTCGAGTCTGATGTGGATTTCCTGACGCTTGATGTTGATCTGTGCGCACAAATTTTGATTCAGTATTCATGGTCATAGGAAAATTTTTGAAAATTAATGACTTCAAAGTGGTGAGTATGCGAAAGGTATTTGATGAGGAATTTAATGAAGAATGGATTTTATTGAAGATTTTTCGTGAACTGTAAGTTATTTTATTAAATGTTTTGATTATTATTTCTATTCTATTTATGATTGATGGAAAGTATTTATTATTTATTTATTTATTTATTATTTTATTGATGAGAGTAATTTGAAGTTAATTTATTAATTTACTAATTTATTTATTATTTTATTATTTATTTTATGTTATGGATCTGATATAGTAATTTTGAAAAAATATGTAATTGATAGAAATTATTAACTTTGAAATTTATTGCGAATGATTTTACGATCAGGATTTAATAAAGAAAATAGAAGTGCTTCCTTTATTCTAATGAGTAAGAATCAAAAAATTATGGAAGATCCTAAGTTCGTACCGTTTGACCCGAGTTCTGGAATGAACATTTTGTCGTGGTTAACTTATTTTGATACAACATGTGAAAAGGAGAAGAAAAATCTAGAATGGAAATTTAATTCTATTGCGCAATATCTGAAAGGGGAAGCGCAAAAAATTTATATCAATGACTGTTTAAATTGTACGGATTATGAACAAATTAAGAAAATTTTGATAGAAAGATTCATTCAATTAGACATCCCGAGTTTTTCTGATTTTTCAAATCTGAAATTAGATAATTTAGACAATTTAGAAACTTATTTTCGTAAGAAAGTGGAAATTGGTAGGAAATTACATCTTAGTGAAAATATACTATTACAAGGTTTAACTGATGGTTTAAAACCAGAATTCAAAAACAGTATTATTATAAATCCTCCTAGTAGTACCACCGAATGGTACCGGGTTGTCAAACAATTCGTGGAAGTTTCCACCCCACTAGTTTCAAACCAAGTAATAAATCAACCATCAGCTAGACAAAATTTTCAACCTTTTCAACCAACTAGGCCCTGGATTCAGCCAGTTAGGCCCAATAATACACCTAGAAATTGGATTCCCCAAAGGCAATCTCAGTTTCAAAGACCTAGAGTTTGTCAAAATAATTATATTCAAAATTCATACCCTTCAAGACCTTGTAGGATATGCACAAATAGGGGTGTCAATAATGCTTTTCATTGGGAAAGAGAATGTATTTTTAGGAGTGAGTTGCCATCCTCTGATACTCTTCCAAGTAGCTCACAAAATAATTCTCATAATATTTGACTATTAATTGTGTATGGATGTACAAATAATTATAATTTGCCATGTGTTGTAGATACTGGCTCAACTATTGCAATATTGCCAATTAAATTTGTTAAAAAACTTAATGCTAAAATTGAGACTATACCCTCAGTTACCATTGGTCAGGCAAAAGGATTTTTACATATAAATAAAAAATGTAGTGTTCTTCTAAAAGTGGGTAAAATTAAAAAAAATGTTAACTTTTTAGTATGCAATACAAATTGGGATTATGCTATTTTGGGGTTAAAAGAATGTTCTAAATTTAAATTAACCATAGAATGTAAAAATTGTATTGTAAGGCAGGGAAGGAAAATTATAACTAACAGTATATCCATACATAATGAGAGATCCCTTCATTTCAATACAGTAAATATGGACCAAGTACAACAAAACAGGGATCAATCTAATGAATTTGTAACCTCAGAATATAAAAAAAATATGAAATTAAATACTTGTAATACTGTAGCAATAGATAATTATGATAATGAAACACTGAATGTAAGTAATCATGATATAGAGTTACAATCTACTTGTGGAAATATTGTGAAAAATGAAGACTGTGTTGAATATGATCACGCAATTAATGTGCATCCTGATTATAGAGGTTCCATGACTCTTCAAAAATTTCGCGATAATTCGGATTCAGATTTAACTGGGTAAATAAATTTAATTCAAGATGTAAATTTAAGGGAATTAGTTCATATTTATAGTGATATTTTTGCAAAGCATAAATATGATGTGGGTAGGATTAATATTGAACCACAACGCGTTATACTAAACTCAGACCTACCTACATCTTTGAGGCCCTACCGAACATCTCCTCTAGAAGAAATAGAAATAAAAAACCAAATTCAATCATTGTTAGCAGCCGGACTGATAAAGGAAAGTAATAGCCCCTATTCTGCCCCTGTTACACTAGTTATGAAAAGAGAGGAAGGTAAAAAAACGCGATTATGTATAGACTATAGAAAATTAAACGCAATAATTAAAAATGATGCAGAACCCTTGCCCCGTATCGATGGAATTTTAGATAAATTGAGTAGTGCTCAGTATTTTTCAACTTTGGATTTAGCCTCTGGCTACTGGCACATACCAATACATCCATCCGATACAGAAAAATTAGCATTTGCAACCAATTTTGGACTTTTTGAGTGGCTCGTGCTCCCTTTTGGCATAAAAACGGGCCCTCCCATATTCAATAGAACCATTCGAAGAATCCTTAATAAATATAAAATCGACTTTGCGTGCCACTATTTTGATGATATTATAATTTTCTCTTCCTCATTAGAAGAACATTTAAACCATTTAGCTCAAATTTTTGACATTTTGAGAAATATGTTAATTAATCAATATGTAATTGGATTCATAATATTCTCATACTTTACCCAGATATTATTTATATTTGAAATAGTTAATATGAAATGACAGTATATAAAAAGAAAGATTTGCTTACCTTTACTGGCAAGCCACCCGAAAACAGTAGAGCGTTGCGTTCACCGAGATGTTGCTTATCCGTGCAAAAATTATTATCTAGAGGCGAGATGAAGTGGACACTACCGTATCACTGCTAAGATAATTTTATTTAAATCTTTAAAAAAGATATCACACACACTTGGATATATACTATAAGAAGAGAAAATGTTGATTATATAGGTTAAAAGCACAGGTAACAATAAGGTATATTTATAATAGAAGAGGTGCTTAAATATTATAGTTTTAAAATCAGTTTGAAGATCGCAGCTTGGCTGACAACAACCAGCTTCCGTGACTTCAAACAAGCACACTGATGACGTAGGCGCACGATGAATCTTTCCTGCACAAAGGGGGGAAAGTAAAAATGCAAGATTGCATAAATCCTTTCTTCTCTTGTATCTTTGTGCGTATATTTCAGAGATGGCAAGATATACTGGAAATTTTTGTACTGCTGCCATCTGGTGTATAGATAAAGAGTCTTGATTAATATTTATATCAAAAAGGAGAAAATAAATAGTTCTTTAGTGGTATGTCACAAAACACTTATATCTAGAGAGGTATTCTAACACCCCTGCTTTTTGTGACAAACCGATGAGTGTATAATGTTCATCTGGTTTCTGAGGTATTCGAAGTGAGGTTTTGGCAACGGTTTTGTTAACACGTCAGCCAGCATTAATTTTGATGGGCAATAGGTTATTTTTATAGTTCCGTTCTGGCACAAATGTCTGATATAGTGAAATTTTATTTCTATGTGTTTGGTTTTGCTTTGCGCCTTTTCATTTTCAGAGAGTTTTATGGCTGAAATGTTATCCTCATAGAGGGTAACTGGAAGTTGTTGATTTAGTTCGAGATCAGTTAGTAATTCTAATAGCCATATGGTCTCTTGGCATGCACTGGAGGCGGCAATATATTCCGCCTCTGTAGAAGAGAGTGATACGCAACTTTGCTTTCTTGACAACCACGCTAAGGAGTTATTTCCTAGTTTAAATAAATTTCCTGTGGTGGATTTCCTATCCACCCTGTCGTTACCCCAATCTGCATCACTATAAACTGTTAACACTGGCGGTTTTGACTTGTCAATGACCAACTTTAAATCTTTTGTGGTGAGTAAATATCTGATTAGTTTTTCGACTGCTTGCCAGTCCACCTCTCTGGGTGATTCATTCCTCCTTCCCAGTATATTAACAACCGATGCTATATCGGGTCTAGTTAGGGTCGCGATGTATAACAGCCCCCCAATGGCCTGCCTATATTTTTTGTTATCTCCCAGTAATTTTCCATTTGGGTCTAGGCTGAAATAATTAGTGCTTATAGGTGTATATGTTGGTTTTGCGTCTAACAAATTAAATTTTTCCGCAATTTGCACTATTTTGTTCGTCTGATCTAATTCTAGATTTCCTTTTGCTGTTTCTTTAATATTAATTCCTAGATACTGCGAAACCTTTCCCAGGTTTTTGATTTCGTATTGTTTTGAAAGTTCAGTAAATATTTCGCACGTGTCTTCTTTATCTCCGGCGACCAAGATGTCATCCACATAAACGATTATGTAGACGACTTTTCCATCTTGGACTCTTTTATATAGACATTTGTCTGACGTGCATTCTTTGAAATTTAATTCATTTAGAGATTTGCTTATTTTCAAGTTCCACGCCCTGGCTGCCTGCTTAAGACCGTAAATTGCTTTGTTTAAGCTGCATACTTTATCCTCTTCACCCTTTTTCACATATCCTTCGGGTTGAGCCATATAAACCTCCTCTTCTAGTTCGCCGTGTAAAAAAGCGGTTTTTACGTCTAAGTCAGTTATGTCGAGGTTTTTGTATACTGCTGCGTTTAAGAATGCTCTCAGGGTGGTATGAGCAACTACGGGTGCGTAGGTTTCGTCGTAATCGCTACCATATTTCTGCGCGTATCCCTTAGCAACTAGCCGCGCCTTATATCTTTCTATTGACCCGTTTGCTCCCGTTTTTGCTTTGAACGTCCACTTACACCCAATGACGCATTTTCCTGGTATTGGCTTTATTAGTCTCCAGGTATTATTTTGTTTTAGGGACTCTATTTCCTCATTTGTTGCCTCTATCCATTTATTTTTAGTTTTCACGTCATTGATGTCCTGCAGTTCTGCCCATGACTTTGGCTCCTGAATTTGGCATAAATTTGCACTTATACCGAAACGGTTGGGTGGTACTCCGCGATTTTGCCTTTCCGACCTTCTAAGTTCGGGGGGTTCTTCCGCTGGGGGATTTATTTGATCATGGTCATTTTCTTCTAGTTCAATTAGGATGTTATCCGCGGGTGTTTCGCAATTGTTATTTTCTTTATCAGACTTAAATTCCTCTTGTTTAATTCCATCTTCAAAAAATTTTACGGTTCTGGATATCATTATTTTATTTTCGCCCGTATAAATCCTATAACCTTTGCTTCTGTAATCATAGCCCAACATTATTCCCTCGACGGCTTTCTCGTCTAGTTTTCCCCTTTTAGGCTTATCGATGTAGGCGAATGCCTTACATCCGAAAGTTTTAATATTCGAGAGATCCGGTTTCTTGTTATTCCAAAGCTCGTATGGAGTTAAGTTATTTTCATTCGCTTTCGTTGGCAGTTGATTGAGGAGATATGTGGCGGTGATGACCGCGTCTCCCCAGAATTGTTTGGGTAATTTAGCGTCTGATAACATGGTTCTAGCCATTTCCATTATCGTCCTATTCTTTCTTTCAGAGACACCGTTCTGGGGACTGCAGTAGGGAACGCTTAACTGGCGCTGTATCCCATTCTCGATCAGGTAGTTTTCGAAATCGTCACCTATATATTCTTTTGCGTTGTCGGACCTGATTGCTTTTATTGATCTGCCAAATTTATTTTTCGTCAACGCTATGTATTCCTTTAATTTGATAACGGCTTCTGATTTATGCGCAATTAAGTACGTCATGGTGAACCTGCTATAATCATCCGTAAATGTTATGAAGTATCTTTTACCTCCTATCGTTTCTGTCTGCATAGGGCCGCATATATCTGAGTGTACCAGAGTACAGATTTCTGTACTTCTGTTGGTAGCTGCCTTAGGGTAGGGTAGGACAGAAAGTTTCCCTTGGTGCATCGTATGTCATGTGTGCAATTGTTAATTGTTATCCCTTCAGCTAATTTATGATTGACTATGTATTTGATGTCGTCGAAATTTCTGTGTCCGAGTCTCCGGTGCCACATTGATATGCAGTTTTGATTGTGACAGAATGTTTGAGCGCTTAATGTGTAACCATATTCATCTTTGGGGTTTAACTCATAAAGATTATCATTTAGATTAGCGGTCAAAATTATTTTATTGTCTTTGACAAATAAACATTCGTTTTTCTCAAATATTACCTTTATGTCATTTTCGGTAGCTCTTTTAACCGATAATAAGTTGCTTTTTAGTTCTGGGCAATATAACACGTCCTTAAGTGTAATATATTGTTGTTTGTTTGTTTTCAGTTTAACGTCCCCCATCCCTTGTGAATTTAGCCTTTTTCCGTTAGCAATAGTTATGTTGCCAAAATTACCGGCTGTCAATGTGGCGAAATTTTCTTTCGTGGAGATGACGTGTCTCGTACAACCAGAATCTATTATGTAGGTGTTTGGATCTGTTGTTTGTGTTTGGTTCACCTCTATTAACTCATTTTTGAAATTATTTTCTACTGGGAAGAGAGGAATGGTTGATTCATTGATTGATTCATTTGAATCATCATGTTTGCTAGTTTTGCTGTTAAAACAAAAGTTCGATGAGTCACCAGTAGAGTTGTTTTGTTTTTTAGGGGTATCGGAATTGTTTTTGTAGATTTTCGTTTTATTAGTTTCATATTTTTGATAGTTGATTCTTTGCTGGTTTTTCAATTTATAACATTCCGAACGGTAGTGCCCTTCACGCTGGCAAAACGAGCAATATTTTTTGCTTTTGTTTCCTTTACTGATTGTTTTATAAGCGGTGTCCTTGGGACGGGAGTAAGCATTTTTATTTTCCACTCTATGGGAATATTCATCTAATAACTTATTTTTGACCATTTCGAGATCGAGGTCCTTCTCGTCCCTCGCCTCAATACTAGTTATTAGGGGAGCGTAGGATTGTGGCAGATTGCATAGCATGATTGCCACTACATGAGAATCATTTATATTCTCACCTATAGCTGAAAGCTGATCGCGGAGCGTGAGAATGTTATTGATGTGTTGACTGAGGTCTCCTCCTTCCGGGAGCCTTTGGGAGTAAAATTTCCTCAATAAGAACAGCCTAGAAGATAAATTTTTTTCTTTGATGGACATTTCGCAGTTTCTCCCAGATTTGCTTTGGCGATTTGAGGTTTCGTATGTGCACAATCTGAGAATCCTCAATACATAAGCAGATTGTTGCTTTAGCTTTGGCTGACCTTTTCATGTAGGCATCGTCGGCCGTACTAGGTGGTTCTTCATTGATAAATTTTAAGAGATCGTCTTTAATAAGCAAATTCTCTATCTTAAAGCTCCAATTGGAGTAGTTAGTATCATTCAACTTATCTATAGAACCTATGTCTCTATTTACTGCCATGTTTATTTTAATTTGAGTTAATTATGCTACTCTCTTTATACCTATATGAATATAAATATAGATATATTTCAATCTTTGATGCTCATATAAAGTAATGTTAACTGTGCAATAATATATCAATTAATGTGAGCAATATACATATTTATTTTTACTGGGTATTTAATATTTATGAGTCTCATAATCTTTGAGAAATATGTTAATTAATCAATATGTAATTGGATTCATAATATTCTCATACTTTACCCAGATATTATTTATATTTGCAATAGTTAATATGAAATGACAGTATATAAAAAGAAAGATTTGCTTACCTTTACTGGCAAGCCACCCGAAAACAGTAGAGCGTTGCGTTCACCGAGATGTTGCTTATCCGTGCAAAAATTATTATCTAGAGGCGAGATGAAGTGGACACTACCGTATCACTGCTAAGATAATTTTATTTAAATCTTTAAAAAAGATATCACACACACTTGGATATATACTATAAGAAGAGAAAATGTTGATTATATAGATTAAAAGCACAGGTAACAATAAGGTATATTTATAATAGAAGAGGTGCTTAAATATTATAGTTTTAAAATCAGTTTGAAGATCGCAGCTTGGCTGACAACAACCTGCTTCCGTGACTTCAAACAAGCACACTGATGACGTAGGCGCACGATGAATCTTTCCTGCACAAAGGGGGGAAAGTAAAAATGCAAGATTGCATAAATCCTTTCTTCTCTTGTATCTTTGTGCGTATATTTCAGAGATGGCAAGATATACTGGAAATTTTTGTACTGCTGCCATCTGGTGTATAGATAAAGAGTCTTGATTAATATTTATATCAAAAAGGAGAAAATAAATAGTTCTTTAGTGGTATGTCACAAAACACTTATATCTAGAGAGGTATTCTAACAATTTGCAAACAAGAAAACATTAAACTTAAACTTTCTAAATGCAAATTAGGCCAAAATAAAATCAATTTCTTAGGTTATGAAATCACTAATGGAACTATAACACCAGCAAATGCCAATATTGAAACCATCAAAAATTTAAAACCTCCTTCAAATGTGAAAGAGCTACAACGATTTCAAGGTTCCATTAATGTTTACTATAAATTCATAAATAAATATGCTGAAATTAGATATCCTCTGAACCGATTACTTAAAAAAGACACAATATGGGAATGGAACTCAGAGTGCCAGGAGTCTTTTGAAAAATTAAAAAATTCTTTAATTGCAAAACCCATCCTCAAAATTTATTATCCTAAATTACCTTTACATATGTTTGTAGATGCCTCTCAGATAGCAGTAGGTGCCGTTCTAAAACAACCTGATAAAGAAAATTTCTTACATCCTATTGCTTATCATTCTAGAATTTTGAAGAGTTATGAGCAAAATTATTTCATAACTGAATTAGAATGTTTAGCTATTATAGATACTCTTGACAAATTCTATCATTACTTTCATGATGTCAAGTTTACAATTCATACGGACCACGCATCTCTAGTATGGTTAGTAGTATAGTAATGAGAGTTCCATGCCACCGGGTGCAGGGTGCTGACCTCTAAGAGGGGTTGAAGGTCATCGGGTGCTCGAGCTGTTAGAGGGGGGTGGGGTGAAGGTCATCGTGCAAGGTTAAGATGACGTCATCTTATAGGACGAGTGTGTTTTAGATAAGAATTTTTTTTTTTTTTAATTTTAAGCGGGAATTTTAGGGAGTTAGAATTTTTCTCGGCGTACTATAGTATGAGGGTGTTATTTAAATTTTAATGTGGGGACTTTAAAATTTGCGGTGCACTTTCGTTTTAGATAAGAATTTTTTTTTATTTTAAGCGGGAATTTTAGGGAGTTAGAATTTTTTTCCATACTATAGTACGAAGATATTTTTTTTAATTTTAATGCGGGGACTTTAAAATTTTCGGTGCACTTTAGTTTAAGGATTTATTTTTTTTAATTTATTTTAAGCGGGAATTTTGGGGAGATTGATTTTTTTTTTTTTTTTTTCACTATGCCCTGATTCGAGGACCTTTGATTTTAAGCGGGAGATGATTATTATTTTGTTGTACTCATGTACAAGAGGTATTTATTTATTTATTTTATTTATTAAAATTATTTATTTATTTAATTAATTTTTGAGTGAATTTTATGAAGATAGAAATTTTTAGGGAATCATTTTTTTTATTTTTATTTTATTTTTTTTTATTTCAATGCGGGGACTTTAAAAATTTTCGGTGCACTTTAGTTTAAGGATTTATTTTTTTGATTTTAAGCGGGAATTGATTTTTATTATTTTTTTATTTTTTTCACCGTGTTCTTTGATGAGGGGTTAAGCGGGTATTTGGGGACACAGAATGTTTTTTTTTTCTGTACTATTATACGAGTGGTTTTTAATTTTAATGTGGTGACTTAAAAATTTTCAGTTTGGTATAATTTAAGAGTTTATTTTTTTGATTTTAAGCGGGAATTTTGGGGAGATTGATTTTTTTTTTTTTTTTTTCACCGTGTTTTAAATAAGAGGTTAAGCGGATATTTTGGGGACACAGAATATTTTTTTCTGTACAATTGTACGAGTGGTTTTTAATTTTAATGTGGCAACTTAAAAATTTTAAGTTTAGTGTCATTTAAGAGTTTATTTTTAGATTTTAAGCAGAAATTTTGGGGAGTTTGATTTTTTTTTTTTTCCCACTGTACTCTTACATGATGAGTTAAGCGGGTATTTTGGGGGAAATTATTATTTTAGACTAATCATAGGCGAAGGATATATTTTTTTTTCGGGGGTTGATATTTTAATAAAGAACTAATTAAGAAGGGTTCATTCATGGTGAATTAATGAATTATTTTTTTTAGGAGTAATTTTGTTAAGATTGAATTATTTTTTCATTTTTTGGAGTTTTAAGCGGATATTAATGTTTAATAGGGGGACTTTAATTTTTTTGCAATGAAATTGACGTGTGCTCGTCGATCTAACCGTTCGGAGTTTATAGTTTTCTTCAAATCATGTGTGGATATTGGTTTAGAATTTCTTAGAATGACTTCCACCACCTTTATCTCTATCCATTATCATTAATAACACATGCTGGTAATGGGAATTTGGGAATAACAATTTTGAATATTTATTTAATGAAGGAACTTTAAAATTATTTCGAGTGTTATTTTTAGTCAACTAGGTTATACACTTGATATTTCAGAATAGTTAAAAAATAACTTTAAAATTTGAATGAAAAAATATGTTTCAAAATGGGATTTTACGTGCTAGCATTGAATCGCACTCGTCGCCCTAACGGTTTGGAATGTGTGGTTTTCTTCGAACCTTGGTGAAAATTTAATTGAATTGATTATTATTATTATTTTGTGTGTTGTATGTATGTGTGTGTTGTATGCATGTAGGTGTGTGAATGTATGTTTGTGTGTTGTATGCATGTGTGTGTCTATGTGTTGTATGTATGTGTATGTTGTATGTATGTGTGTATGTGTGTGTATGTATGTGTGTGTTGTATGTATGTACATGTTGAATGTATGTGTGTGTAATTTTTTTTGCCGATAGGTGTGATCTTTAGCTGAAAGTGACCTAGGGTCAAAACTTTTACCCAGGAATCGCCACAGGGAGGCAGATCACATGATTCCCGTATTGCACACATTCACATACATTATTTCGAGCGATATTTTTAGTGAACCATAATATGCAATTGAATTTGTAGAATAATTAAAAAAATAACTTTAAAATTTAAATGAAAGAATGTTTCAAAATGGAATTTTACGTACTAACATTTAATCGCGCTCGTCGGTTTTTACTGTTTGGAGTCTATCATTTTGCTTTAACCTTGGAAAACCTTGCGTTAATAAGGATATTTCAGAAAGACCCACACTTTGGGTACTCTTTTAAACTAATATTTGTAATGAGATGTGTTCGCACGCGTCGGCATAACTGTTTGGAGTATCAACATAAAATCAGCAAATTAATACAAAATATTTCAAATAGTAAGAAAATGATTGATTAAAATCACCAAGTAAGAATAAAAATACTTCAAGCAATGAGAAAATAAATGTTTTAAACCGCCAATTTAACATAAAATATTTCACACAATAAAAAACGAAAGATTAAAATCGCCAACTCAAAATGAAATCTCATGCAATTAGAATAAAAACATAAACAAAAATCGCCAAATTAAAAGATTATTCTTATCTCACAATAAATATTCTGAAAGACCTATTCAAAAATTCTAGTTAAAGTTTTTATTCAGAATTCAAATAAAACTCCTTAAGTTTTGACATGTCACTAAAAATTTAAAGTAAACATTTTTTCAAAGTGTAATTATCAAAGATTAATTTTTCTAATAATTAACTCATGTAAAGATAGTTCAAAATGCAATGATTCACCATTTGCTTTTTAAATCTTAGAACATATTATTTGTGATATAAACATCACGTTATGTAAAAATTATAAATAAATATTAGTAGTTTTAAAATAATTTTTATTCGAATGGGTAGTTTGATAAATTAATAACATTAGAATTTTTTGGATTAAGAAGTAACGATTGAGAAACTAACCATTTCAAAATATTTTCTTGGCATAAATGAATTTAAAAGTATTAAAACCCTTTTCAAAATATTTTTATATGAAAATTATATATATTTTTTTTTCTTAAGAGAAATATTTTACGTGGGTGAAAAAGTGAGAGTCAGTTAATTTATGAATCATTTTAAAATATTGCTTCGCAATAACTTGCTTTGTAAGTATGTTCTTAAACATATTAATATTTAAAAGTTTAGTCATTTTATACATTTTATATACAAATTTTACTTACCAACATATGAATTCGCCTTCATTCCGCATTTTCTTGAAGAATAATTCCTGATAAACTCTTATCAACACTGCATGTTGGTTTGAATCACTAGCAAGTTAAGACAGGTATGATATGAGTAATCGTTGGGATTTCCCCAAAGAGGTGAAGTCATTCTTATCAAATCCTATTCTGAATGAGAAATATTTCAATTGCAATTAACTTCAGATTTTCTTATTTAATAATTATTTTTTTAATTTGCAAATTTTAATTAATGTTTTAGTGAAATTACCTTTAAGATTTTAATTTTTTTTTAATTGCTTATACTATTTCAAACATGTACATTCTTATTTGTAAATACAAAATCATAAAAAACATATTTGAATGATTTTATTATTATTATTGTTAGACATTATATTTGAAAATCATTTAAACCTTTAGCTTTTATTATTATTATTACTTAGATATTAAGAAGTGACGAAGACCTGTAGAATTAATCTCATCTTGAAACTGATTAATATTCGAAGAAAAATTTATTCTGTTATCTTTTAATTTACCAAACATATATCTTAATATTCATTAACACACTTCTTATTTAATGAATAATATATTTGATGAATAATATATTTTATAATATATATGAGATTTTAATCTTTTTTTAAAAAAATTGGGTTATGTTATTTCATACACATACGTTCTTATTCGAAAATTGAAAACCATAAAAAACATCGTTGGATGATTTTTTTTAATTAGACATTGTATTGGAAAAGCATTAAAACCTTTCATTTTTATCCCATTTAGACATCAAAAAGTGACGAAGATCTGACTGCTTCGCAAAGACTTAAAACTAGTGATTTGATGAGTCATACTTTCTGTGGGTTGTTTTCAATTTTGGAATTATCTTAATTAATTACCAATCTTCTCATTTTTTTAAACACCACACTAATCATTGCCCCCATTACTTAATCACGTAAATATAATTTATAAAGTTTATAATTATCAGTTTTATACTAACATTTGAGACCTATACGTATGTGTTGTATTAATTCTTTTAGTTTAATTCATACAAATTTTAACTTAAGCATCCTGTGCTAGTTTTCATACATTTATTATCACATCACTTGATAGAATTTCTTGCGATGTTTTAGAAATAATAGATATTTAATTTTTTTTTTAATTAGTTAATAACATGAAAAAAATTTAATTGCTTTTTAACATGAATCTTTTAAGAAAAACATATTTGATTCTGAAACATTAAATTTAAAAAACTAATTCTTAAGAATATGACTTGATGCAATTTACTCATTTTAAACAAGTTAACTTTACTACTTGACGGAAATATATTCAAACGCAAAACGATTTAACTTTCACATTTTTAAAGTTAATTATATAATATACTAACATTTAATTATAATAGGTATAATTTTATTAAAAATACTGAATAAAATAAAATTTATACTTTAAAAAAATATATTATAACACCATTTAAAAATATTAAACAACAACAACAAACTTGTAATTAAGAGATGAATAAATATAAATGTATGAATCACACAATAATTAAAAGAAATACTTAATCATTCATAAAAAATTCTTCCCTTGAATATTCACATGTATGTTAGTAAAAATATAACACTAAAGTTTTCAAAAAGATTATAAGCGTGTCCAAATCAACAAAAAAAATTGAGTATTAAATATCGAATAATGGATATGCACTTTTTATACTCACATCTTACAATGTAATTAGTAACCAAATGTAATGATTTTTAAGCATGCCTTCTTAAATTTTTTTTCAATGAAAGACTATCACAGTTGAATATTTAGATTTCTCTTCATAACTTTATGGAGAAATATATAATGTATACCACACGATTTCATTAAATGAATCACAATACAATTCAAACTTCTCATTTTCAATGTTTTATATATACTAGTGTTTATCAAATAGGTGTTTATTCTGAACAATCATTACTTAGTATATTGATGAAAAGTTTGTGTTGAACGGTTTTTAACTCAAATGGTGTGAGAGAAGGATATATTAGGACAGAAGTTATTAAATATAGAGTCTTTAAAGTTTATACCCGTGCAAGAATTGGCATTTCAAGAAATAAAGTTGTGTCATATTTGAAAGCATTCTTTATATTCGAAACGCGCACGTGATCACGATCACATCACTGAAGAGTATAGAGAAGCTGTTTATGTTGTATATAATTTGAATTTTCATTAACACAATATTATAATCGAAGTTTTTCGACAGTTTGAAAAGTTATGATGCACAACGTCTACACACATTAACACAGAATAAGATTAGCCTATGCCCTTTCGATGATAAGCGTTATTTGCAGGAAAGATGGAGTAACATAACATTTTCTTGGTAATTTTACTCGCAGGTTTCGAAACCACAAACATCTGATCATACTTCTCATTATTAACACGCGACGCTAACCATTGGTCCATTAAAGCCCGTAATTTAGTAACTAAAAAGTAAGAAAGATCATCGAAAGTGATTACTTCACACATGCAAAAATAATTTTTATTGTGACTTATCAGTTAAAAATCATGAAGAAAAGAAAAAAATCACATATGTTTTGGAATACTTTGAGATTTTATGAGTCACTTCATCAGTTAAATAGACATATCTACTTCTTATGAATCACTACTTATGCTTAAATTTTCAAAGACTTGCTTTTATGAAATGTATTATATTTTAGTTTATCAGTGATAGTGTGATTACTTGTTAATAATTTTAACGTTATTAAAAAAATTTAAAAAAATCAAATGTTAATAATTAATTTAAAAAAAAATACAAGTCACTATTAAAGGTTTGAACAAATTATTAAAATAATTTTACAAAACTTTTCAAATTATTTAAAAATGTTTCACTAATATTTAGTAATCGTCAAATTTTAATGTCGATAATCATTTATGTGACTTAGGTTTTCTGTTTTAACTGTTAAGTTATTAGATTCCCCCTTCAAGTGCATCTCACTGATATGTTTTCAACAACCAACCACCCAACTTTTTTTTTCGTAATCAACTATTTATTTACCCTAACAACCAACTATTTATTTACCCTAACAACCTACTATTTATTTATCCTAGCAGCCAAAAAGCTTTTATCGTCACATGAACAAAATTTTTAAGATGAAAGATTTGTCATTTTTATTCGAAAAAAAAAAACAATGACTTGTGTAATAAATTTTTTCCTTACTTAAATGAAACCTTCGCATGTGTATGGTAAAACTTGGAAAATTTCATTTAATGCACAAATTTAAAGTTAACCGGCAAGGTCTTCACACATCTTTTAGTATTTTACTAACATTTTACCAAATATCTTTAGAAAACAACAGAATTTTAAATATTTATTTTAATAAAAATTCTCTTTTGTAAGTGGCATTACTAAACTTACTTGAAAAATTAACTTGGCAAAGCAGGTTTTCACTGTTTCAACTTAGTAATATTCATAAGTTTTATATCAAAATCAACTTGTTTGGTTATGTCCCAGCATGGTTTTATAAAATCTATCGAAAAAGACTTTAATATTAATGTTTAAAATTAATGTTTAATATTAATGTTTAATTTTCATGCATAATTAAATTAAAATAGTTTAATAATAAAGACACATTTAACATTCTGTACTCACCTAATCCATCACCATCGCAAAACTACGTCCAACACACTCCAGGGTTTAGGAAGAAATGTTAATTAAACTAATTAATAAGAATAAATAATTTAATTAATTAATCTTATTAATTAGTTAATTAATAATAATAAGAATGATTAAAGTACTTCATAAATGAATTTTTATAAGAACCAATCTAGAATACATAGCGCTAGTCACGTGGTATACATCACGTGATCAGTTGACACATGTTCTGTGACGTCACATATCTTAAGATAAGATTATCTGATAACATTTTCTGATAAGGACTTTGAATTTTTTTCATTTCTTCCTAAACCCTGGAGTGTGTTGGACGTAGTTTTGCGATGGTGATGGATTAGGTGAGTACAGAATGTTACATGTGTCTTTATTATTAAACTATTTTAATTTAATTATGCATGAAAATTAAACATTAATATTAAACATTAATTTTAAACATTAATATTAAAGGTCTTTTTCGATAGATTTTATAAAACCATGCTGGGACATAACCAAACAAGTTGATTTTGATATAAAACTTATGAATATTACTAAGTTGAAACTGTGAAAACCTGCTTTGCCAAGTTAATTTTTCAAGTAAGTTTAGTAATGCCACTTACAAAAGAGAATTTTTATTAAAATAATTATTTAAAATTCTGTTGTTTTCTAAAGATATTTGGTAAAATACTAAAAGATGTGTGAAGACCTTGCCGGTTAACTTTAAATTTGTGCATTAAATGAAATTTTCCAAGTTTTACCATACACATGCGAAGGTTTCATTTAAGTAAGGAAAAAATTTATTACACAAGTCGTTGTTTTTTTTTTTTTTTCGAATAAAAATGACAAGTCTTTCATCTTAAAAATTTTGTTCATGTGACGATAAAAGCTTTTTGGCTGCTAGGATAAATAAATAGTAGGTTGTTAGGGTAAATAAATAGTTGGTTGTTAGGGTAAATAAATAGTTGATTACGAAAAAAAAAAGTTGGGTGGTTGGTTGTTGAAAACATATCAGTGAGATGTACTTGAAGGGGGAATCTAATAACTTAACAGTTAAAACAGAAAACCTAAGTCACATAAATGATTATCGACATTAAAATTTGACGATTACTAAATATTAGTGAAACATTTTTAAATAATTTGAAAAGTTTTGTAAAATTATTTTAATAATTTGTTCAAACCTTTAATAGTGACTTGTATTTTTTTTAAATTAATTATTAACATTTGATTTTTTTAAATTTTTTTAATAACGTTAAAATTATTAACAAGTAATCACACTATCACTGATAAGCTAAAATATAATACATTTCATAAAAGCAAGTCTTTGAAAATTTAAGCATAAGTAGTGATTCATAAGAAGTAGATATGTCTATTTAACTGATGAAGTGACTCATAAAATCTCAAAGTATTCCAAAACATATGTGATTTTTTTTCTTTTCTTCATGATTTTTAACTGATAAGTCACAATAAAAATTATTTTTGCATGTGTGAAGTAATCACTTTCGATGATCTTTCTTACTTTTTAGTTACTAAATTACGGGCTTTAATGGCCCAATGGTTAGCGTCGCGTGTTAATAATGAGAAGTATGATCAGATGTTTGTGGTTTCGAAACCTGCGAGTAAAATTACCAAGAAAATGTTATATTACTACATCTTTCCTGCAAATAACGCTTATCATCGAAAGGGCATAGGCTAATCTTATTCTGTGTTAATGTGTGCAGACGTTGTGCATCATAACTTTTCAAACTGTCGAAAAACTTCGATTATAATATTGTGTTAATGAAAATTCAAATTATATACAACATAAACAGCTTCTCTATACTCTTCAGTGATGTGATCGTGATCACGTGTGCGTTTCGAATATAAAGAATGCTTTCAAATATGACACAACTTTGTTTCTTGAAATGCCAATTCTTGCACGGGTATAAACTTTAAAGACTCTATATTTAATAACTTCTGTCCTAATATATCCTTCTCTCACACCATTTGAGTTAAAAACCGTTCAACACAAACTTTTCATCAATATACTAAGTAATGATTGTTCAGAATAAACACCTATTTGATAAACACTAGTATATATAAAACATTGAAAATGAGAAGTTTGAATTGTATTGTGATTCATTTAATGAAATCGTGTGGTATACATTATATATTTCTCGATAAAGTTATGAAGAGAAAGCTAAATATTCAACTGTGATAGTCTTTCATTGAAAAAAAATTTAAGAAGACATGCTTAAAAATCATTACATTTGGTTACTAATTACATTGTAAGATGTGAGTATAAAAAGTGCATATCCATTATTCGATATTTCATACTCAATTTTTTTTGTTGATTTGGACACGCTTATAATCTTTTTGAAAACTTTAGTGTTATATTTTTACTAACATACATGTGAATATTCAAGGGAAGAATTTTTTATGAATGATTAAGTATTTCTTTTAATTATTGTGTGATTCATACATTTATATTTATTCATCTCTTAATTACAAGTTTGTTGTTGTTGTTTAATATTTTTAAATGGTGTTATAATATTTTTTTTAAAGTATAAATTTTATTTTATTCAGTATTTTTAATAAAATTATACCTATTATAATTAAATGTTAGTATATTATATAATTAACTTTAAAAATGTGAAAGTTAAATCGTTTTGCGTTTGAATATATTTCCGTCAAGTAGTAAAGTTAACTTGTTTAAAATGAGTAAATTGCATCAAGTCATATTCTTAAGAATTAGTTTTTTAAATTTAATGTTTCAGAATCAAATATGTTTTTCTTAAAAGATTCATGTTAAAAAGCAATTAAATTTTTTTCATGTTATTAACTAATTTAAAAAAAAAAATAAATATCTATTATTTCTAAAACATCTCAAGAAATTCTATCAAGTGATGTGATAATAAATGTATGAAAACTAGCACAGGATGCTTAAGTTAAAATTTGTATGAATTAAACTAAAAGAATTAATACAACACATACGTATAGGTCTCAAATGTCAGTATAAAACTGATAATTATAAACTTTATAAATTATATTTACGTGATTAAGTAATGGGGGCAATGATTAGTGTGGTGTTTAAAAAAATGAGAAGATTGGTAATTAATTAATATAATTCCAAAATTGAAAACAACCCACAGAAAGTATGACTCATCAAATCACTAGTTTTAAGTCTTTGCGAAGCAGTCAGATCTTCGTCACTTTTTGATGTCTAAATGGGATAAAAATGAAAGGTTTTAATGCTTTTCCAATACAATGTCTAATTAAAAAAAATCATCCAACGATGTTTTTTATGGTTTTCAATTTTCGAATAAGAACGTATGTGTATGAAATAACATAACCCAATTTTTTTAAAAAAAGATTAAAATCTCATATATATTATAAAATATATTATTCATCAAATATATTATTCATTAAATAAGAAGTGTGTTAATGAATATTAAGATATATGTTTGGTAAATTAAAAGATAACAGAATAAATTTTTCTTCGAATATTAATCAGTTTCAAGATGAGATTAATTCTACAGGTCTTCGTCACTTCTTAATATCTAAGTAATAATAATAATAAAAGCTAAAGGTTTAAATGATTTTCAAATATAATGTCTAACAATAATAATAATAAAATCATTCAAATATGTTTTTTATGATTTTGTATTTACAAATAAGAATGTACATGTTTGAAATAGTATAAGCAATTAAAAAAAAATTAAAATCTTAAAGGTAATTTCACTAAAACATTAATTAAAATTTGCAAATTAAAAAAATAATTATTAAATAAGAAAATCTGAAGTTAATTGCAATTGAAATATTTCTCATTCAGAATTGGATTTTATAAGAATGACTTCACCTCTTTGGGGAAATCCCAACGATTACTCATATCATACCTGTCTTAACTTGCTAGTGATTCAAACCAACATGCGGTGTTGATAAGAGTTTATCAGGAATTATTCTTCAAGAAAATGCGGAATGAAGGCGAATTCATATGTTGGTAAGTAAAATTTGTATATAAAATGTATAAAATGACTAAACTTTTAAATATTAATATGTTTAAGAACATATACTTTCAAAGCAAGTTATTGCGAGGCAATATTTTAAAATGATTCATAAATTAACTGACTCTCACTTTTTCACCCACGTAAAATATTTCTCTTAAAAAAAATATATATTTAATTTTCATATAAAAATATTTTGAAAAGGGTTTTAATACTTTTAAATTCATTTATGCCAAGAAAATATTTTGAAATGGTTAGTTTCTCAATCGTTACTTCATAATCCAAAAAATTCTAATGTTATTAATTTATCAAACTACCCATTCGAATAAAAATTATTTTAAAACTACTAATATTTATTTATAATTTTTACATAACGTGATGTTTATATTACAAATAATATGTTCTAAGATTTAAAAAGCAAATGGTGAATCATTGCATTTTGAACTATCTTTACATGAGTTAATTATTAGAAAAATTAATCTTTGATAATTACACTTTGAAAAAATGTTTACTTTAAATTTTTAATGACATGTCAAAACTTAAGGAGTTTTATTTGAATTCTGAATAAAAACTTTAACTAGAAATTTTGAATAGGTCTTTCAGAATATTTATTGTGAGATAAGAATAATCTTTTAATTTGGCGATTTTTGTTTATGTTTTTATTCTAATTGCATGAGATTTCATTTTGAGTTGGCGATTTTAATCTTTCGTTTTTTATTGTGTGAAATATTTTATGTTAAATTGGCGGTTTAAAACATTTATTTTCTCATTGCTTGAAGTATTTTTATTCTTACTTGGTGATTTTAATCAATCATTTTCTTACTATTTGAAATATTTTGTATTAATTTGCTGATTTTATGTTGATACTCCAAACAGTTATGCCGACGCGTGCGAACACATCTCATTACAAATATTAGTTTAAAAGAGTACCCAAAGTGTGGGTCTTTCTGAAATATCCTTATTAACGCAAGGTTTTCCAAGGTTAAAGCAAAATGATAGACTCCAAACAGTAAAAACCGACGAGCGCGATTAAATGTTAGTACGTAAAATTCCATTTTGAAACATTCTTTCATTTAAATTTTAAAGTTATTTTTTTAATTATTCTACAAATTCAATTGCATATTATGGTTCACTAAAAATATCGCTCGAAATAATGTATGTGAATGTGTGCAATACGGGAATCATGTGATCTGCCTCCCCGTGGCGATTCCTGGGTAAAAGTTTTGACCCTAGGTCGCTTTCAGCTAAAGATCACACCTATCGGCAAAAAAAATTACACACACATACATTCAACATGTACATACATACAACACACACATACATACACACACATACACACATACATACAACATACACATACATACAACACATAGACACACACATGCATACAACACACATACATTCACACACCTACATGCATACAACACACACATATATACACATACATACAACACACAAAATAATAATAATAATCAATTCAATTAAATTTTCACCAAGGTTCGAAGAAAACCACACATTCCAAACCGTTAGGGCGACGAGTGCGATTCAATGCTAGCACGTAAAATCCCATTTTGAAACATATTTTTTCATTCAAATTTTAAAGTTATTTTTTAACTATTCTGAAATATCAAGTGTATAACCTAGTTGACTAAAAATAACACTCGAAATAATTTTAAAGTTCCTTCATTAAATAAATATTCAAAATTGTTATTCCCAAATTCCCATTACCAGCATGTGTTATTAATGATAATGGATAGAGATAAAGGTGGTGGAAGTCATTCTAAGAAATTCTAAACCAATATCCACACATGATTTGAAGAAAACTATAAACTCCGAACGGTTAGATCGACGAGCACACGTCAATTTCATTGCAAAAAAATTAAAGTCCCCCTATTAAACATTAATATCCGCTTAAAACTCCAAAAAATGAAAAAATAATTCGATCTTAACAAAATTACTCCTAAAAAAAATAATTCATTAATTCACCATGAATGAACCCTTCTTAATTAGTTCTTTATTAAAATATCAACCCCCGAAAAAAAATATATCCTTCGCCTATGATTAGTCTAAAATTATAATTTCCCCCAAAATACCCGCTTAACTCATCATGTAAGAGTACAGTGGGAAAAAAAAAAAATCAAACTCCCCAAAATTTCTGCTTAAAATCTAAAAATAAACTCTTAACTGACCCTAAACTTAAAATTTTTAAGTTGCCACATTAAAATTAAAAACCACTCGTACAATTGTACAGAAAAAAATATTCTGTGTCCCCAAAATATCCGCTTAACCTCTTATTTAAAACACGGTGAAAAAAAAAAAAAAAAAAAAAAAAAAAAATCAATCTCCCCCAAAATTCCCGCTTAAAATCAAAAAAATAAACTCTTAAATTATACCAAACTGAAAATTTTTAAGTCACCACATTAAAATTAAAAACCACTCGTATAATAGTACAGAAAAAAAAAACATTCTGTGTCCCCAAATACCCGCTTAACCCCTCATCAAAGAACACGGTGAAAAAAAAAAAAAAAAAAATCAATCTCCCTAAAATTCCCGCTTAAAATCAAAAAAATAAATCCTTAAACTAAAGTGCACCGAAAATTTTTAAAGTCCCCGCATTGAAAAAAAAAAAAAAAAAAAAAAAAAAAAAAAAAAAATGATTCCCTAAAAATTTCTATCTTCACAAAATTCACTCAAAAATGAATTAAATAAATAAATAATTTTAATAAATAAAATAAATAAATAAATACCTCTTGTACATGAGTACAACAAAATAATAATCATCTCCCGCTTAAAATCAAAGGTCCTCGAATCAGGGCATAGTGAAAAAAAAAAAAAAAAAATTCAATCTCCCCAAAATTCCCGCTTAAAATAAATTAAAAAAATAAATCCTTAAACTAAAGTGTACCGAAAATTTTAAAGTCCCCGCATTAAAATTAAAAAAAACATCATCGTACTATGGTATGGAAAAAAATTCTAACTCCCTAAAATTCCCGCTTAAAATAAAAAAAAATTCTTATCTAAAACGAAAGTGCACCGCAAATTTTAAAGTCCCCACATTAAAATTTAAATAACACCCTCATACTATAGTACGCCGAAAAAAATTCTAACTCCCTAAAATTCCAGCTTAAAATTAAAAAAAAAAATTCTTATCTAAAACACACTCGTCCTATAAGATGACGTCATCTTAACCTTGCACGATGACCTTCACCCCACCCCCCTCTAACAGCTCGAGCACCCGATGACCTTCAACCCCTCTTAGAGGTCAGCACCCTGCACCCGGTGGCATGGAACTCTCATTACTATACTACTATGGTTAAAGAGTGTTAAAAACTTAAGAGGTAGGCTTTTTAGATGGTCGCTCAAACTTAGTATGTTTGATTATGAGATAAAATATGAAAAGGGTTCAACAAATGTCGAAGCAGACATGTTGTGACGAAATCCTGTTTGTCATTTTAATCAACATATTAGTTTATTGCTAGATAGGAAAGAAATTATAGAGATGCAAGACAAAGACAATGTTTGTGACAAAAAATATAAAAAAGAGAATGGAATTATTATAGTTCAGAAAAAGGGATTCAAAAAAATTGTTGTACCAATGTCATTAAGAAAAAAATTACTCCATATTGCTCATAATAATTTTGGACATTTAGGGATTCAAAAAATGCTTAATTTAATATCTCCCAACTATTATTGGCCTAATATGACAATAGACATTACAGAATTTGTTAAACATTGCGATACCTGTCAGAAAAATAAAAAACCAAAACAGAAAAGATTCGGCTTATTACAAGCTATGCCAGCAACAGTTCAACCTTTTGAATGTCTTTCTATTGATACTGTTGGTGGATTTAACTATTACAACTCAACAAAAAAATTCTTACACATAATAATAGATCATGCAACTAGATTTGTTTGGGCTTTTCCCTCCAAAAATGTTACCACTGAAACATACACTAACTGTTTAAAACAAATTTTCAATATCAAAGCACCTCAAAAAATACTTAGTGACAGGCATAAATCTTTCAGATCTCCAAGATTTAAGAAATTCCTTAGAAATCATCATGTTCAACATCGTTTTACATCCGCACATCATCCTCAGACCAATGGAAAGGTAGAGCGCGTTAATCAGACTATAGTTACCAGGCTTAAATGTAAAGTTAATTCCACTTCTTCTAAAATACCTTGGACTAGATTATTAAACCAAATCATCGAAGAATACAACAATACGCCCCATTCTATCACCAAGTTCCCACCTGCCTATTTATTTTATGGTCAATTGCCTTATGAATCTCCTTTAAAACAAAACTATTACCCATCAGTAGACAAAGCCCTCAAAATTGCGAAAGCGCGAACTCAGGAATTTCACCTTAAAAGTAAAAGGCTCTATGATCGAAATTTTGTCGAATGCCCATTAAAAATACAAGACTCTGTAATTTATGAAGAATTTAAATACCCTAACACTCGAAAATTAGAACATACTTTCTCTGGACCATACAAAATTATAAATAAACTTTCTGATGTAACTTATGAAATAGATAAATTTAATTATGAGACAGGACAGAATTCCGTTATTGTGCATGTTTCTAAATTAAGACCCTATTTTTCACCAGAAGATTTTAAACTGTTTCATGAGCAACCCAAAAAACAAACAAAACCTCAGATACAATCACAATCACTAGATCAAACTAAAGTCAAGACAGTAGATTAAGTTTTAATTTTTATTCTTTAAATAGTTTATCACCATAATTTTCAACATTAGCAGGTATGTTCTTGGAGGCCTACAACAATATTACTTGTTTTTGGGAGTTTTTGGGGTTAAATTGGGCTCCTTATGCAGGCATAAGGTGAACATTTTTATTGTAAAAGCTTTCAAATTGATGTTGATAAATTAATTTTAAGGGTGTTTAAGTCTAACTATATTTACTCATGTATTTGACATTAGTATTATTCTATTTATTCCGCAGATATTTATGTTATAACAGTTATAAAATCTAATGATTCTACTCAAACCTATAACATAATATGTGATTTTCAGTGATTGTGAAAACTACAGATATTAAGAGTTTTTCAGAAAAGCACACTATTTTTATTTCTATTTCTCAATTAAGAATGACACCTTTTATTCCTATTTGTATTTTATTATTAAAGTTTATAAACCATGTGTAGATAAAACATTATTCTACATTTGGCATTTGAAAACTTATAACCAAATTTGACAATTTTGTAAAAGAGTATCAGAGAGGAATTATTGTAAGGAAATACTGGTTGAGAGTCCATTTTCTAAATAGTTAGATTTAATTTTATTTGGATTTTGGAATTATTATGATTTTTTTTATTTATACTTTCGGCTAGCAAAAAATACTTTCTTATGCTATTAGAAGATAAGAAAATTATTTAGTTGCTATGTAATTATTTTTATCCTCAACCAATATTTTCCCTATCAATAATAAACAAATAGTGATATTTTCTTTTGATTATACTCTTGTTTTACTATTATTATTATTATTATGATTTCTATAATGAAATTTAGTATTAATTATACTCTTATTGAAAAATATTAGGATATGGAGTCTTATTATACTATTACTTATTATTGTTGTTATTGTTATTATTTAAATTTTTCTATATTATTTATTATTAAATATTGAGAGTGATGCTATTTATTATTGAAAAATTGATATATTACTGAAAGATGTTGGATCCAACATAACATTAAAACCAAAGATTAAACTAGGTTTGAAGATTTTTAATTAAAGAGACTGTATTCAGAGAACATTGGAAAAGACTCTTTTATATATACTATTGAAAGACTTGTTTCATTTAAAGGACTTATTTAAAATAAACTATGCATTAAGTCATTGTAATTATTTAAACTTCCATGAGAACGAATTTTTATTGTTTTTATTATATTTTTATCTCTTGCTTATTAATATTCATAACTTATTTACTGTTATTATATGTATTATCTCCTATGCACTTACAAATGGTAAGTGATGTTGTAACATTATTGTATTTCTTTCAGGGAAATGCTCCGACCTAAATTTAATTCAGAATTATTTTCTCTTAACTATTTTATTTTAATCGCTAATATTTTTTATATTGTGTTAATTTTCTTTTCTTCCATCTCTTGGCTTCCTGAGTTTGACAGTTTTATTCCAAAATTTAACTTTTCTAAATTATTATATTTCTGTTGTCTGAACTTGTAGTTTTATTTAACTATCAATTTCATACAAAGTCTTGGGGAGGGGGGATAATATTACAAATTTAAAATTTTTTCGCCAAAACTAACCTTTATACTATCTTAATTTTCTTATAATAATATTCCGTTACTTACTTCAAATTATTAAATTAAAATCTTGTTTCTAAATCTAATCTGTTAATCCTTATGCAGACGATATAAATTCTTAATTTGCCTTAAAAAACATTATTCCAGTATGCGTAAATTTAAAAAGATGGCTCTAAATTAAAAATATTCTTAATTAAAACTTTATTTCTTAATATTCCAAATAAAACTGATTTCTTCTATGTTTTTATCAACCCTTTTTAAGAAAGTCTTATTAAATTTATTCCAAAACCATACCTTTCAAAAAATATCATTATTTTATTTTATCTATTTATTTATTTTTCCTACGTCAACCTTTGATGTGTGCATATTAATAAATTCATTTCTTTTCTT
>OZ025296.1:165854500-165899500 GCA_964019185.1 Maratus speculifer | reverse complement strand
TTCATTTACAGGGCGACACAAAAGTATTCCGTTACATAATTCTATAGGGGGAAACACTGTTTGAAGTGAGTCTTAATACTATTAAATTATTTCCCATTTTTTGAAAATGATATTTGTTTCTGAAGTTTATTACAAGTTACTTCTTGTATAATAGGAAACAGATAATATTTACAGGGACACAACTATTTCGGTCGCTATACTATATCCGATATACAGTATATTATTACACCAAGATCTGAATATTTTTAAAACTTTGTTATAGTACGAACGCACCTCATTTGCTATGTTTGACGTGCGATTCCTAACTTATTGAGAGAAATTTAGTCATACACCCGCTTAAGGGGCTTCCAGTGCTCTTGTAAGCCTTGTTAATGTTCTTATTGTATTTCAAACATTATTATTTTGAGATCTTCAATAAAACGACATTTCTTTAATAATAAATAAAAAAAGCTATTAATAATAAATAATAATTAAAAAAACTGAAATTTGATTTGGGTTGACGATGAGATTAAATTATAGGGTGGGTTTTTACCCCATGAGCTAATGTGAATTGGAGCTACTGAAATTATGGGAATAGGATATAAAGTATGGGAATAAATAAAATTAAACTAAATGTTTAATTTTTTATAATACAAAATAACTATTTAATTTTTTTGTATACTTAAAAGTATAAAACGTATGAAAATTAATAAAATTAATATTATTATTATTTTATTTTAATAATATAAAACAACTATAGAATTTTAATTAAATTTTAATTAACTAAATAAGTATGTTATTTTGTAATAAATTGGATCAATAAATATATACTAAACAAGAAAGGCACTAAGTGAATTCAACTCTCTTTCAGTAATGACAATTCTTTAATAATGTCATATATGAAATGTGCAGAACTCAGTGCGACTAACTTCATTTTTTTAGAAATGTAAGTAATGAATGAAACGAAATTTTTCTTTATATTTTCACAATGCTTATGAATTACCCTTGATTATAAGACAATTAATAAGCATAATCAAAATATAATAAAAAAATAATAGTTTTTTTAAGATAAATAACTTTAAATGTTTTAAAATCAGCATTTTTACAAATAGACTTGAAAATAAAAACAGCATGAATATTAAATGGTGCATGAAATGCCACAAAGTTTAAAAACTATACAAACATTTTAATCGTTTTCATCAATCATCATTTTTATTTGATGGAGTTAATCAAATTAACTTGCAAACGCCTCATATACCAAGATGATAAAAAAATTTTCGATCCTTTCCATAGATATTCCTTCTTTTAAATACCACGTTTTCTAAACAGTAATCTTCGAGATACACTTTTCTTTCAAATGCTGTACCAATCTAGATTATTATTTGGAAAAAGTGGTACTAAAAGTGCACCAGTGTCGCATTTCTGTATCAGTCCTTTTTAACAAATGTCGATTTCTAGAAGTTGTTATTCATTAGCACCTGGCGTTACTTTTTTAGAATGCTTCGGATTTTTATAAATATGTATAATTCTCTTCTTTTTAATAATATTAAAATTATATTAAATAATTACAGTAATTTCGGGTAACTTAGATCCCCATTTTCTCTATTTTCATATGCCACACTCTCAGTTTAAGGGTCCTGTGCCTGCCCGCGAAGACACTTGAGAGCTAATGCTATTCCTACGGGGAGGCATTTTTCAGAACCGGTTCAGAAAGTGAAAGTAACTAAAAGTGAATATTTTTGCAAATAAAAAAGAATAATAAAAGAATTGATAAAAGAATAATTGATAAAAGAGAAGAAATGATGAACGAGAAAATGACTATAAAAAACTAAGAAATGCTTATGATAAAATCAATAAAAAATGAATTTTTATCCTGGTTCAAAGTTACCCAGCCGATTAGGGTAACTTTGCACAATATGTTAAATATCATTTAAAATAATTAATTATTAAAAGAAAGAGTAATATAGTTAGGATGAACCCTTCAAAATGCTTTCAGATATATAAAGACACCTAATTTACATTTCCCAACATAACAAGATTTGTATAATTTATGATACTATAACAAATATTATGCATAAAAAAGGTGGAAAAAGAAACTCATGAATATCTAGAAATAAAATAGAGCTATTTATTGTTCATATAAAACATAAAAATGCAGTGAAAAACAATTTGCAATGATCAACTCAATAATATATCCATAGTTTCATGAATGCATACTAGTATTATTCAAACGAGACTAAAAAGTGTTGAATGTATGAAATGTCCGCCCAAATAACGCTTTTAAATGAATTTTGTGTATTTTACTCATATTTGTGAAATTATTTACATGCTATATCTAATGCACACTTTCGGTATTTATATAAGATATATGCAAATATAGAGAATTTTTGATGCAAATATAGAGAATTTCAAGCCTATTTTTTATGCATTTTTGTAATAGGCAAATATGCATATTCCCATATTTAAAACTTTTGCCTTTTATCAAATAAATGCACAAACTTTTAAGCGTTATGTTTTTTGATATTTTTTCGGTTCGTTTTGTAACATTTTAAAATGATTTTACCAAAAAAAAAAAAAAAAAAAAAAAAAAAATTGGAGAAAACAAAAATTTAGATTTAAATATGATGGTTAAATATACGAATCTAAAATTACAGCTTACTCCGCAAAGCAGTTTGTGAGTTATAAAAGTTAAAATATACATAAAAATTACTTAAAAGGATTTAGAAAGATGTTATATACCCCGAGATCTTTCAAACGCACACGCGTTGATGTTCAAGGGGAAAAATGGTAACTGATTGTAAAATACGAAAATACACTCAAGACCTGATAAAGCAGTACACATGTGCAAGTGAAATTTAGTTCACCGCTCCAGAAAAGAGGGGGTGGCAGGAAAAACCATTAAATCATACATTTGTGCAACTTTGTGAGAGATTGAGATATGCATTACAAAAGTATAATATGAAATAAAATAGCTAGTCCTCAAAAAAAAAAAAAAAAAAAAAAAAAAAAAATAAAAAAAAAAAATAAAAAAAAAAATTGAAAGATTTGATTTAGAATAAAATTGATCCAGTTCCGAATCATGAAAAAGCACGTGTTTACATAATCCGATACAGCACAGAACACCATAAAGTTTCATGTTCATCGTATGTTGGAATGATAACTGAAGGTATGATTTAAGGGTTTTTCCCCCACCCCCATTTGAAGCTTATTATTTCAAAGTAAATAGGAAAAAAGCCTTAATTTTCAGTCGACTGATCATTTCTGTTTTCACTTTTTTCTTCCTATACAAAAAGAAAATATTGTATGAGTGAAAAATTTGATTTTCGGTTTCTGACGACTCAAATGTAATTATCACTGGCTTTTGCAGCATGAGTTGCATCGTAATTATCGATTACACACATTTAGTCTCAAGCATGCAATGTTAAATAAATTTATTTAAAACTTTATACGCAATTAATAACTAGCAGCTATGTTTTTGAAGACATTTTCAAATACAACTTTTTGGAGCCTGATTTAAATGTCAATTTTGTTTTATCTTCAAGCTTTCTAAATTTTACTTCGACGGAGTCAAATTCGGACTTAGGTTTGCAAGTAAGTTTGATACCATTTGTTTCAAACTGAAAGTCCTTAGATAATTCATTTTCGGTGGTGACTTCCGTCTCAGCATCAAGTAAAACATTTTCATTTATTCCAACTGGATTGATATTAATATCACTAACTCTATTTGCATCTGTCTCAGAAATTTCGTGACCTACCGAATATAAACAATTTGGTGCTGGTTCAGTCTCTTTCACGATGGTATCGGTGTTTCCACCAGGAACAACGCTGTCATTTACAACTGGTGCATTTATATTTTTATCAGTAACATTAATTGCATTTGTCCTAAAAATTTCATTTCTTACAGAATATTGTTCGGAAGAAACATTGTCAGAAGAACAGCTTGGTACTATCTCAGTTTCTTTTACGACAGTCTCGATGTTTTTATCAGGAACATCATTATTCTCTATTGAAGATTCATGTATTTTACACGTATGATTATTGATAAAATTTTGAGGTTCATGAAATTCACACGTTGCTAGTCGATCTTCTTTATTCTTTTGTTGGCTAACTTTGTCTGCGCTTTCATTATCAATCAAATTGTTACTCTCCCTTATATCGCTAACTTCATCACAATCTTTATCGAGTGAATCACTCGTTAGCATCTTAATCTCTTTTACGACAGTTTCGGTATTTATATCAAGAGCATTATTATCAATTTTCACAGATTCACTTATTCTATGTTTATTGACAAAATGTTCATTACTTTCATCAAATTCAATTTTTGTTGATCGATCTTCTTCATTGTTATGTTGCCTAACTTTTCTTGTATTTTCACTGTCAATAAAATTACCATTGTCCCTTATATCAATATTGTCGTATGAACAGCCTGCAATTACCTTAATCTCTTTTACGTCATTGTTATCTACAACAGATTCATTTATTGTATGTTTATTGACAAAATTTTCTGATTCATGAAATTCATGTTTTTCGAATCGATCCCCTTTATTCTTTTCTTGACTGATTTTGTGTGCATTTTTACCGTCAAACAAATTACCATTGTCTCTTACACCACTATTTTTGAATGAACAGGTTCGTGCTACCCCAGTCTCTTTTATGACAGTCTCGTTGTATCCACCAGGAACATCATTGTCATCTGCAACAGATTCATTTATTGTATTTTTATTTGCGAATTTTTGAGATTCATGAAATTCAGCTGCAATTGATCGATCTTCTTTATTCTGTTGTTCAATCGGATTTACTACTTCTGCGTTTTCACTGTTCATGAAAGAATCACAGTCCTCAATATCGGTAATTTCAGAAATATTTTCCATTGAAGTTTTATTTATAAAATTTTTGTATGTATCAGACGAAACCGAATCTTTCTCATAATCGCTTCTTCCAACAAGCATTTTAAGTTCGCCTTTGTTAATATTTATATTCTCTTTAACAGTCTCTCCAGTGGAGGAAGACGACATTCTTGATGGAAGTTGCAGTTCATGTATGCTACTATTGCTTGAAGAAAGAGGACTATTGACGAAATTTTGCCATCTTGGTATTAATTCTGCATCACTGTCGTCATTTTCATCTATTAGGCGTATAGTTAAAGATGGAGAGGAATCAAAAACGTGAAGCTCGAGGTTCTTATACGTTAAATGATATTTTAAAGGATCTGTTTGATTTGTTTTTTGAGAATTAGTTTGTTCGACATCGTGGTTAGGGGTTAAAGCTTCAAAATCTCCAGAATTCAGTTGCACATCAGATGGCATGCTATCTAAATGTTTGTTAGTGGAACACGTATTCGCAGAATATGACAAATTCCCACTGTTTTTCAACGTGAACTCCGACTCCTTGTCTACCTCGAATTTTTTATTTTTCATTTCTCTGATAATCTTTTTACTTTTTGGTTTCCTTGCAGTCTGCTTTAATTCGTTGGAGATATTACTGGAGTTCATTGATTGGTTAGACATTTTACGTGCCTTTCCATTAGAGATCCTGCTTACCCACTTGACACCTCTATCAGTAGTAGAAATTTCGGAACACGAACTTTCATCGATTCTATTAATTCTCCTTTCCAGTGAAATATTTTTATTCTTATCTATTTTTAAGTACTGAAACGATTCCTGTTTAGTCGAAAAGAAATCGGAACTTGGATGTCCGTTGTAAGTATCCGATGCGTCTCCAGAAGCATCCGAGCTTGTGTCCGAAGGTGAAGTACTTTGACGGAAATGGAAATTGGAATCTTCACTAGATCCAGTAGGTGGAGTTTTTGATTTGTTTAATCCTTGCTTTGAAATCTGTAATGAAATTAAAACAAGTTATTTTATAGTTAAATCTTTAATAATTACGGAATAATGACAAAATTTCAATATTTAAACAGAGAAAGTCATTACATCTGTCATAAGTAATAAAAACAAATGCATAAATGCAGACAATTTAATTAAACAGATTAAAAGAGTGCAAAAGTCTTTTAAAAATAGCAGTAAATGTTTCGAATTTGTTTAAAACTCCTCATCAGTAATGTAAAGAGACGTGAACTCACCAGAGATGACATAAATTCAACTTACGATTGCGAGCATTTATCACAAAGAGTCAAACACAGAAGTGGGTGTTTGAATCATCATAAAATGGCACATTCATCTGGAACTGAATTAGTCTCATTAAGTGGAGATTTCACAGGTCTACTAAATTTTGCCTTCAAGAAAATATGTCTTTTGTTAGCACTGTAGTTTAATTTAATGCCTCGGCAACCTCAAAATGTGCAAAATGATCTGTTTGTATGATGTGCATTAAAATTTTCGAGTTTAAGTTTCTTATAGCTATATATAAGTTCTTTTTGAGCATATTATTAATGGGCCTCTGTATGAGAGTGACGACATATGCATGGGACATATTTTCAGATTTTACCCAGACAGAAGTTTTTCTTAAACTATGGCAAATCTCCCTCCGAGAAGTTATCGATATACCCCTGGACGAATTTGAATTGACGAGTGAGACAAGTTAAAAGACATTAACTTGATGATATTGGCAGGTTCGCTTAGATACATGGCAATTCGCTTTTATTCGAAATTGTCTCAACCAATCAAATTTTACGCACCGTATGTCACCATTCTCATATAGAGGCATCCTACAGATTATTCATCCACTTTATATTGCCATGTGTTTCAAATCCTTTTGCATATGAAATGTTGCTAATTCAACCGTTTTGCTTTTCAGGATAAGTGCTTTTATTCCTATTTACTTCTAATACTAGTATTCTCCAACTATTTCGACTCTGAGTTATACCAAAAACTTCAGTGAAGTGCTTAAATGGTATCCAATTTTAAATCTGATTGAACATCTCCTTGATAATGTCGATTTAAATGTAATCGTGTATTTCATTTGAGCGTTCGACCGAGGTTTCCTAGGTATATGCGGTTGGTGAATACGAGCATAAGCATTCGGAGAATTTCTGGTTATTCCACAAAAAATTGAGCTTAGTTGCCTATTGTATGAACAGTGGTGTAGTCGTAAAAATAACAGAAGATATACGCTCAAGGCAGAGAGTATACTCTAGAGTGTGTATACTATAGCTTTCTTGAAAAACAGAGGGTATACGGTGTTACTTAAAAAAATCCAGAAGGTATACGGGGTATATCCCCGTATACCCTCCACTACATCCCTGTGTATGAGTGTTTAGAAGCACCTGAAATTCTGCTTGAAAGCGAAGTATTTGAAAGGAAATGGAAATTGGAATCTTCACCAGATCCAAATATTCAATTCAATCTTCATTAGACGACACACAGCAAGAGAATGCAACGACAGTGAAAGAGGACCCTGATATTTTTTGCACAATCTCTGGAAGGAGTTTTTTTTTCTTTATAAGAATTTTTCTTTATTCTTTTCTTTATCTTAGTAGTTGAAAAAAAGTTCCACCGGCGACTTAGTGGTTCTACTTTTAACCTCCGTGGCTCAGTGGTCAAGGACAGTGATTTTTTTTATAAAAATTTTTCAATAACTGTTTTTTTTTCAAACAGTGATTTTTTTTATTTAAACCAGTTAAAAAATTAAAATTAATTTTAAAATACAATAGTTATTATGCATCGGACTAAAATAAAATACAATAAAAAGTTTACGAATATTCTAACGAATATATTTGAAAGTAAATCTTTGAAAAGCATAACAGATTTTCCCACTAACTCATAAAATACATACTTTGTACAAAAGGGCATTAGTAGTTTGGCTCCGTCAGTAAGTACTTATTCCACTGTTAAAAGGTCTCGAGTTCGATCACCAGGGCGGCTTTAAGTAAATTATACCCAAAATAATAATTTAAAAGAATTAAATTAATCTAAATAATATACCAGCTCAAAATCACTCGGAAAGCTCGAATTCTTCGACGATTGATCGATTCATTAATTTTAAAAATTAAATTATTATCATTAAAAATCAAACCTTGTAACGGAAAGTTACGCTTCTACAAACGGAGTTTTCCTTTCTTTTATTAACCCAAACGGAAAATCTACTAACGGAACGGTAACTGCCTGGTAACTTTGCTGCCAGTAGTTTTACCGTAAATTCACCGATTTTTTTTTTTTTTTTTTTTTTTTTTTTTTTTTTTTTAACAGTGTACTGAGTGATTTAAAATAGTTGTTATGGAGATTTCTCAATGCGAAACTACTTTCTGGCACATTTTTAAGTTTCAATTTCTACGAAAACACATGGAATTGGCAGGGCTATTATTCCGGAATATGCTGTTGAACAGTTTCTATCATTTTATGACACACGTAGAAAATATTTTCACAAAAATTGTCAAAGTCGGCATTTTGAATCTAATTTCCGGATGCGACAGAACGATAAAAAAATATATATACTCACGAGATGACAACCGCTTACAATTCAAGATAAATTCCTTTATGAAAAGAAAAAAAATGTTCGATTACTAATTACTTCAATAGCCAGGCGTAAAAGTATCTTTTGATGTTAACAACGAATCCGTAAATATCTCAGACAGTTTCAAGGTGTTGAGCGTAGAAAAATATGTTTTCACGAATTGCTTTAAAAGGAAACTAGTAACTGTAATATGTTTTTATATATCGGTATTAATTTTTGATTTTTGTATGATTTTTCTTACCTTTTTTTTTATACTTACTGTAAGCATATTGTTTGAAATATTGAAGAATACAATTGAAATGAAATATTTTTTTACTAACCTCACATGAATTGTCTGTAGACATAGACTGCAGCCAACTCCGCATTCTTTTCTCTTTAATTTTTTCACGTTCATCATCTGAGTATTTGCAAGTAACTTCCAACTCCGAACTGAAATGTTCCTCACCATCAGACGTCTTAAATGCAAGCCTATTTTCTTTGACATCTACTACAGATAATTTACCAACACATTCTTGGTCATTTCTTCGCAGTTCCTTCTCCAGATGAATGATTTTTCTCTTTACAGAATTCCTGTATTTTGGAAACATCTCAAACATTTTTCCCTGCTCGTTTTTCCATAAATGGGTTAGTATATTTCTTATATGACAGATTTTACTGTCTTTAGAATTTTCGATATCATTTTCTATGTTTGAAGTGACAGTTGCAAATGATTCTTTCTTTAGATAAAGTTGAGTATGATCATTGTTTGGATTAATTGTGTATTCGCTAGTCATTTCATTTTCTGTGTATGTAATTAAATTAGAAGTTCTTATTGTACTTGCATCTGATTTATCGACTTTGTTTTGGACTTCATCCTTAAAATTACCAGCATATCTAGTTCCATGACTACCTTGCGAATTAGAAATTCCTGCTAGGTTTGAAGTTGATTCATTACTTCTACTTTGAACTTCGCCATTAATATTACGAGCACATCTAATTCTATGATTATCTTCAATAAGTTTCTGACAAGAACTTTTTTCTGAGAAAGAAATTTCACTTTCAGTATCTCCTGATTCTAGCGGCAATTGGTCGGCTAACTCAATTTTTCTTTCATTCAATGAGTGTATATTGATTATATGTGTACTATTGCTTTTTCCTTCTTTTGTATTTATCTTTGGATTGAAAACACTTTCTGCTGATGATTCTAAACTAACATAACTAGTCTGTTCTTTATTACAATTAGTATATTCCTTATCCACAATTACTCTGTTCCTGTTTTCTTCTTCTGTATTTGACTTTTTATTGAAAACACCTCCTGCTGATGATTCTAAACTAACATAATTAATCTGTTCTTTATTATAATTAATATTTTCCTTATCCAAAATTTCTCTGTTCCTGTTTTCTTTCCCTGTACTTGAATTTTTATTGAAAACACTTCTTGTTGACGATTCTAAATTAACACATTCAGTTTGTTCCTTATTCAAAATTAGTCCATTCCTGTTTTCTTCTTCTGTACATGCATTTGCATTAAAAACAGTCCCTGCTGATGATTCTAAATTACTACACTTAGTTTCTTCCTTATCCATAATTTGTATTTTCCGGTTTTCTTCAACTGTACTTGTTTTTGCATTTAAAACACTGTTTGATGATGATTCTAAACTGATACGATTAGTTTGCTCCTTATACACATTTAGTTTGTATCCACTTTCTTCCTCAGTACTTATTTTTGCATTAAAAACATTCCCTGCTGCTGATTCTAAACTAACACAATCAGTTTGTTCCTTATCCACAATTAGTCCATTCCTGTTTTCTTCCTCTGTACATGTACTTGCATTATAAATAATCCCTTCTGATGATTCAAAATTATGAAGATTAGTAGATTTCATACCCCAAATTGATATGTTTTTGCTTTCTTCTTCTGTGCTTGCCTGTGTATTAAAAGCAGTGCTCCCTGTTGATGATTCTAAACTAACACAATTAGTCTGTTCCTCATTTTTTAATTTATCACGAATACGTCGTCTACCTTTTTTAATGATACGTGATGGTGTGCTTGTCAAACAGCTCTTTGATTGCGAATTATCTGTAGCTATATTTTCAGTTGATGCCACTGCTTCTGATTCATTTGGAACAACTGCATTGGTAGAATATAGGATTATATCCTCACTTTTAGGAACATTTATGAATTCATTTTTATTATGGGCCGTTTCGTTTGTAGAAATTATACATTTATTATCGTTTTTAAATGTCTTTGTAGCTAATGAGGGAGTTGCAATTATAGTTTTTATATTATCAGAACATGCTATTTCTATTTTGTTATTTTTTTCACAGTAAGGTATTTCCATTGAAATGCCTTTGTGTTCTGAACCGATCGCTTGTTTAAAATGTTCATGTTCTATCACTGTCCCCGCAAGTTCTTTATCACTTACTGGAGAATCAATTTCTTGTGATTTTGTGTGAGGGAAATTTATCTCAAGATAATTTGCTTCATGGTCCATTTGCTCTATGGTCTTTTGAGCTTGAAAAAAGCAATCTGGTTTTGTTATAGAATCTTTCAGTTTATCTCTATCTACTTGATTGAGAATCAAGAAATTCTGATATATTTCTGAACTCTTATTTATTTTATCATGATTTTCTAAGCCTGGAACCAATTCATCAAAGTTCTTTTGCAATGAAAGATTTTGAACTACTTCAAAAGTTTTTGTATCATTCAAATTTTTTATTTGTTCAGGGATTTCGCCAGCTACACCTATTGTTGTGTTGTCAGGTTCATACAATAAGCTGAAATTTTTAGAATCATTTGAAATTAATTCATTTCTTTCCAAATCAGTCGATTCCTTTGGAAATGCTTCCATTAGGTTACCGAAATGGTCAATCGCACCAGCTGAGTCTGATAATTTTTTACTAAATCGCTTGTTTCTCTTCTTGTTCAGTGGTTTACAACATCTTGCTTTCGGATGTATTTTCCGATTATTTTTATTCTTAGAAGTCTTCCTTTTATAAATTGTTTTCATTCCTTTGTAAATTTTACTATTTTGATCTACTTCTGTATTTTCTGGGATAAAATTTTCTTTATTTACATCTGATAATTTCACTGATCTATCGTTACATGCAATTTCACATGGTTTTAAAAGTGTAAGATCTTTACCACTTATACTACTCATATTTTCATGATACAGTTCATGTTGACATATGTCTTTGACGTATACTTTTGACAGCCATTCTTTGCTCAAGTCTTCGTTGATTATACCATCAATATTTTCATCCATATTTTTCTCCACATTTTGTTTTTCCTGTTCATTCTGGTTCTCAAATATATCTTTAAAATTTAGAATAGTGTCCATTTGTCCAGTAAGGTTAACACCACGTTCCATAATAGTTTTAGGCGTGATTTCAAATTCACTGATAAGTTCCGTTTCGTTTGCTGATTTTTGATTAAAATCTGCACTTTTGTGCTCGTCAATGATATCGTCAGATGTTTCATGAACTTTTAGACAAGCTTCTGTCTCATTTGCTAAACTGTCAATAACATCTTCATAATTACTTTTATTGATGTTTGAAATAGCTGGTCTGTCTTTTATATTCTGATAAACATGAATACATCTAGAATCTACAATATAATAGCCAGAATTATCAATTGTGGTATTTTCATTAATGGGAGATTCATCATTACATCCAGTTTCAATTATTGACTGCGTATTAAAATCGGATGTACAGTGCGATGTATCGTTAAGTATCTCATTTTCGTCAAGGCAAATTTCAGAAGCAATTTCCAAAAACATGCTGTCATTTTCCGAAATATATGCATCAGAATTAAATATGTCTTTGTCAGCGTTTGCATTTGAATTATTACTTATATTATCAATTATAGAATTTTTAGTCTGGCTATCATATGTTCCCATATCCATAAGTTCAGTTTCACCCAACTTCTGTTTATGTAAATACGACTTTCTGTTTTCATTAAATACGTTTTCATGTGTTTCGTTTTGATTAGAATGAGTTTCTGTTTCCTTGATTGTGTTGCTAGTAACGCGAATATTATTGGTTACTCCCGGTGGTGCGTAGCTATGTTTAGCCTCATTTTTATCTTCCTCGATAATTCTATATTTATTCTCAGATTTTGTTTCACTACCTTGTGGTTTAAAAAAACCCGAATCACTTATTTCATTTAGTTCCTTTTCAAATGAGTTACTACCGCTAGCATAAATTTCAGTGTCGTATACTGAATTATTGAAAAGTCTTTCATTGTTAATTTCACCATAAGTAATTTGATTTTCATTACATTCATCAGTAAAACTATTTTTATTTTGCTGACTTAAATCAGATTCACTGTTTTCACAAAATAATTTTTCAGATGGTGTTGTATCACTACTAAAATGTGTTTCTGACATTTTTACCAAATTTGTGCAAACATATTTAAGTTGATGTGATTGATCTGAAACAAAAGGTTTGTTTGTTTTATCTATTGAATTATTCCCTGTTGATTTTTCTTGTTTATCTAATATATTGCTTTCATGAAACTGGCGTCTTAGCATTTCACTTGAGTCAATATGATTTTTTGTTTCAATTAATGTATGATTATCCAAAAGACATACATCATCCGTCATGAAGCCTTTGACATTTACTTTAATCGGTTTGTCGCCATTTAGATTTAAATTTATATCTTTATTAATGGTTTCAGATTCATCTTTAAATTCCATTTTATTTATTGACTCTTCATGTAAATTTGAATCATTTATTTCATTAAAATCAGTTGCAACTAATTCATTAACATTAACGGTTTCTGCTGACGATGTGCGTTTGATGCTTTCACAGCTATGCTCACCATGACTAATGACGACACTTTTGTTGAAACTATTGGCAGCACTTTCATTTGTTTTATTCCCATTGGTTTTTAAATTAGTATCTTTGTACTCACTTATAAATAACTCATCAGTATTACGATATAGTTCAGACTCTTTTGTTAAATGTTTCCTAACGCTTTCACCCGCTTCTTCTTTAGTTTGACCCAATTCGTTTTCCGACATGGTATAAAGTGTCGAGTTAGAACTAACGTGTAAAAACCCATCAAAAGACTTCCCTTCGATACCTTCTGCATCGGATGTTCCAGTGCAGATAGATTTCTTAGAAATTTTTTCAACATAAATATGCGGCTTTTCACTTCCATTATCGTCATCTACTTTATTTTGGCATAATTCTTTTGCGGAATCTGGAAAAAATTCATCACTTGAAGATACTGCTTCTTCTTCAGGTTCAAATTTACGTAATTCGTATCTCAAAGGCAAATTTTCATCAAAACTTCTTCCTTTAGATTTATGTTTGAAGACTTCACAAATGTCGTTTTTTGAAAAGTGAATCTTTGACGCTTTCTCAGCATATTCAGGGTGTGTGGATGTTAATTTTCTATTTATATGCTTGGAACAAATTTCGCTATCCTCATGTTCAAAACGAGAATTTAATTTATTTTCCGAAGTTATTTGTTTTGTATTATCATCTACTACTCTACATCTGTTAATCTCTAAATTTTCTGGAAGTTCACTCTTTGCCGTTTTCTCTTTACTTGGTCGTTTCACCACTTGTGTATTTATAGTTTTGACTGTAAGTTTGTCTAAAACAAAATACTTCCCATCAGCTAGAAACATGAGTGCATTTTTTAAATCATTTCTAGATACATTCAAACCTGCAAAAACTTCACATGCAGTGATGCTTATTGCAAAATTCAAGTATCGAGGTTTTAAACAGAATCTTAATGTCTTCACAAGAAATAAATTCGTAACAATGGTGCTCACTTGATGCTCTTGCAAAGTTTTGTACATTTCGCTGTCATTTTCAAACCATGTTAAAAAATTGCTTGTTACACTTCTCATAGACTTTGTATTTTCTTGCAGTTTTTCTTGTATTCTGTGAATTTTTAGATCTTTCGCAATAGCGATGGAAAAAAGCAAACAAATGGCAAAAACTTCCAAAATTAAAAAAAATTCATACTCAAAATAGCAGCATAATAGAAAAATTATGAATCCGATTGCAATACCATAAACATGATACAGATGAAATGCCGAAGACCATAATCGGGCGTAACTTGTGCTCTGGTTAGAATATTCAAGTTCAATTCCTGACAAAACCGGGTCTAACTTTACACCCCAATTGCATCGTCTTCGAAGAACGTCCAGTCGTAGTTTGAAAAGCTGAAACATTGCATAAACATTTTCAAAATATTGGCTAACTTCTGATATGTAGTCATTTTTTGAGTTACGATACGCAACAATAATATTTGAGACTATATTCATGGTAATCACTGAAAGATACAGAGTTAAGCCTAGGTAAGCAAATGCTTTTTGAAATTTCGTGTATGTTTCTAGTATACATATGAATACAATTGCAGTTATCAGCACACGCGAGATACGTGAGAGCTTCAAATGTGCTATCGCTTGCGATTTTAGTGATTCAAATGATTTCTTTTCTGAAATAAATGCGTTACACCACGCAGAAAACTGGTATTTGAAATCTTCGATTGTATCCCTTTTTTCATGAAAGATATTCAAGATGCCTGTAAATTTTTCAAACGCTTTTTCATTTTCAGTCATCTTTTCTTTGGTTCGAAGTTTCACCGGTTTCACCATATTGTTGACACTTTATGGCCTGAAAAGATAATAACACTTAAGAGTTATGAATATTATTTTCCTAACCCTTAACTGGTGTTTAGTGTCATTTTGTTCCCGCGTATTTTTTATTCTTGTAATTTCTACCTAAAAAATAACAAAGTATGTAAGTAATATCCTAGCTGATTTATTTAATTGGCAAAACAGTCAAGTGAAAATTTTATAACATACAATTAGGGACGAAATGGCACCATTGCGCCAACTACGCACAGAAAATCCAGGACACCAGTTAAGAGTTAATACAGCATTTAAAATCTAAGTATATACACTATATTGCCATTGATTATGGGACACTTGCGATTTTAGACATTTTACTAAATATCTAGAAAAATACATGAGGAATCATCTCGAAACTCTTAGTGTATAAATATAATAGTATACGTCATACATCTCCGTGAAGATTTTTTTCCCGAAACTCCAAAGGGGACCGTCAACAAATTGAAAAAAAATGAATATCTTTTGAATAACCCTGTCAAAACTAATGTAGCAAAAGCGCTCAAACTATAGATTGTGATTGAATGCCTTATTGTAATAAGCCTTGTTCATTTTTATGCAAATAGCATGCATACTCGCAGAGTAATTAATGTTTTTATAAAAATGATCCCAAATTTTTCCAAGTTTTTTCCTTATAATTTTCAGAGTTCTTAATATAAAATATTATTTTTTTCAGAAAATATGACAAACAACATTGCACACAGTACTATGCAATCAGAATTTAAAAATAATTAAAATTGTATAAAAAATGAGTTGATTTACTAAATAATTTTTTACTGCGCATGCGTCAACGATATCAAAATTTCATTTGCATATTATGTTAGCTAAATGTATAGAGCAACTTTTGTGAAAGTCACAAAATCATAACTTGAAAATTCTGACAATAATCGTCAATTGAATAAGTCGAAAATCCGTTATTCTCAAAATGAAGCAAAAACAAGAGGGGTTGTATCCATATATTCATTGATTATTGTCAATATAGAATACACAATATGGGATGTACTACTGCATTTGGATAAAATCCCTCATTTTTTTGCTTCATTTTGGAAACAACGGATTTTGTCCTTTTTCTATAGACGATTATTTTCAGAATTTTCAAGCTATGATTTTGAGACTTTTACAAAAGTTGCTCTATACATTTAGCTAACATAATATGTAAATGAAATTTTGATATCTTTGGCGCATGCGCAGTAAAAAATTATATAGTAAACCTACTCATTTTTGATACAATTTTTATTATTTTTTAATTCTGATTACAGGGTACTGTGTGGAATGTTGTTTGTCATATTTTCTGAAAAAAATATTATTTTATATTAAGAACTCTGAAAATTATAATGGAAAAACTTGGAAAAATTTGGGACCATTTTTATAAAAACCTTAATTACTCTGCGAGTGTGCATGCTATTTGCATAAAAATTAACACAGTGTATTACAATAAGGCATTCAATCATAATCTAGAATTTGAGCGCGTTTGCTACATTAGTTTTGACAGGGTTATTCAAAAGATATTCATTCTTTTTTAATTTGTTGACGGTCCCCTATGGCGTTTCGGTAAAAAATCTTCACGGAGATGTATGACGTATACTATTATATTTATACACTAAGAGTTTCAAGATGATTCCTCATGTATTTTTCTAGATATTTAGTAAAATGTCTAAAATCGCAAGTGTCCCATAATCAATGGCAATATAGTGTATATATATATATGTACTGTCTGGCTCGGATAAGAAAGATTCTAGAATCAGTCTCAGATCGATCCTGTTGCCAAGGTAACTAACTGGTCAGTCGACTTTATTCTAGGGAAGTCCGGTATTTTATTTTCCCTCGTTTAACTGATAATTCCAAGAATTGGTAGTCTTTTTTTTTTCCCCTACAAATGAAGTTCCCTCCCTAAAAGTTTTAGAACCTTCGAAAACAGGAAATCTACTTACGGTTTTTCTTATCTTGGCCAGACAGTATAGTCTTTTTTATAAAAGATGGGCAATATCTCAGAAGGCAATAGTACACATAAAAAAAAAAAAAAACTTTTATTAAAGATTTAAGAGTCGGAAATAAAATGCAAAGGCGCTGGCGCATTTGGAAACTTAGTCCATTCAAACATTAAATCTTCATTCTTGTTGTGGAGTTATAAGGAGAAGAATGACACTAATAGCATGGAAATGTAGTATGGCGCAGATGAAGAACGCATATGCAAAATATCGCCCTGATCAATTCGTAAAAGTTGCTTATCCGAGTGTGCAACTGTCGATCGCGGTAAAAAAGGGATCAGAAGATATTGCTATCATTAATAGGGAAAATCTGATATGCATTATATCTTCGGAACTGAGAATGAAAATGGCTTAGAGGCTGAACGATTGTACAGGGGGCGGTTTCTCACCTTGCTTTTGTCATTTAATTGTTCTTTGTGTGTTTTTGCCTCATTTAACAGTATCACCTTCAGAGCCATCCAGTACTTTTACGTTTTAATTCCGGCCAATCATTCTTTCATGAAAGTTGTTTGCTTGAATGTGAACTATCATCTCTTAAAATTATTTATAAAATAATCTCGGGGGGGGGGGAGAGATAGATAAAGTAGCTTTTATCCATCTTTTAGGAGACACCTTTATACATATATAATATAATATAAATTCGTGAGTACAAAATTCACAGAAATAAAAAACAGGAATGTACCCTGAAGTTACGTGATACTCTGTAGAACAGCACTAAATTCAGTCCATTTTCTCCGGAGGGGAGCTTTTGTGACTCCGCGGGGGACATTATAGAGTTCTGGGAGGGGGAAATTGCATTTTTTAACCACTGAAAATACTAAATATCAAATTTTCTGGGGAAACATTTCATTACTCCAGAGGGGAATGCTCCCCCCCCCTCGGGTCACTCTCTGATATCAAAACTGCTGAAAAATTATACAATAGATCAGAGTGAAAAACAAAAATGTTTACGAATCGAATCGTAACAGTGCGGAAATGTTACTACTCTTTAATAGAAGAACAGAGCCGGAAAAATCTTGAAATCGGACAATATCTTCCGCATCGCATTAAAGTTTTCAGAATTGAATAAAATTGAACAGGTAGCAGAAAAACCATAAAAGGTGTACATTTTGTTCGATTGAACTCATTTAATGTAAATACCATGGCCTTGAGGCGAAGCATGGAGGAAAAAATACGACATACTCCACCCTTATCTCTTTTCAACACGAAAAAAAGGGGTGAAAATGTACAATCTTTGTAGAATTAACCCAAATTACAGAATCCGTAAATATTGATCAGTCGACATGATTTTTTTGGTATTATGACTATCTTAAGACTTAAACTAAAAAAAACCCCCTCTAACGTCCTTCTCCCTGGAGGGATACGAGAGGTCGAAGTTATGCAGCTCGTGGCCCGTCCATCTACAGACGACTCACGACCCACTAGGGGAAGGTTGCTGCACTACAAGCCGCACCCATACCTTACCCAACCAATCAACCAAGCAAAAGGTGGGTATGAAGAATTATTCAGATCACGTGCTTATTCAAGTGCTGCGAATTCTTATTTGGTGTCAAATTGTAGTATGACAGTACGAGAAGCGAGGGTGGCTGTTTTGAAACTATCACGTAACTCATACCTACAAACTTTTGAGAAGATCTATGTTACTAGCTTGATACTGTTCTATACGGGTTGTGTATGACTTGGTATCTCTACCATGTGCAAAGGAAGAATTGACTTTTCCTCCTTGGAAATCAAGTCTGCAATGTCAGCTGAAGAAATGTTTACCAAATAACGGAACAGGTAATCTTAATTTCAGACTAATTATTAATATCATAATAATCATTGGCTAATAAATGTCTGACGGATTTGCTTTTTCTTGGAGAGTCTTTGGTATTCAATACCCATAGAAGTCCCAGCTTTCGAAAATGCTGCATAATATCTATTACCATTGAAAGGAAAAAGTTTTCTACATGGGCGAATAAATCATCAAACAGCTAGCTGCTTGCAAGTCTTCGTCTATGGACTATTTTAAGAGAATTGGATGCGACATTTCCCACATTGATCCCAGAAATCCTGAGAGACGATCAACGATACCTTCACGATTTTGCCGTTTCTATTGCCACTGGATCTTGTTTCTCAGATTTAGCGAATTGGTATCCGAAACCAGTATATTTCATTATTGGTGGATAATAATAGTAAACAGATACCTGAGACTATACATTTCATTGGAAACCACACCAGAAAATCTCATCAACATTGTCACATACTATATAACAGTATACGTACATGTTTTGTTCGAAAATAAGATAAGATCTCTAATAGTTAAGGGACCTAAACATATTTTGGAATGCATCAAGAAATCCATAAGCATACCTGAAAAAAGTCTAAGAAGTGATGAAAGTCATTCAAACAAATACTACATTTGTCCATCGAGAAAACTTTCTCTTTTTAGCGGTAATGAACGATAGGCAACATATTCGAGAGTTGGACTTCGGTTGGTACTGATATCAAAAAACACTCCCACAAAGAGTATATCTGATAGAAATTTTCTGATTCTACCCTTTAATTTTGACGCCAGTATGATTATTATGACATTATAAATTGATCTGAAATCAAAATTACCTGTCCATCTCCTTTAGTAAAGCATTTCTTCAACTGACATTGCAGACTTGATTTTCAAGGAATAAAAGCTAACTTTTCCTTTGAATCTAGTAGACGTACCATGTCATACACAAGCCGTAGAACCGAAGCCGTAGCCGTTTAAAACTGATAATATATGCTACCTCATATTTTTATAGGCATGAATGACTTGATCACCCTCGCTTCTCGTACTAACAGGCTACAATTTGACAATAAATAAGAATTCGCAGTACCCGGGTGAATCTGGATAATTCTCCATGACCACATTTTGATTGATTGGTTAGGTAGGATATGGTGAGACTCACAATGCAGCTACAATCCCGTAGTGATTTGTAAGTCGTTCATAGAAGGACGGGCCAAAAGCTGCACAATTCTTGTAGCCCTCCTGGGAGAATGACAGGGGAAGAATATTTTTTCGACTTTTATTTTCAAGATTGTCTTATGTTCCAAAAATCAGGTTGATTGGTCAAAAGTTACAGCTCCAATGATTTAGGATAATTCTTTAAAAAAATTTCCGTTTTCATACCTGTGAGCGGGTTAGAAGGAGGTAGAGGAAGGGTGTGTTTGGTATTTGCCCCTTCATTTTACACGTTGCAATTACAATTCCGCAGTGATTTGGGAGTCGTTCATAAAAGAACGGACCAAGATCTGCATAATTTCGACTTCTTGTAACCCTCCGGGAGAAGGACGGAAGAAGAATATTTTTTCCTACCTTTATTCTCAAGATTGCCTTATGTGCAAAATATCAGGCTGATTGGTCAGTAGTTACAGCACCAATAATTTAGGTTAATTCTAAAATAAAATGACTGTTTTCACACCTTTTAGCGGATTAGAAGGAGGTAGAGGAAGAGTGTGTGGTATCCCCCATGCATTCTACACCTCAAGGCCTTGTACATAAAGAACCATTACTTTGAAAATCAGACAAACTGCGATAATTGTATTTTTTGATTTTCTTGATTTTTTTATGTTGAAGTAGATGATTTTTAATGAATAGTGTGTAGTTTTGAAACCCTGGAAAAATTTCCGCTTTCCTATAGAAAATGTGAAATTTCAAGGTTGTGAATGCCATTTTTCATGAAAAGTTAAATGCTAGTATGTTTGTAGAGCTATATTTCCGTCAAGCAACAACATCCCAAAATTCTTTTGGTATAAACTGTTAGCATAACACTACATGCTTATTAAAAATTAATGTTTCCCATGGGGCATTGCTTTTTTACATTGGTATGGTGCCACAAAATGCATTCAAAATGACGTTTTTGTCCATTTTCTGCACTTGGTATCTTATTTAAGCAACAGTACCCCAAACCTTTTCTTGTAGAATATGAAAGGGTACTACTAGGACAAGTTAAATAATGCAATACTGTATCGAGATATTGTTGCTGTTAGCATATATAATCTGTTAAATATTCAAAATTTTCAAAATCTGCTGTATTTAAATTAGTGTTACCTAAAAAAGCGTCACGGTTGAATAAAAAAAATAACATGCAATAGTTGAACCAAGGCTAACTTATGATATACTTTTCCCTATGAGAAAATGTAATATCCTTTTATTATTTCCCCTTCCAAAAGAGAAATGTGATATTTCATTTTTTGATAGGGGAAAATGTAATAATTGACATTGCTTTATTTGTAACTTTTGTCATTATTGCAATCAATACATAATAGGCGAAACGGAACAATTGTCTCATAAATACTTTTTGTACATGAAAAATGGTCAATAGTCCGTATTCAGATACTCAGGCAAGATTAGCGTCAAACAAGAGTAATACTAAGAATAAAATTGTTATAAATGTATACGAGTCATAATAGCAATATGAAATTGGCTTCGAGCAAACAAACAGACAAGTAGTATTTTACATATGTTTCGAGTGAAACTCGATCATTATTTAATTATTCATGCAAGTATCAGTTATAAAAATAAAAGTTTAAATTCGAATGTAAATCTATTTACTCACGCCCCTCCTCTCTCCCAAAAAGTCACAACTATGAAATTAAATTGCCGTTAAGGCCCCACACTAGGCACAGAGAAAAACCCGGATGATAATGTAAAGTCTATGGGAGCGTTCTTTTCGAATATCTCGCTCAAATTTTAATATTTTTACATGACTTTTTTTGCACAAGATAGATAAGGACGATTCACAACCGGCTTAGTTTTTACTTTTTCGATTTTGCTTATATATTTTTTATATTACGATAGTTTCAAAACTGGTTTCCAAAGTTAAAGTAATTTTTTTTTTTAATCATAAACCAAAACTGAAAAAGTAAAAACTAGGCCGGTTGTGGGTCGTCCACAGCTATCTTGTGTAAAAAAATCATGTAAAAATATTAAAATTTGGGCGAAATATTTGAAAAGAACGCTCCCTTAGACTTTACATTATCATCCGGGTCTTTCTCTGTGCCTAGTGTTGCGCCTTAAGCGTTGCTTTTTAAAATACGACATTGGTCAAAAACCAGATTACAGAATATTCCTATAACATTTTAATTAATCATGGTACTTTTTTATCCGAATACAAATTTAGCTAAGACGCTAAGACTGTGTTTCTTTTTCTTTCTTTTTTTTCTTTTTTTCTTTTCTTTTTCTTTTTTTTTTTTTTTTTTTTTTTTTTTTGCCCAAAATGGCTTTTTTTTTCAGATGTTTAACTTAGATATAATTCTTTGATGTTGAAATAAATTGTTTTAACTTACGCTATTATCTCTTCTTATTTATTTATTTATTTCTATTTTAAATCAGATGAGTTAAGATCGTATTTCTTAAATGTATTTAATACGTATTTTACAATTTTTGTACTTTATACGGAAAAAATGAATTTCGAGAGAGGACGAAAAGAACAATATTTAGCAATTTATCACATGCGCCTAGTTAAGTGCTTTATTATCATGCATTTAATGTTCTTCACGTAGTTCGCTGTTACATGCACTTTGACGTTTTTATAAAAAGTTTGACGCAATTTGGGTTTAAGAAAGTGAGTTTTTTTCCGAATGATATGAATGACTATGAAATGAAAAATGAAGAAGTATTATACTAGTCTATGTATATTTAACAATGCATCTGTTATCACTATTAGACAAATTATGTGCATATAATAAGACATAAATGGCTTCTGATTTTGTACTTCCATGATAATCTGATAAAGCAGTAACCTTTGTGTGTTTTTGAGGTGTTATCATTGAAACTATCTAGCTTATTAAAAAAAAAATTGGGAGTAAAAAACTGTTTGTAGCAATCTCGCTCCAAAATAGACTATATTTTATGCCGGTACGACAACTTCCATCAATGCTGGAGTAAAAAAGTTCTGAAATTGCGATTTGTCTGATATTGAATAGAGTAGAAACTAGAAATTTGTTGTGGTGGTTACTTTAAGATATAATATTCTAAACAAATAAAAAGTTTACAAATAAACATAAAACTTTCTAGAAAGATTTTAAATCACGATTTATTTGGAATATTGCAATTTCTGGGACATTGTTGGGGCTAAAATTAATATATTTGTCATCGCAATAACTTATACGATGTAAATGCTCCTTTAGCACGAATTCTAAAAAAAAAAGTATTCTTTAACTCTTATCGACAATCTCATTGCATTAGAGGAAAACAGATATTCAACAGTATAAGTTATTTATAGGGACCTCACGCCACATAAAATACAGTCCATTCAATACAAACATAATAAATTTTGTTATTTAGAGTTACTCAAACTTGCGCGGAGCGTCTGTTTATGCTCTTGACATAATTTCAAACAGTTAAATTCCAATATAAGATAATTTAGTGTTTTATTTTCTGATTATTAATGTATTGCGTACTTCCAATTTTACATGCATGTATGATTTCCTTTCCCTTTTTTAAACATCGTATACGAATTTATTTGTAAGACTTTGTAATACTATGATTCAATTTGCTTATTTTCATCATTTCAATTTATCGCAGTATATGGCCAATACAACGTAGTATTTCATTTTATGTACTTATTTCAGGTTATTAAATTAATAGTCTCAGCAATATCGCTGAGACTATCGGCATTAGAGATAAGCCCTAGTTTAGGCTAATATTTATTAAATGAATGTTTAAAGGGGGCTTGTTGTTTAGATCCATATTTTTTAACCTAAATTACTAACAAGGAAGGTTTCCATACTGGGCATACTCAGAATATTTTGAAAAAATTACTAATTAAATTACTTATGTACATAATAAAGTATCAGTCAAATTTAGCGGCGGAAAACCAGTAGAAACTTTGTAAAAAAATAAAATACTTTCGAATATTTGGCGTAAAAAGAGGAAAGCGTCACGCGATTTGTTGAGCAGCATTTTTCCTCGCCAAAAGCAAACGATATTCACGCAACTGAAATTGTTTTTTAATAAATTTTAAAAATTCGTTTAAATGGTATTTGATGAATTTAAATTTAAACTATGAGAGATTTTAATATACACAAGGTAGAGCCCGTCGAATTTCGACGAAAGAAAATGTTTAAGAAGGAGCTGTTTCGTGGACTTATAATAAACCAACAAAATTAGTTACAATAAAAAATGCTCTTTATATTGGCAAGTCTAACTGTTAAACAAATGATATTTAACCTAAAGTTAACAAAATACTATTTCTATAAAACTCAGTCGTATGAACTGTTAAAATCTTTAACCGTACATGTAAGCAGTAAAAAATAATATAGATGTGTTATTTGATAGAAACATTGCGCAATTCGTAAATAATTTCCTCCGTTGTGCAACAAGTGACAGTTATCATGGCATCATAAATAAAGTTAAGTGCTCGTTAGAGTGACCTTGGAAGCAGTGATTACGAGCGAACAATTACAGGTTTACAAAAACTGTCAAAACTTTCTAAATGACTCTTTTTTTATTAATAATTGTTTCTATATTATGATTTATGTATGTATCGATTTAAATTCATTCTGTTCTCTGTTTTTTAGCTTGCTGAGAGCACTACCCTTTTGCTGTGTTTGTTTTTCTCGCGTGGTAAAAATTAAAAGTAGAAAATGAAGAAGTGTGTATACAATAATTTGTGTGTGTGTTTTACACTTAGCATATAATAATATTATACGTCTTTATTAAGATGAATTAGTGCAGTGTATAGATCAAAATGTGAATACGCCCGGTTCCCTTCTCCTATGGTGGATTTAATTCTTGGATACTTCAATGAAGAAGAATTTATCGGGTGAGTACCTTTTACTCTCCTATTTAATTCTGATTAATGATAAGAAATAAAGAAAAACTATTGTATTGAGGTTATAATGACAACTCACGCCATTAATAAGACAAACGTCTTTCAATGATTATGAGAACGATTTAAAAAGTTATATCAATTTGATAACATAGTGATATACTAATTTCACACAAATAAAAAATATTGAATAAAAATATTGAATAAAAAAAAAAAAAAAAAAAAAAACAAATAAAAATATAAGATTAGAATGGCTACATTAAAAGATAATTGTTCAATTGAAAAATTGACAGCAACGAATTACAGTACATGGAAATTTAAAATTGAAATGCTCTTAACTAAAGAAGAGCTGTTCCATGTAATAACCGATAATCCACCGACCCCTTTGACCGATCAATGGTCCAAAAATGATAGGAAGGCCCGGGCATTGATAAATCTAACTATCGATGATTCACAGATAACCCATGTTAAGAATTTACAAACTGATAGACAAACATGGGATGCATTAAAAGAAATACATGAAAGATCAAATCTCACAAGCAAATTGTTTCTCCTTAGAAAATTATATAGTATAAAATTAGCAGAAAATGGAAATATGATAAATCATATTACAAAAATAATGGAGCTCGTTGATCATTTGGCAGCTATAGGCGAAATAATTGATAATCACCACATTTCCGCGCTCCTCCTGTGCTCTCTGCCCCAGTCTTATGATAATTTAATTACTGCTCTCGAAAGTAAAGAAGAAGCACAATTAACTCCGTCATATATTAAAAATAAGCTGATTGACGAGTTTAATCGTCGAAATGAAAACTATGAAAGTATTGATAATACAGCGAAAGCTTTTAAAGCTCAGAAAAAGTTTCCAGCTAAAAAAGAATCAAAATATTGTTCGATTTGTAAAATGAGAAGCCATAACACACAAGAATGTTGGCACAATAAAAACAAAACACACACAACACAACAAAATCAACACAACAAAAATTACAAAAAACACTATTCTACATCACTCGTTTTTCAAAGGGGTGAAAACAATTTTAAGAATGAACAAGCATCGGAATCGTATAACAGGTTTAATCGCTATGAAGGAAAAAACAATACATGGAGAAACAGCGAAAACAAAGATTATGCATTTATAACACAAGGGATAGAAAATAAAACATTCATTGTGGATAGCGGTAGCTCAAGTCACATTGCATCCTCTGAATCAATGTTTACAGAGATAAAATCGAGGGAAAAAACAAACGTGACTATCGCAAACGGAAAAAAACTTATCGCTTACGGTTCAGGCGATGTAAATTTAAATGCGCTGACATCGGATAATAAAATTCATAAAATAACACTTAAAGATGTACTTCTAGTACCTGAAATCGAAACGAATTTACTATCAGTCAGCAAAGCAACCCAAAACGGATGTGAGATTGTATTTAAAAATGACCGATGCTCTTTCAAACTTAATGGAGAAATCTGCTTAGAAGCACAAAAGGTAAATAACCTCTATGAAGTCCAGTTGGCTAACGAAAACCACGCGAACATTACACAAACGTGCAACAATAAAAATTGTCTAGAACTATGGCATAGAAGGTTAGGACACAGAAATCTAACATCGATTAAAGAAATTACACAAAAGGAATTAGTAAGAGGTATCCAGATAAACAATTGTAAACATAATATAGATTGCGAACCGTGTATTAAGGCGAAATTAACTGATGAACCCTATCCGAAAGTTGCTCAGTATAGAGCAAGTAAAAGGCTTCAACTTATTCACTCGGATGTTTGTGGATCTTTTCAGACACCCACGATTGGGGGGAAATCATATTTCTTGACTTTTATCGATGACTACTCGCGATTCACAATAATCTATCTATTGAAAAGAAAAAGTGAAGTCTATGAAAAACTCAAAGAGTTCATTGCGCTGATAAGCAACAAATTTGGTGAAAAACCGAAAGAAATCAGAACGGATAATGGGGGAGAATTTACATCAGATGAAATTGAGAATTATCTCAAATCAAATGGGATAAAACATCAACATACAGTCCCATATTGTGCAAGTCAAAACGGGGTGGCTGAACGGAAAAATAGGTCGTTAGTTGAGATGGCAAGGACAATGTTAAATGAATCAAATCTACCTTTAAAGTTCTGGGGGGAAGCAATCTGTACGGCAAACCACCTACAAAATAGACTGCCTACAAAAGCTAATGCAAAAACGCCATATGAATTATGGACAGAAAGACAGCCAAACTTAAGTTACGTTAAAGTGTTTGGCTGCAAAGCCTTCGCTTACATTGATAAAGCCAAAAGACAAAAATTAGACAATAAAGCTGTTGAAGGTATTTTTGTGGGATACGACAATGAATCTAAGGGATACCGCATATATGTAGGAGGAAATGAAATAAAAATCGCGAGAACGGTAAAATTTCTTGAAAATAAATTCAAATACGTAAATGATAAGCCTGAAATTGAACAAAAACAAAATGAAGACGAAAAACGCAATTGTAAAAATCTCGTGGAGATAGAAATTTCGAACGGAAAAACAACACCATCCGCGTCTCAACAACAAATTGTGGAACTAAGGCGCTCAGATAGAATAAATAAAGGCGTACCTCCTGATAGGCTTATATATATTGTCAAAGACGACAAAATTAATGAACCAAAGGATTATAAGGAAGTGAAATTAATGGAAAACTCTCCGGTAAAACAGAATTGGATAGAAGCCATGGAGAGCGAAATGAATTCTTTAAGAAAAAATAAAACATGGTCAATTGTAGATCCTCCACCGAATAAGAGAATAATAGGTTGCAAATGGACTTACAAATTAAAGCGTGACAATACCGGAAAAATACAAAAATATAAGGCACGTTTAGTAGCTAAAGGATATACGCAAAAATTCGGAGAGGATTATGACGAAACCTACGCACCGGTCGTATCGTATACTACGATAAGAGCATTATTAATAGCGGCGTTGCACCAAAACTTAAATGTTAAGCATATAGATATTAACACCGCGTTCTTACATGGGGAACTTGATGAGGAGATATACATGTCGCAGCCGGAAGGATTCGTTGAACCAAACCAGGAAACCAAAGTTTGTAAATTAAATAAGGCAATCTACGGACTTAAGCAAGCCGCGAGAGCGTGGCATAATAAAATAACAGAAACACTAAAAAACATGAATTTCATTCAAAGTAAAATTGACACATGTCTTTTTACACAGAAAAGGAATAATGAAACAACCTATATAATAACATACGTCGATGACCTCTTAATTGCAGGGAAAGACGAAACCATTGAGGAAATAATCGCGAACTTAAATAAAGAGTATGAATTAAAGAATTTAGGGGACGTAAGCAATTATTTATCCATGAACATTCGAAAGGTAAACAAAAGCTACTTAATTAACCAAACTTCAAAAATTGAAGAGTTAATTAATAAATTCAATTTACAAGAAGCAAAACCATGTAGTACACCCATGGAAACAAATTACACTCACTTTAAAGATGATGACAATATTTTACCAAACAACACACAGTACAGACAAGCCATAGGTGCACTCTTATATCTTGCCACAGTGAGCAGACCAGACATTTGTGCAGCTGTCAACATCTTAAGCAGAAGGAACGAAAAGCCAAGAATGAAAGATTGGAACAGTGTAAAGCGGGTCATGAGGTATCTCAAGACAACAAAAACCTTTAATCTAGTTATAGATGGAAATTCAAAACCAACGCTAGAAGTCTACGCGGACGCTGATTGGGGTGGAGACACAGAATCAAGAAAATCGACAAGTGGTAATGTATATTTGCTGGGTAAAAATCCCATACTTTGGTCAATTAAAAAACAATCCTGCATAGCTTTATCTTCTGCCGAAGCTGAGTACATCTCAGCAGCTAATGCAGCTAATCAAGTCAAATGGCTGGTGAATTTACTTGAAGAACTCAATATCTCACAAACATATCCTATAGAACTCTTCGAGGATAATCAGTCGGCTATCAAAATGATAGAGCTTGAAAAACATTCAAGTAAAACAAAGCACATAGAACTTAGATATCATCTCATAAAACAACTGAAACAAGATGGCATAATAAAACTCGTATATTGCCCAACCAAAATCATGATAGCTGACTTATTCACAAAACCCCTGCCAAAACCTCTTTTTGAAATTCACAGGAAGAACTTGCATCTGAGTGACAACACAACTTCAGAAATTAAGGAGGAGTTGATAGAAACATTGCGCAATTCGTAAATAATTTCCTCCGTTGTGCAACAAGTGACAGTTATCATGGCATCATAAATAAAGTTAAGTGCTCGTTAGAGTGACCTTGGAAGCAGTGATTACGAGCGAACAATTACAGGTTTACAAAAACTGTCAAAACTTTCTAAATGACTCTTTTTTTATTAATAATTGTTTCTATATTATGATTTATGTATGTATCGATTTAAATTCATTCTGTTCTCTGTTTTTTAGCTTGCTGAGAGCACTACCCTTTTGCTGTGTTTGTTTTTCTCGCGTGGTAAAAATTAAAAGTAGAAAATGAAGAAGTGTGTATACAATAATTTGTGTGTGTGTTTTACACTTAGCATATAATAATATTATACGTCTTTATTAAGATGAATTAGTGCAGTGTATAGATCAAAATGTGAATACGCCCGGTTCCCTTCTCCTATGGTGGATTTAATTCTTGGATACTTCAATGAAGAAGAATTTATCGGGTGAGTACCTTTTACTCTCCTATTTAATTCTGATTAATGATAAGAAATAAAGAAAAACTATTGTATTGAGGTTATAATGACAACTCACGCCATTAATAAGACAAACGTCTTTCATTATTATGATAAAGTTATCAATTAAGACTCTTATGCTAGTACTCCAAATTGAAAAAAAAAAAAAAAAAAAGCAAAATTTATTCCATTTTTACTAGATTATAATTTTTTCCCCCGTGAAATTGAATGACATCATTTTCACCATATCAAAACTTACATGTGCAACTTATCTGTATTCATCTTAATTATTATGATTAAAAGCTTGAAGCCTCGATGCTATTAGCTGAACAGATACTAAACTGTTTATATTCTTTGAAGTGTAAATGAAACCAAAATTCAAAGTGTTTTATAACAAACGATATTCTTCACAATTTTTTTTCTCTTTTAATGAGAAAATGGCAACATAAAGATACAGTAATAATTTTTTCCCTTTTTTTCCTTATCTTTTATTAGGGTACTCCTGTTGCCACAATTAGAAAAAAGGTATTAAAAAACTGCGAAAAAATTAATATTTTATAAATAAAGTAAGATACAGTTTTCAAATAAATTACATTTAAAAGTACATTTTTTTCTCTATACGACGGTGTAAAAATTTAGAATGTACGTTATTTAAAAGTTAAAAACTTGCAGCAGCAAAAATTGCAAAACGGAAATTGCATTTCAAATTTTAAAGTGTTGCCATTCGCAGAATGACGTATGCGTTACGCACAGATACGTTTGGCCTTTATAATATAGATAGATATTATATTGTATTACATAGATATGTTGCTTATAGCAGCAGTTATTTAATTTTAATACTGTAAAAATAATTAAATACATAGAAAATATTTTTTTTAAGTATATTTCCACATATTTAAGCGTATTCCAAAATAAAGACTAGATGAAGAATACTGAAGTAATGCATTTCAATATCGGATAAGTTTTTGTTTCCATAACAACGAAATTGAATAGACAGTCTCAATAGGACTTAATTTTGAGATTGAAACAAATTTAATTAATTTTATTTTCGTTTTAATTCATAAAATTTCACAGCTAATTTTCGTTATAAATATATATATGACAAAACTATATAGTTATAATAAACTAAAACCTAAAAAAATAAAGTCATTTAAATAAATATTTTTTAAAATAGTTCAACATAAAACATTTTTACCTTAAAAACGTATTTGACAAAAAGAGTATTTTTTGATATTTTATTTCGTCGCCAACTGGTGATAAATTACCAAATAAACAAAATTTTCATTATTTTTTTACGAACGTTCTACAGGGTTCCGCCGAGATTTTTTTATAAACATATATATCCACATAAGAAGAACATTCTGTAATTTTTTTCAGAATTTTCTGAGTATGCCCGTATGGAGACCTTCCTTGTAAGTGTCTAAAGGATCAATTTTCTAATAGAGGTTTTTTCTGTCATTTCCAATGTCATTTTGTTTGAAAAGAAAAGAATAAATAAGTATTTGTATTATTATTTTACTAGCTAATCTACCCCGCGTTGCTCGGGTTTTTCAAAAAAAAACAGCAAGAATTGAGGAAAAAAAACCCCTTTAAAATCAAAATAAAAATCTCGAAATACTTAAAAATTGTTGCACGAATTTCGTTTAACGTTTAACGAAAAGAGAAGGGCTAGAAAATTGAAACTGGATGCTTATTAATGTGAAAAAATCTTACAAAATTGCGAAAGCATTAAAAAGTTTATAAAAATATAAAACAAAATTCAAAAATTGTATTTCAAAATTTGAAAAAACTTACAGGAAAAGAGAACAGAATTTACTACATTCGGTCGAAAATTGAACGTCTAAAAAATCGAAGCGGATTGCGAAGAAACGTAAACATTGCATTTCAGAAATCACGGAGCTAAAAATTCACTCTATTTGGATAAAAGTTTTGAATCTAATTAGTGTAATAAAATGGCAAGCAGTGAAATGCGAATAAAAAATTTAAAAAACCGCAATAAAAACCTTCAATGTCGCAAAAATCGCACAGGAGAAAAATTTTCATTTTAGAAAGAAGTTTAAAACCGAATTCCTTTTCCGTATAAAAAAAATCGCCGTGAACTCAAACAAACAAACAAAAAAAAGCTAAAACATTGCATTAAAAATCGCTGGAGATCAAAATAGGAGAGCAAAACAATTACCATAAAGACTAAAAGTTTGAAACCAAATTCCTGTTCGGCTAGAATTTTAAAATCGAATTCTTTCGAAAAATGTCAAAAAATGTGAAAGCCCAAAAACTGCACTGAAAATAGTATTAAAAATCATAAAATTTTAAAAAATCGCTAGGGTAATCACGCATATAATTGCTATTTTGTTGCAATCGCACCAATTTGGTGCGTATATGACATCTTGTGTCTATTTCTCTGGCAGAATCTTCTAATTTAGCAAAAAGTTAAGCAATTAAAATAAATTATGAATAAAAGAAATATGATTTAATGGTTTGTTTACATTCAAGGGAGACCAATCTGATCGCCAAGGGCGGCTAGTTTACTGTATTTGGGTAAAACACTGTAATCGGAAATCATTCACGAATGATTAAAAAATCGGTGCAAAGCGTAGAAAATCTCGAAAAATCGTATTAAATATAGATACATAGAAAAATCAACTACATTAGGCTAGGGTATATAAGGGTAAAACATTGCAATTGGAAAACTTTTATGAATGGCAAAAAATTGACGCAAAATGTAAAAAATAATAAAAAAATTGCTAAAAATCGCATTACAAATTGCTATATTTCAGAATTTGTAAAACGGCAAATTTTTTAAAAAGAGTAAGGATAAAAATTTGAAATTAAATTCCTTTTACAAATTTCAAAAGATAGCCATAAAATTCTAAAAACCACAAAAAAAAAAAAATCATTGAAAAAGTCATTAAAAATCGCTAAATGCAAATGCATCCCGAGAATAAAAATTTATTGTAGTTGGGTAAAAAATAGCAATTACATTTTTCATAAATTACAAAAAAGTCGACAGAACACAAAATGTATCCAAAAATCACATTGAAAATAGACAAAATTTAAAAAATGTAGATGGTGAAATTTACTAAATTAGTCTAAAAATTTGAAACCAAATTCCTTTTTTAATTGTTTAAACATCACTGTGGGTATCGAAAAAAGTGGTACTAATCGCATAAAAAGTTAATTAAAAATAGCAGTTAAAACTGCATTTAAAACGCACTGAAAAATGCACTAAAAATCGCTAATTAATTTTTAAATCGCAGTAATCAGAATTTTCTCAAATCGATAAAACATCCTAATCAGAAATCAGTACTATTTGATTATCCGGTCGGTCAAGAAACTAACTGCCAAACTATAAGATTAAACGCCAATAATGGCTGATCGTAAATGTCACATTCACTTGACATTATACGCGTTACACATGTTTGTTACGTCATCAAGTGATTTTTACTTCGTTGTTTTATTTGCATTTTATTAATGTTTTTCTAATTTATTTGTCCTTTCATTATTTAACATAACAAATTACATCAATTTGCATAGTTTGGCGAGTCGTTTGATGATTTATACACTGTAAAAAATAAATGTGTAAATTGGCTAATTTTACACACATATATGTGTAATTTTGTAAAATTACACACCTGTAATAAAAATTACACATTTTTTTTTCGGAAATTTACCTGTTTTTGTATGTATTTAGCGTCTGAAAGTAAGTGTGTAATTTGTTATCACTTGATAAACTCAGACAAGTGTGTAAATTACGAAAAATGCCTGAATTTACACGAACTGGAGTGTTATTCTAATTTAAGCATAATTGTCTGAGCGTAGCGAAGTCTTATACTCAGAGTACGTAACGATATTAAAAGTAAAAAAAATTCTTTCGTCAAGCAAATCTCAAAAAGTACTTGTCGGATTTCGATTCTGTTTGTACCAGAAGGTACCTATGAACGTAATCTGGTGAATGCACCTACTTTTAAAAATTAATTCCAAATAGTTTAAAAGTTATATTAAAAAAACTGATAAAAAAGCACAATTTATTTGCATACGTCACAGAAATTTGGTGCGCGTGATTTTCACAGGCTGGATATTTTCGTCGATAACCGAATCAGTACATGGAGTAAATAGTAATCATTTACACACTCAGAAATATTGAATGCAATAAAGCATTTTAAAATTTAATCATGCAGGAAAATAAAACTGTTATTTTTTATATTAAAAAAAATGTCATAAAAACTTTGATTTTGAGATTTTGTGATAATCCCTTAATAGCATTTTTTGATCGTTAAAAGAATGTTTTATATATTTCGAGTGTGAAAATTAGAAACAATTACGTTTTTAAATAAAAAGTTTCTTTTATGACATCATTTTCCCTTTATATTTATTTTTATTGCACGTTTTCTTTTAACTTATATTTTGTTTGTGTGTGGAAGTCAATTCTGGTCACTAATTTTTCGGCACGGATACCACAAGCGCATCAGATTTGGCGCAATTTTTTTCAAAGCCCATTTGGCGAAAACTCCGTTTTCAAATAACGCTTACATACACATTTTAAAATTATTTTCTATTTTCAAAAAGAACTTACAGTAAATAAACTAATAATAATAATTAATAACTATAAAAAGAAATATTTTATATAATTAAAAAAAGGAAATGAAAGTAAATAAACATTTTATGAGTAAATAAACAAATAATAAATAAATAAAGCCGGGTATAATCTCAAGTAAAATAATGCCATTTTGACGCCAATGATGTTCCCTGGTGCATATATGACATCTTTTCCCATTTTTCATCCATTTCCTGTTGGCATACAACTTTGAAATTTGGATTATGTATGCATACCTGGAAGCAATACTGGAATTAGACATTGATTTTTTTTTTTTCGATCCAAAAAAGGGGCAACGGGGGCTATTTTTTAAAGATTTATACAATTTATACTGCATAAAGGAGCCACTTACCTATTTTTATACACAAGAAGTAGTAAGTGACATGTAAAAACAATTATAGTATACATAAATAAAATACTTGAGATAATATACTAGAGATATAAGCACCGGGTTTGGCGAGATTTTTTACGCCAATTAGGCGAAAACATCGTTTTGATTACCAGATACATATAGCATGCTATAATAACACGTTATTTATTTATTTCAAAATGAAAAAAAAAGGATTAAACGAAACATTTTCTGTTATTAAAAAAAAAAAAGAAATAACAATCAATAAATGATAACATTTTTAGAACAAACAATTTATCATAACATTTATATGATAACCAGCATGTTAGGTAACTGAACGCCATTTTCGCACCAATTAGGTACCGCGGTGTGTATAGTAGGGTGGATCGAAAAGTATAGGAAAAAAATTTTTTTTTTAGAAATCACTATCGGCGCGGCGTGCAAAAGTTGCCTTTTATGCATACTAGTTTACAGGTTTTTTTTATTAAAATCCATTAATATCTTCCGGTGCCCCAAGCGCCCCAAAAATAATTAAAAATTGAAATTTTCTTGAAAAAAATATTTTTTGTTTTATTTTATTTTACTTTTTGAAATTCACTTGGCACTGGCTTGGAAAGTTGTTATTACAATACTACATAACTCTGCAGTTCCCATACATTTTTTTAATCAAAATCCATTCACATCTTTGATGCACCAATTATAATTAAAAACTGAAATTTTTACAAAAATGTATTAAGAATTATAATTTACGAAAAATACCTAAAAATTTTTAAAACAGTTTAATTAATAACGTATAAGGTTATAAATAACATTAATTTTGCAATAATAAGTGACATATAAATTTAAAAATCAAAGCATTAAATCATAAAAATTACAAAAATCAAACTTACGTAGAGAAAAGTTTTACATCCTTCAATTTGGAAATTTACATATTTTTAAAGATTATAATCTTTTTTGGTATCAAAGTGTTTTATATGGCTTCTTGATTTTATTCTATTCAATATAAAACCGTGTCTCTTTTCTTGCCCAGATACAGTTTCTGATGCCTCAGACACTAATCGAACGCATCTTTCAACCGCTTGGGTATGGCATGGATATTTTGACCATTCATTCGTTTTTACAACTTTTATCAGATTCTCAATTTCTTTGCAAGGCACATTCATCAAAAGAAGTGGTTCAAAACGTCCAACTGGTTGCCAGTCAATAAGTTAAAAATAATCCTTCGCTTTGAAGTTTATTTGGGGTACTTTGAAAATTCTCACTTCTGGTGATTTTCTCTTTTTATTTCTAGCATAAATTAGCTTTCGCATTGCTAATGATCTGCTATGCTCTCTGTTATCTGTGAGCATTGACAATAGCAAATTTTCAGGGTGGCAAAAAAACTATTTCGTTCAATAACAGCATCTACGATCTTTCTTAAATTGGGTTCCAAATATCTAGAATATGTGATAACTTTCCAAATATGACGCGCCCCTTCAGTTATGGATGGCTTTGTTTTGGCATGAAACCATACAGGTGCATATACCTTCATAATATATGTTGTAAGAGTAATGAGATTATCAGTAGGATTTTCTGTAGCCACTTATAACCTTAAAATTCAACACGTAGTTGTTAGCCATCTTGAGTGGTAAACTGGACCAGGTTTCTTTAATGCCAGATCGGAACCACATTCACCACGTGATATTGCTATGCAAATATATAAATATTGCTGGTCATTGCTAAGAACTCTTCTATCTATGTTGTCTTTCAAATAATAAAGTATAAAAAGTTTATTTTATACATTTAATAAAATACGATAAACGATTTCTCATCCTCTCGATCTACCTTTTACGTTAGATAAATTAGTCTTTAACTGTTAATTTTACTTGTATTTTTTAGCTCAAAATTTGCATGAAACTCGATTTTCGGCAAATAATTAAAAGTTTTGGGGCATTGGAAGAAATTTATCAAAGTTGAAAATTATTCGGATGCATGCTAATACTATACAATTAATACTATAAAATGCATCTTTTTTATCCCGCTGATAAAATAATTTAAAAGATATAAAAAAAAACAAAAATTATAAATTTTTATAAAAATTTCAATTTTTTTTTACCATTTTGGGGGCGCTTGGGGGCACTGGAAGATATGGATGGATTTATATATATAAAAAAGATTGAACTAATATATATATAAGGCAACTTTCGCAACCCGCGCCAAAAATAAATTTAAAAATATTAAGAAGCAAAAAAATGTATAAAATTTATAAAAATTTCAATTTTTAACTATTTTTGAGGCGTTTGGGGCAACGGAAGATATGAATGGATTTCAATAAAAAAACATATGTGAATTAGTATGCATAAAAGGCAACTTTTGCACCCCGCGCCGATTCGATTATCCGAATTTCTATTTTTCGATCCACCCTAGTGTATAGGGCATATATGTGCCATATTTATTTGTAAAACTGAGCATGAACGTTTACCATGTGTGTTTTCATAGTCGCTTATATCTTTTTGCAACATAGCGCACCTTTCGAAGCCAAAACTGCAAAAAAAGGAAAAATAAATAAATATTTGCAGTTATTTTTTTAAAATTAATGTAATACACATTTTGTAATCAGTAGGCTCGATAATCAGACCCTCGTTTTTTTGCTTTAAAAGATGATATTTCATAAGACGTCTTTTTTGGATTCGTCGTTTTTCCATATTTGATAGTATGCGTCTACTCGTTTTGTAACTTTTTTTTTTGTAACTTTCTTCTTTATTAACAGCGACATTTGGATTTCCTATTCAAATAAAAATTCTTATAAATACAAAGAATTTTGTTAAAATAAATAAATAAATGAAATGCGGACATCTATTGCTCAAAGCAAAACATGTTTCCTATTCAGTTAATAAAAATCAGTAAAAACATAATTTTTATGATAATAAAAAGGTGACTTATGTAATAACAGAGTCATATATTAAGTACGTTATGGATTAAGTATGAATATTTCTCCACCATTTATAAATAATAATAATAATAAAATAAAATGCGGACAGACTAAAGTCTATATTTGACTGAAAACAACAACCATTTTCTAAATGCTTTAAAAATATGGCCAATGAACAGTGATATTTCAAAAGTATTATGAAATTAGTTAAAAACCATTTATTTTAAACTAAATTAATAAAAGATTTATATTTTTAATGAAATAAATGGGATTTGAAAAACTATTGGAAATTTATCTCCATAGATGTATCAATATTACAATCAGTACTTTGTATTCAAAATGGAACAATTAGCAATACTTTTTGTACCCGAAAAATGGTCGTTGCTTTGTTTAAGGTTAAAAAGTAGATTACGAAATATTCCTATACAGAGATGCCAAGCCCCCGCTTATTGCATAGCAGAATTTTTTTATAGGAAAAGTTATTTTTTAAATCCGCAGAATGTTCCAATTTAATAAAACATTTTCTGTATTAAAATACCGGTATCCTTATGCCGGAGACTTGGCAGCTCTGCCTATAACATTTTAATTAATCACGGTACTTTTTTAACCGGATTCAAATTTAGTGAAGACAACGTTTTTTGGCCAAAAGCAGCTTTTTTCCACATGGGTAACTACGATACAATTCTTTGATGCTGAAATAAAATGTTTTGACTTATGCTATTATTGCTTCCTCTTATTTATTTATTTGGATTTTAAATAAGATGACTCAAAATCGTGTTTTTTAAATGTACGGGAAAAATGCATTTCGAGAGAGGGCGAAAAAAGCAATATTTGGCGATTTATTACCTGCGTTTGGCTAAGTGTTTTACTACCTTGTATTTAATACTCTTCACAATACTTCGCTGTTACATAGACTTAGGCGCTTTTATAAAAAGTTTGACGTAATTCGGGCTTAAGAAAGTGAGTTTTTTACTGAATAATACAAATAAATGAAAAATGAATACTAAGAAATACCAATAAAAGAAAAATGAAGCATTATATTGATCTATGTATATTTAAAAATGCATCTGCTAGCACTAATTAGATAATTTATGTGTATATAATAGGAAATAAATAGCTTTTGATTCTGTATTTATATGCTATAAAGCATTAACGTTTGTGTGTTTTTCGTTATCATAGGGAGTACCTAGCCGATTTAAAAAATAATGTGGGCAAAAAATGTTGGTAACCATCTTTGCTGCAAAATATACTATATTTTGCGTAGGAACAATAATCACCATCAATGCACGAGCAAAAAAAGTTCTAAAATTGAGAATTCTTTGATGTTGATATGACTAAAAATTTTAAATCTATTTTTTTGGTGGCAATTTTCAAGATATAATATTCTCGTTATGAACGATTTCTAAAACATTCGACAATTTAATTTCACAAATTAAACATATTTTTTTTCTAGAAAAAGTTTTAAACCCAATTTATTGAGAATATTGCAATTTCTAGGAACTGTTGGGGTCAGAAACTATAACTTTGGCATCACAGTAACTTATAAGATGTAAGTGCTCGTTTAGGACAAATTTTAAAAAAAGGATTCCATAACTCTTATCGACAGCCTCATTGCATCCGTAGAAAACAGACATTCAACATTATAAACTATTCAGACGGATTTCACACCATATAAAATACACTCCATTCTCTTCAAACATAATAGTTTATGTTATTTATAGTTTCTCAAATCGGTGCGAAGCTTCTGTTTATGCTCATGACATCATTTCAAAGAGTTATATTTCCAATATAGGAAAATTTGGTGTTTTATTTTCTGTACTACTTTTAACATTTTGCATATTTTCAATTTTATATCCATGCATGGTTTGCTTTTCTTTTATAAAAATAGTATATGCAACTTTATATATCAGATTTTGTAATTCTATGATTCAATATGCTTATTTTAATCATATTTTATCACAATGAATGACCAATTAAAGATAACATCTCATTTTCTTTACTTATCGCAAGTTATTAAATGTGTATTCTCAGCAATATCGCTCAGACTAATCCCTCTGAGGGAAGTCCTAGTAATGTTTACTCAGAGAAGTGTGTAAATTTCTGAAATCACCCACTTGTTTTAAAATTTACACATTTCGTACAAAAAATTGCCTGTTTTTATGTGTATTTTGTTTATTAGAATGAGTACGTAAGTTTTTAAGAGTTAATAGACACACAGAAGTGTGTAAATGTTAAAGATTACGTGTATTTACGCGAATTGGAGTGTTTTACATAATTATAAATATGTAAATTTTAAAAGACAGTTTCTAAATGTATTAGAAGACTTTCCGACAAAATTGAAAAGTGTTTATGCATTCGTTTTGTCTGTCAATCTGTCCGCGCTCTAACTCTCCTAAATATACTCAAATTTCCATGAAAATTTTAGATGTTATTGATGTTCACGTTAGCACAAACCCTACTGAAAATGAAGTTTCTATCATGATTAATTTATTTACAGGGATAGTCAAAATTTACCATTACATTACGGCCTATGGGAAAAAATAGTTTCGAATGAGTTTTAAAGGTGTAACACTTTGCCAAACATATTTAAATTTATATACATTTGCAAAGTACGTTAAAATATGTATTTAAAAAATGTAGTATAAATGATAGTTATTATTCATTTACAGGGCCACACGAAAGAATTCCATTATGCAAGAACAAAAGAGCGGGGGATTATTTGCGAGATATTTTAATAATGTTAAACGAATTCGTATACAATAAAATTGATATGCTGATACGCTGAGTCATAATATGAAGTGCATAGCATTTACAGGGAGATAGAAAAGATTTCAAATAGTATATTCTATTTGAAGTACTGTGTATTATCGATGATGGTTGATGGATGGATGAAATGCATTTTTAATTATGATATGCGTTTTTAAGTTTCACTAAATATATGCATATAACATAGTGTGTATAAATTCTATAGTTTATATACAAGGTTACACAAAAGAACTCGTAAAGGTTACTGAATACGAGCGTAATTTATTAAAAGGTGGTTTTTAAATAAGTTATACATTTTTATGTTGAACCGCTTACTCAGAAATGTTTGTAGAATATAGATAAAATGATATACAGGATCATGTAAAGTACTGGATACGTGGTCACAATTCGATGATAACTTCTGGAAATGTTATTTAAGAAGTTTTAAGAGTGTTGTAGTTTAAAATAGATTTTAGGTAAATATTGGACTGTAATACAGGTACTAGGTAAACTACAGAGCTGATCAAAAGTATTCAAATACGTTTTTATCCATTAGTATGAATTACTAATAAATAAATTTAACGAAAGTTTAGCGTTTTCTTGCTTAACTAAATTTTCTTATTATATAGTATATATATCAACAGACAGATTAAATACAGGGCTGTTCAAAAGTATTGAAATACATATTTGGCTATGGACATTAACACGTTATGTTCCTAAATAATGAAGTTTTGTTAAAGATTTCATGAAGTGTTGGAAAGTGTTTCGTAATCTATCCTTAACGCATAATTTTTCTTTCTTGTTAATTGAGATATGAGTTTTTAAATTGATTTTTGCATATTGCGTTCTGTGTACAAATGCTGTAGATCATGTACAGGGTAACACAGCAGAAAGTGCACAGATTACAGTACATGAACGGAAGTAGCTTAAAGGTGGTTTTAAAATAAATTCTACATTTTTACACAGAATTGCATTTAATAAGCTAAGATATATATGGAGAAAAATGATATACAGGACCACCGAAAGAATTTGATACATGGCTGCCTATGTAAGATAACTTCTGGAAATGTAAGTTCACTAGATTTAAACGTGTTTTTGTTTTAATTAAATCATAGCTAAATAGTGGCATAACCTTATGCAAAAATAGTAGACAAAATACAGGGCTGTACAAAATAATTAAAATTTGCTATCGTCTTTTGGGTATAAAATTCTAAAAGTCAAATTTCAACCTATTAGTCGTTTTAATACTTTACAACATTGTTGAAAATGCTTAAGAATACGGTTTGTTTGTCCGTATTCTAACTTGCGTTAATAGTTGGATTGCTCTGTAATTGATACATGTATTAAGGCAATATTTTAATTCATAACCCAAATTATGACTAATACAATACAATAATTTATAAAAAAGAAACTCTACAATTCATTTTAACAGGAAACTTTTTGAAATTGAATAAAAACAAAAGTGAAATGCATAAAAAAAATTTTTAAACCGAAAATTTTAATTAGAGCCACTTTTAGGAAAATAACGTGTGTTTAACTTCCAACTCTAGCATTGTATAAATAAACGGAAAACATCTGCGTTTCACATCTGCGTTGCGCGGCAATAAATTCACTTGCAGACGATCAAAACAGTTGGTCTTTGGAATAAAGAACGTTGTTTGCTCATATACACTGACGGAAAAAAAAATCCCAACACCAAGAAAAACTTATTGTAGAGTAATGAAATTTGGACAGTGCAATTGTCTAGTTAACATGTTTAATTGATTAGATTTTCGAGATCACAGGTTAATTTAAAGTAAAAAAATGCATTTCAAGTATGAAATGCTGTTACATTAATAGTTGCTATAACCGCCCGAATTTTGAATGCAAACCTGCACACGTGCATGCATTGTGTCATACAGGTGCCGAATGTCACTTTGTGGTATGGAGTTCCATGCTTGTTGTACTTGCTGTGTCAATACTGTGATGGTCAGTGCTGGCTGGGGATGACACCGAAGTTCTCATCCAATGATATCCCATACGTGATCAATGGGAGACAGATCTGGTGATCTGGCTGGCCAAGGTAACATGTCGACATTCTGTAGAGCACGCTGCGTTACAACAGCGGCATGAGGGCGAGCGTTATCCTGTTGAAAATCTCCTCTTGAAAGCTTTTCTTGAATGGCAGCACTACAGGTTGTATTACCAGACTGACGTACACATTTGCAGTCAGTGTGTTTGAGAGACCCACGAGAGTGCTTCTGCTGTCATAGGAAATTGCTCTTTAGACCATGACTCCAGATTGTAGATCCAGTGTGTTTAGGCCGCAGACAATTTGGTTGCAGGCGTTCCCCTGGCCTCTTTCTGACCAGCACACGGCCATTATTGGCACCAAGCTAGAACATGCTTTCATCAGAAAACACAACAGATCTCCACTTCATCCTACAGTGAGCTCTGGCTTGACATCATTGGCGTCGCAAACTGCAATGACTTTGAGTCAGTGGAATGCATGCATTGCATCGAGCTGTCCTTGAAGTAACAGATTTCTGACAGTTCGTTGTGTCACTGTGGTACCAACTGCAGCTCAAATTTCTGTCGCATATGCAATAAGATGCACCACAGCTGTACGCCGAATACGACGGTCTTCCCTCTCAGTAGTGCCACGTGGTCACCCGGAGCCTGGTCTTCTTGAGGCAGTACCATCCCTTGACCCCTGCTCCTAACAATCATGCACAGTGAATACATTCCGTCCAAGACTTTCTGAAAAATTGCGGAAAGAAAATTCACTTTCTCGTAGCCCTACTTTACGACCTCTTTCCAACTCGGGGAGCTGATGATAATAGCTTCTTCGTCTTCTTAAAGGCATTCATGATGAATCTCAACTTAATCCGTCAAATTTTGTAGATAAATAATGCTCACGAACTTTACAGCACGCATTTAAAGCAAACCTTGTTTTAAAGTTGTGAGTGGCGCTACTAGCGCCACACGTATGCGCGAAGCATGAAATTTAAATCAATGTCGTCTTTAAGATGTATAAACACGCCTACAAAATTTCGTTTAGCTAACACAAGTCTTTATTGGTGTTGGGATTTTTTTTTTCCGCCAGTGTATATTGTTCTTTCATAAACGTATATAGTTCGCATGAATTTTAAAACTTTTAAGAAAATGTTATAAGAATGCGGCCAAAGGATATTTTACATGACAGTCCGAAAAAGGTACAGTGTCAGTAATGTAGTTAAAAAAGAGCTCATTAATGTCATTGTACTGTATTCGGACATAATTCTACGAAAGAATCTACGTATTTCTATTTGGATTATCCCAATTTAACACAGAGGAAGGTCATAAGAAATAGGTAAGGAAAAAGTATTTTCTCAGCTTTCTCTTTTAGTTAATAGTTTTAGTTTTAGTTGATTTCACATAAACATTTTATAAAAGCAATGACTAACATTCATTTAACTTTTATCAATTCAATAAACTTTACTAAATTTAATTTTTATTTTGTTGAAATAAAAGGCCGCATGCCAATGATTTATTCATTTAAATGGTATTTAAATCAGATTTTTTTTCCTTTTTAAAACTATGCGGTTAAAATTACGTTTCTTTAAATTTTAAAAGTTTTGGGTTTTAAAAGTAATTTAACCAATAGTTAACATAATTACTATACATGTATTATCACATCCCAATAGTTTCTACTTTAAACAGAGATTTAACTCATATATGAATCATAATCGCATTATAAAATGTATGAATATGAAATATATGATATGTACAACATGCATATGAGTTATATATAGGCTAGATGGGAAGGTAATGGACAAGCTTCAATATTTTTGGTTAATAAAAAATATTTAACAATTTAATTTATGTATATATATATATATTTCATTAACTCCTCTCTACATGATTTAAAGTCTAAATTATTTTTTATGCTCCTAATCAAGACACAGAAAATAATATTTTAAAGTTCCATCGATTTTCAGGAAAATTTGAATGAATTTGCTAAGAGTTGTCTTCATTTAAAAAACTAATACTGTCATTTTTCTTTCCTTGCAAAATTTGCCTGTGTTTATGTTTCGTTAGAAAGAAAATTTTGAATTTTATGTACTTATGACTATTTGCAAAATTTCATTTATTTTTAAGAATTTAAGAAGCGTGTGTTACTGTTACTGAGGGCGGGGGGCGCTCAATTAAATCTAATAATTCCCATTTAAATAAAAACAATTAAGTTACAGAAATTGTTAAACATCAATTGTATTCTGAAAAATTAACTGCATCTATTGTGCACATCTGTCGCCGGAGACTGAGTGGCGCTCAACTTGTTAATTGTTAAAAATAGAGGGAAGTAAACGAATTTGTGCTAAAATAACTTTTTTTTCATATTTTCTTTTATCCATCTAAACCTTCCAATGTATAAATAATTTGATAACTGTAATTCCCTGACATTTAGAATTTTAAACAATGTATCTAAAATAATTAAAATTTTGATATTGTGATAGTTACAATGATTTATTTAAACAGTGAACAATTCTCAAAATATTTCATTAATTATTGCTATGCTAATTTGTTAAATTTATTTGAAGCAAATATTTTGTTTTATTAGCATGCCTTCATTAAATTCTGGCTCTAATTATTGTTATAAAATCTATTACTTTTGTGAGGTTCCATTACTGGATTCACATTCCTTATTCTTTTTTTATTGTGTCTTATAAAAAATAACCTGTATTTTTAATACACTGATAAAAATAATTTTTTCACCCCATTTTATTCTAAAAATTGCATAGTAATAATTCTAATACCTTGTACTATTTATGATAGTATCAGTGTTATAGTGGCTTTGGCAACAGAATGCAGCCAGAAATTACATTTTTGAAAAAAAAAAAAAAAAAAAAAAAAAAAAAAAAAAAAAAAAAC